>CM062616.1:39436345-39976345 GCA_025617555.3 Puccinia polysora | reverse complement strand
ATCATCATATACTATAGCTTGCTGTTCAATCATCATTCAAAGTTATACGTTTAAAAGCCAAAGGCTCTCTTCAACCAGCAAGACACGGGACTATGGCTACAGGATCGGGGTTTTCAACGGATTTGTTCTGACAGGCCATGCTCAAAACAGCTCTCAAAACAACCCCCTTACTGACGGAGGAGAACTACGGGATATGGAAAGATAAAATAAAGGCCTTGTTCAAGCTCAGAGGAGTACTAGATACACTCAAATCAATCTCCGAATCACTATCCACTCAAGACAATGACCAAATTCAGCTTCTACTAATCTCCAAAGTAGACTCCATCACCCACAACAACGTCATCAGTGCGGTCAACATCAACTCTTCCAAGGATATCTGGAAGGCAATCAAGGACCAATTCTCATCCTCTCAGGCATCCAATCAAGCAAGAATCTTCAATGACTTTCTGCATCTAACATTCAAAGAAGAAGAGATACTGGACTTTGTCACGAATATCAAGACATCCATCAAAAAGATGATCGACATAGGTATAGATCTACCTGACAACATCCTTGCATATTTAACCATGTTCAAATTTCCGATGAATCTGCAAGATCTGAAGCGTCAACTCATGCACTCCGACAAGCAGATCTCCGTGGAATTTGTATGCAACCACCTTGTCCAATATCATAATGAAGTTAAAGCCAATAGCTCCGAAAAAGGGGTAATGCAAGGGACTTCCGAAACCGCCTTGACCACCATGAGGACCAAAACCAAGAATGCACTGTCCAGCCGTTGCGTTGAAGGGTATCACAACCCAAAACAGGATAAAAATCACTCAGAATCCAAATGTTACCACCTTCATCGGGAGAAGGCTCCCAAGTGGTGGAGGGAAAATCAGAGCAAGTGGAAGGAGAAGCAAAAGAGAAACCAAGAATAAGCACACTATCATGCTTTTCTCACAAGATGGATTGACTCCAAAATCAAAGCAGAGAATAACATACTAATTGACCGTGGCGCTTCCACACACATCTTCAACAACAAGAGATTCTTCATCACGCTCGACAACAACTCAGGAGAGCACGTAACAACCCAAAAGGCTGGAGCAAACTTACCCATTCTGGGCCTGGGAACGGTCAGGCTGACTTGGAAGGATCAAAAAATTACGCTTTCAAACTGCCTGTTTGTACCTGATATTGTAGTCAACCTGGTAAGTCCGGGCAAGCTCATTGATCAAGGATGTACTCTGAAGGCCAAATCGGGTCATTTTGAACTGAAAAAAGATGGCGAAAAGATCTTTCAAGGCTTGATCATCAACAACCTCTTCATCCTGGATCGTCCTCACAAAGTTGGCAATGACAAGTGCCACTTGACCACTCTCAAAGACCCTAGAACCTTAAAGGATCTTCATCTCTCCAACAGTCATGCCTTGCTTGGCCGCTTAGCCAAGATCAAAGGGATGCAAATTAACTCTCCCGAGAAGGAAAAATTTGAATGTAAGGACTGCTTAATCTGCAAGATAACCAAGAGTCAGTTCAAGGCAACCTCAACCTCAGCTTCCAAGCCATTTGAAAGAATCCATCTCGACGTCATTGGACCAATCACGCCGGAGTTGCAGACACAAGAAGTACATACTGACCGTCGTGGAAAATTTTTCCGGCTACATATCTGGTATTCCTCTTCATGGAAAGGAAAACCTAACACCAGTACTGATTGAAGTGATTGAGAAGCAGAAGAATGTCTGTGGTTATTATCCCTCCACGGTCTGTTTGGATGGGGGATCAGAATTTATTAAAACCAGGTTAGTAAAGTATTTCAAGGAGAAATACATCAATCAATTGGTGACTGAAACGTATCATCCTGAACACAACGGCAGGGCTGAAAGGGCCAATTGAACAATCATTGAAAGCGTGAGGTCAACCTTAAGCTCTGCTCACCTACCTTGCAAATACTGGTCAGAAGTCCTCAAATCTTGTTGCCTCAGTCTTAATCAAATTCCAAAAGACGGCCGGGATCAGTCTCCTTGGGAACTCATCAAGAGAAACAAACTGCCCGTCAACTACCTCCAACCAATTGGAATTACTGCGGTAGTGCTGAATCAAAAGAGAACAAAAGGTGCGAAGTTCAAGCCCAAGGGAAGAGAGGGAAAACTGGTTGGGTACAACCCCCAATTCCTGTCATACCGGATACTCTTGCCCAATGGGCTAATTTTCCAATTGAAACATGTTTGTTTTCTCAAGAACTTGGTTGATCAGCTGGGAATCAAATTGACAATGGATCTTGACTTCAACACTAAAGAAGTGATAGATGAAGTTCCGTTGACAAATGAAGAAATCGTAAAAAACATTCCTAATTGGATGAACTATTGCAATCCTCCAGCTGAATTCAACTCCTCCAAAGAAGATGTATCAAGCAGCAACTCTGAGTCAGAGTCAAGCTCAGAGGAAGAATCTAGTAGAATTAAACCTTCTCTCCAAGGTTGGCTACATGAAGAATCCAGACCCTCCGAGACAACCAAAGGGCCAATACAAAGAACTCTTTGCAACAGATCATCCATCTGACGTCCTCAAAGATATGGTTTTCACCATTACTTCAAACCAAAAACATTTGAACAAGCCAGAAAGTGCAAAGACGGTCCTAAATGGGGAGGAGCAATAAAGAAAGAAATGGACCAGTGTGAATCATTTGAAGTGTGGGAGGACTACGAGGGCAAAACTCCACTGAACCCGTTAGACACAACCTGGATATTCAGAATTAAGGACAATGCCCAGAATGATACAGTCATCCACAAGGCGCGAATTTGCGTCAAGGGGTTCAATCAAGTGCACAGTTTGGATTTCAATGAAAACTTTGCTCCAACCGGCAAAATAGCCTCTCTGAGAGCAATCCTGCTGTTTGCTCTAAAGAATCAACTCAACATCAAACAGTGCGACGTTAAGGCGGCGTTTTTGCATGCACCCTTAGATGAAGAAGTCATCATCAGAACACCACAAGGATGTCCACAAACGTATCAATACCTGCAACTTAAGAAAAGCCTATATGGACTCAAGAAATCTCCAAAAAATTGGTACAGAACCTTCACAGAATGGATCAAGTCTGTGGGATTCAAAGAATCAGACAGTGACCCTTGCCTGTACAGGTTGAAGGACAAAAAATAATTCCTTTTCTTCCATGTAGACAATGTGATTCTTGTAGGTGATGGCGACAATTTTGACAAAAAATTCAAAACAAAGTTCAAAGGGTCTCAAGCTCACAAACCGGACACAATTGATTCTAGGGATGAAATTTGAGCAAACTCCTGATAGCATCCTGCTCAGTCAACCCAGACACATTGTGCACGGATTAGAAGAACTTGGCCTGCTAGAATCCAGACCTTCCTCCACTCCTCTAATGCCACATCTCCAGCTAAGTGAGGCATCGGATGAAGACTTTGAGGGATTCAAGAAACTGAACATAAACTATAAATCAGCCATTGGGCTGCTGAACTATATTGCAAGCCGGACTCGACCTGACATCAGTTACCCTGTTTCCAGCCTGGCGCGATTTCAAAATAAGCCCAGTCTCACACACTGGAGGGAACTTAGGAGAACCTGGCAATACCTGAAGCACACCAAGGATTGGAAGCTAAAACTCACATATGACAAATTGAAAGGTCCCATCTACTACTATAGCGATGCATCCTGGGCCAAAGAACCTACCAGCCGCAAATCTCAATTGGGCTACTTGTGCATGTCCTTTGGTAGCCTCATTTTGTGGAACAGTTATAAACAAAGAAACATAACTTACTCATCCACAGAAGCGGAACTCAACTCGCTGCTGGATTCCTATCTTGAGAGCAAATGGGTACGCCATTTGCTAGAAGAAGTTTTCCAACTCACTCTATCATCCTCAAAACACTACATTGATAATAAAGGAGTAGATGACAAACTAAAGAAATTCGGATCCAATGCTAGGACTTGTCACATGGAACTCAAGACCAAGGGGCTGAGGGAAGGAATGAAAGAAGGACTACTTGTCATTCATCTAGTAAACACTGAAGAAATGATTGCTGACCCTCTAACAAAAGCAGTCAATCTGCAACAGCTAAAAAAATTTACCAGCTTAGTCTTTCAACTCAAACAAGAATGATCTCCAGTTAAGGGGAGTGTAAAGACAGATGCGTGGATCCCACTGCCGTGACAGGTTCACCATCCCCGCGCACCATCCCTGCGCGCACCATCCCTGCGGGCTCACTGTCCCTGCGGGCACGCTCAAGTTGTACAGAAATCTAACTAAGACTCTGACCGCGCTCAAGAGCCATGAAGCACGGACGGCATAAATCAAGACAAACATCAACCAACAACTTGAAGACTCAGCTTTTTATTTTATTTCTATTTTCTTTTTCCTAGTTTGTATTTTCTTTTTCTTATCTCATTCTTACGCCTCATCATCATCTTGAAAGCGTCAAACTCGGTCAAACCCTTCCTCAACATCTTCCTCAACGGTCTTCAAAGCCCTCAACTTGAAGCTCATACAACAAGTCCACAAATCTTCTTCAATTGGTAAGATGATCTCTAACTGAAGATCATTTGGCAAGTAGCTTATTGGAATCTGTCTCCCCAATTCAGTCTTGTCATGTGTCTCTCTTACTCTCTCATATAGCCATAGGCTACTCGGGTAATATTCTCATTGTGTTGGTTTTCTCATATTTCTACGTTCTCCTATATGATCATTTCCTGGCTTTGTTTATTCTGATTCTCATTCATCATCATATACTATAGCTTGCTGTTCAATCATCATTCAAAGTTATAATAGGTTTTTTGGGATCATCATTGCTAGGCTGAGCATCCACAGCCAAGTCCTTGGCTTCTACTGATTTGCATCGTTGGTCATCAAAAGCAGCTAAAGGGGTGATGTCAGCCTTCTTTCTGGATATTTAATCCATATGAATAAAAATAGGGCAAATGGACTCCAATATATCAACCACTGAGTTGATTCCCTTGGCTTTATTGGAGTCAGTGATACCAAAGACAGTGGAGATTGACGTTGAGTGGGCATTTTTGTACTTGGCATGATAGTTCTTGAATTACTCCCAATCTGTTTGGATAAAAGATCCAGCCAGCCTTTTGTTTTATTCTTCATTTCATTGGCCATCAGGAGATAACGATTAAACTTAGAGGATGGCGGTTGGCCAACTCATGTCTTTTTGTTGGATCAAAAGCAAGCATCATAGTTGGAAGGGATTTTCAGCAGGTTTACCAGGATGATTTGATCACCTCTCTTTAGCTGAATTGAGCCTTTGGAAGCTGATGGGGGAGGATTTTTTGATTTATAGTTGCTTGGGGATTTTGCTTTGGTCCATTGGATTTGGGTGTGGACTTTTGGGGGGAGGTTTGCTGAGGGGCCATTTTAAAAGAGTAAGAAGTATGAAGGGATGAAGCAATGAGAGTTGGGATGTTATTAAAGCAATAAAATGATGAGAGCAATGAAGAAATGAGGATAGAAATGAATAGATTAGAGTGCAGAGGTGACAAGAGTGATCAAGCAATGAGAGTAGGATGTGATGAAAGTGATAAATTGATGAAGAAATGAGGATAGAAAGAATAGAGTATAGTGATGAAGTGATGAGAGCAATGAATCATATTTTTTGGATGAGGTTGGAGGTAGAATGTTTACAATGTGGTTGGAGGTTGAAACCAGCGGTGATGATGTGTACTGATGGGTTGAGGCAGTGAAAGCCTTTAAATGCTTTATTTGAAAAAACCCATCTATTTTCAGGTAACTCTGACACATCTGATGTGAAATAAGTATGTTTTTGATTTTTAAAGGCAGGTTTGAAATGCAAGATGTGGGTTGAAACCAGCCATTAAAAATCAAAAAATCCACTTATTTCACATCAGAGGTGTCAGAGTTACCTGAAAAAAATAGTTTTTTCAAATGAAGTATTTAAAGGCTTTCATGGCCTCAACCACACATCATTCCACATGATCACCCCTGGTTTCAACCTCCAACCTCATTGGAAAAATTCTACCTCCAGCCTCATCCAATAACTCTGATTCATTTCTCTCATCTCTTCATTTATATCCTCATTGCTTCATTGCTCTCATCACATCCTAACTCTCATTGCTTTATTGCTCCTAGATTTTCACTTCCTCACTCTCATCACTTCATTTCTATTGTTGTTGCTTCATCACTCTAATCACTTTATTGCTTTAATCATATCCTAACTCTCATTGATTTATTGCTCTCATTGCTTCATCCCTTTATAACTCTTACTCTTTTCAAAAGGACCCTCATAAAACCTCCTGCTGAAATTCCACAGAAATATCTGTAGGTTTGATTGCTAACAACAGGACCACTTGTTAAATATTAAAATTGACTCAGTTTTCAATGTCTTTCTTTGTCCACGCACTTCCCCAGGTATCTATCTCTCTCCTCCCTGCAATCTGCCTGTCACAGCTCCTGCATGTGTGCATAAAATCCCTTGATTGAGTCTTGGAATTTCTTTGGTCTCTTAACAAGAGAATGAAGACTAAAGCAACTACACAAAAATCAACTGAAACTCAACTTTGAATCTTGACTACTCAAACACATCCAATCTGCAACCCAATTGATCCTTCCCTTTCTTCTCTTCTAATTCTCATATTTTGTTTCTTTACTCTCTTCAGTTTTTCCTTTCTTCTTATTCATCATTGTCTTCAACCCTTCACCTCAACTACGCCCTGTTGTCTTTGTCTTCTGTGATCTCTGTCTGGTAAGAATTTCCTCAAAGCCTCAACAAATCCTCTTATTACTCAACCCCCTGTAGAGCTAACCCTCTCTTTCTCAACTCAAAGCACCTAGCCCACCAACTCCTCAATCTGCCATTCAACTAGCAAACTTTTTCAAATCTTATATTTCACCAAGTCTTCTTGATGCAAGCTTTTTGATGTTTGTTCTACTTTGTTCTTTCCTCTTGTTTCTTTTTCACTCAACTGAATTTCTGTTCTTCATAGCCCTATTAAAATTTTCATTTCAGAATTTTCAATTTCATAAATCCAACATGTTTAAAAGCCAAAGATCAGTTTTAAAAACCTTGCTTGATCAATGGAGGGATCAAGA
Organism: Puccinia polysora; assembly: GCA_025617555.3. Lineage (NCBI taxonomy): Eukaryota > Fungi > Basidiomycota > Pucciniomycetes > Pucciniales > Pucciniaceae > Puccinia > Puccinia polysora. The sequence goes on along the minus strand of CM062616.1, from coordinate 39,969,285 downwards.
AGCAATGGCTTTCAACAAATCATCATCAAAGCAGCTCTTGAGGAAGTTCCCATTCTCACCAAAAAAAATACTCAATATGGAAAGGTAAGATGAGTATGCTTCTTGAACTCAAATGCATAAAAGAATCTCTTGAGGACAACTCAAAGAATCTCAACCTGAATGATTAAATGTAAAAAAGTTTCATTCTTCTTTCAAGAATCAACTCTGTCACTCACAACAATGTTGTGAACCCAGTAAAAATTGCCTTGGCTAAGCTACTCTGGCAGAAAAGCAAAGAAATTTTTGCTTCCTCTCAAACAGCTAATTGCGCAAGAGTCTTCAACAAATTTCTTTACCGAAAATTCAAAAATTACTCCATCAATCTATTCATCACCAAAAAAAATCTCCATCAAGAAAATGATCAACGTAGGAATCAATCATCCTGACAACATTCTTGCATACCTGATTAATTTCAAGTTCCCCTCCTCTCTCCAATCTCTTTGCCAACATATCGTGAACTCAGACAAAAGAATCTTGGTTGATCTTGTTATAAACCACCTCACTCAACTATAAAATGAAGCCAAATTCAAATCAAAAGAATCCAAAGCCTCAGAAACCGCACTCATAGCCTCATAAAGAGCCAGAAAGCCCATCCCTTGTGAACTCCATTGCAAGAGAGGCTTTCATAATCCATTTTCACCCGACCATACCAAGGACAAATGCTGGCACAAACACAAACACTTGACTCCAGACTGGTGGAAAGAAGCTTAAGCAAACTGGCAAGCGCAACTCAACACAAACTCTAAGGGAAAAGAAGTGGCTCACTGCCACATGCTTCTCACTACCTGGATTGAAGAGGTAAACTCACAAAACCAAATCATTTTTGAATTTGGGACTTCCTGACCCATGTTCAACTCATCAGATTTCTTCATTGACCTTGTGGAATTCTTGGGAGATGAGTCTATAAGCACTGGAAAAGATGGAGCAAAGCTTGCAATCAAAGGGAAGGGAATGGTCCATTCTTCCTGGAAGGGATCCACAGTTAATTGTTCCAACTCCTTTCTTGTCCCAGATCTAGTAGTCAATCTCATCAGTCCTGGTGAATTAATCTCTTTGAAGAAATGTTCTTTTGCCTCCAGTGGGAATCAGTTTCAGCTCTATTCTCATTTGCTTCCAGTCCTCTCAGGATTTATTCAAGGCAACCTCTTCATTCTGAATTGACCCTCTCTGATTTGACAAAACTTCTTTGGTGACCAAATCAAGACACCTCACAAGAAAAGGGGAAAATTAAAATATATATATATATAATCCTTCATCTATCTACCATTAAAGAAAAAAAAATATTTTTCCATTCTGTATGGCAAGCTTTCAGATTTCCCTATCCTCAGTTTTACTTTGTTTTAGCAGTGTAGGAAGGGCTCTCCAGGGCTTCCAAATCCACAGATTCTCCATGAAAGTCCTCCTTGCCCCGCTTGCTGCCCAATGTTTGGCCAAGCGCATGCGCAGATGGTCATCCTGAACCCTCATGACCTTGGCTTTTTGCATCCAACGGACTAGCAAGCAATTGATTGCAGCCCTTGGTTCCATTTCCCATCAACTTGCGGTTTGATGCCCATCATCATCAACCCCTCCCTCCTTCATCCTGCCAACCAACAGCCATAATCACCATCCCAATCACCTCTTCACCTCCACTTTGCTCATCTGATGGAGCAGCAAGCTATTGCACACTGCCATCAGTTTCATCACCTGTTGCCCACCATCTATTTCCCACCTGATCACTACTGCTTTTCTCAACTGAAAAACTGCTCCAATTCATGATCCTTATCAAAAGAAATTAATCCCTTATCCTCATCCTGGGTATATCTATGATTGCCCCCTGATCCTTGAGCCTCCATAATCAAATTCTGATCCGCCTCTCTGTGGCCTTGTCTCTTATCACCAATAAATAGCCTTGCCAGTTGAAGAAGAATTTTTTTTTTTGAATTCTCAGGTGTGTTATACAACAATTTGATCCCTTTTTTTGACCATACTGGTCTTGATCATTCCTTTGATTGCATTTCTGGACCATTCATGCTTGGCTGAGAGGTTTTATTAAGCTTAAAACCTGGAGTGTTAAACCTCCCTGTATTTCATCAAAGTTGCATTTTGCCTCGCTATTCTTGAGTTCCTTGAGAAGTGTTGAGTCAGTCTTGTTCAAACTTGTTATTTATTTGCTTCTAGAGCTTCATTAAACAAATTGCTTTGTTTGTGCAGCCACCCACAGTTATCTGGTACCCTTCAAGTGCTTGATTTTGTAGAGTTGGGCAGGTTCATTGAGAACCTGGAGGTTGTTTGGGTTTGAGTTAATAAATACCAAGCTTCTGCTCACAACCAAAGTTATTATATTGTGGGTGTTTTTACTTTCAACTGCCTTGTTCTATTGAACTCTGAAACAACTATAACTTATTCTGTTCAAGTCTTTTCCCATCAACATCTTGCCTCAGATAGCATTTTCTTCCATAGCTATTGTTTACTACTGATTTTATCTTTTCCCATCAATTCTTCATTTAAAAGGTTCTGGACCTTGATTCAAGTTACATTTAAATATTTTTTTAACACTCAGGAGGGCAGCCTAAAAAAGAACCTTTCTCCTCCACAGAACTGCCTTTGGCCAGCACCATTTGGAGTCTTACACCACAAACTCTGCAATGTCACTCAAAGTGACCGCAAACCCAACAAACTCAAAAATCTCCATCTTTCCTTTGGAAACACTAGCCCCTATTGACTCAAAAATATCCTCTCCAAACTCTCTCTCAACACTCTTTCCAACTTTCAATGCAAAGACTGTCTTTTCTCTAACATAACCAAATCTTCCTTCAAAAACACTCAACTCCAACTTCTTGACTTGTTGAGCTACTCCATGTCAATCTTATTGGACCCATTACTCCTTCCTCTAGAAACAAAATGAACTACATAATGTCAATCATTTACAATCATTCTGGATATATTTCTGCCATTCCACTTCAGAAAAAGTCAGACGCTGGTCCTCAAATCAATAAAATTTTGAACTTTGAGAGACAAAATCAAAATTTTTATCCTTCCACAATCTTCTCAGATGGCAGAGGAGATCTTATCTCCTCCAATTTAAAAGAATTTTTCCAATCCAATTCCATTGAACATCTTTTCACCAAACCATACCACCATGAGCATAACGGCAAGATTGAGCCGGCCAACAGAACTGTCTCCAAGTTGATCCAAGCCATCCTTCAAAGCTCCAAGTTACCCCCCAATCTCTGGGAAGAGGTGGCCAAATCAGCCTGTCTTGTTCTAAACCAAATTCCCAAAAACCCCCTTTTGGCCTCTCCCTATAAGATGTTCACCAACAAGTCCCTTCCTTGCAACTATTTTCATCCAATTGGCTCCAAAGTTTTCTATCTCAATACTAAGGTAGCTTGAGGTGAAAAATTCAAAGATCATGGGCTATCAGTAATCCTTGTGGGCTACAACCCTAATTTCCTCCCCTACCATATTCTCAGACCTGAAAATTCTATCATTTCCTCTAAACATGTAAAAATTCTCAAGAATACCTCCTCATCCCAGTTACCTTCTCCATCTCTGCCTTTGGAATCCAAAGAACCACCAGAAATCAAGCTAGACATTGACCTTCCCCTCTCCTTCACTTCTCCAGACCCTTCTGCCATCTCAAACTCCCCTCACAATCCTTTTGAACCTGATAACAATGTATCCTCATCTTCTCCCATTCTCAAACCATCCAATAACCACCTTTCAGACTCTTTCTCCAAATATTTCAATGAACTTGCCATTCAACTCAATCCAAAATACTCCCTGCAAGATTTTTTCACCATAAAACCTCCTCAACAATACATTTACTATCATTACTTTGTAACAAAGTCCTATGAACAGGCCAAGAGATGCCCCAACTTCCTTAAATGGGATACATCCATGGACTCCAAAGTCAACAGAATTGAAGATATCAAGGTGTGGGAAAATTATGATGGGCCCCAACCGGTTAATCCCCTCAATATGACCTGGGTTTAGCAACTCAAGGATAAATGTCACAGAGACCCTCTTGTATACAAGAGTTGGCTCTGTGTACAGGGATTTGATCAAATCTATGGGATTTACTACCTTGACACCTTCTCTCTCACAGGCAAATCTGCTTCCCTCCACATGGATCTCTTGTTTATTCTTTAAAATTTTCTCCCTATCAATCAACTTTATTTCAAGATTGCCTTACTTCATGCACTGTTATCTGAAACTGTTATTATCAAAATCCTTAAGGGATCCAAGCAAAAATCCAAACCCTTATCCTCAACAAATCACTCTACGGGCTCAAGCAGGTGCCAGCTAACTGTTTCAGCACTCTCACCTCATGGATTTTCAAACAAGGCTTCCATGAATCAATCTCCAACCCATGCCTCTACTTTCATTCCTCTCAAAATCTGGTCCTCTTTTTCCATGTCAATGATCTAATTTTGGTATTTTACGGCAACAAATTCCTGAAAAACTTCCTCAATCAATTCCCAAAATCAATTCACCACAAACCAAATGAAATTCTTGGAATGAAATTTGAATGACTCAGCAACACTATTCTCCTGTCACAACCTAAACACATCAAACACAGACTCAAAGAAATAAAAATGAAAGACTTCAAACTGTCCACAGTCCCTCTTACTGTCAACTTCAATCTCTCACTGGCCTCAGAAAAAGACCACCAAGAATTCCTATCTTTGAATATCAACTACCTGTATGCCCTATTCTTCATATGATATATTGCTTGTCTCACTTGTCCCAAACTGAGCTTTGCAGTCTCAAGCTTGGCAAGATTCTGTGAAAAGCCTGGCATGTACCACTGGAGAGAAGTCAAACGCTGCTGGAAGTATCTCAAGGCCACCAAAAATCTTAAACTCTCCCTCAAAATTTGGAACTCAGGCACTCAAATCCAATGTTACATAAATGCAAATTTGAGAAATTATTTAGAGACCAGACACTCCCAATCAGGTCACCTTGCTTTACTTTTTGGATTACTCATCTCTTGGATTAGCTACTGTCAACAGAATGTTACTCACTCAACCACCAAAGCAGAATTAAATAATCTTGTTGACTCTTTCCTGGAGGCTATCTGGATGAAGGATCTGTTTTCTGAACTTTGGAAAAAGAAAATCAAGCACAGAAGACACTACATCAACAATAAAAGTGTTATTGATAAACTCAAAAAGTTTGGTTTCAACTCAAAAACACAACGCATTGACATAAAAACAATGTCCATTTGGGAAGAACTCAAACTAGAAAAACTTTTTATCCACCTCATCTCCTCCACAAAAATGAATTCCCATGACCCCACAAAATCTCTCCCACCAGGCTCTCTAGCCAATCTTAATTTTCTAATCAATCTTACTTTTCACTTGCCTCCAGCCCTCCCAGACACAGTGGTTTTAAATAGTAAACTTGACTCACTTTTCACTTTCCTTCCTTGTCTGTGCACCTCCACAGGCCACTCTCTCTCCTCCCTGTCATCTTCCTGTCACAGCTCTTGAATTCCCGCATCAAATCCCTCAATTAAGTCTTGGGATTTCTTTGGTCTCTTAACAAGAGAACAAAGACTGAAGCAATTTTGCAAAAATTTACTGAAACTCAACTTCAAATCTTGACTACTCAAATGCATCCAATCTGCCACCCAATCAATCCTTCCATTTCTTCTCTTCTAATTACCATATTCTGTTTCTTTACTCTCTTCCATTTTTCCTTTCTCCTTATTCATCATTTTATTCAACCCTTGACCTCAGCTCAGCCCCCTTGTCTTTGCCTTCCATTATCTCTGTCTGGTAAGACTGTCCTCCAAAACTCAACAAATCCTCTTATTAATTGACCCCCTGTAGACCTAACATTATTTTTCTAAACTCAAAGCCTCTAGCCTGCCAACTCCTCAATCTGCAATTCAACTAGCAACCTTTTTCAAATCTTCTCTTTCACTGAGTCTTCTTGATTCAAGCTTTTTGATGTTTTTTCTACTTTTTTCTTTCCCCTTGTTTATTTTTCACTCAACTGATTTTCTTTTCTGAATAGCCTTCATAAAATTTTTATTTCATAAGTCTAAATTTCATAAATCCAACACGCCTGAAAGAGAACAACTACCAGAAAAAGCATGAATGGGAAATGATGTAAAATTATTATAAGAAACCAATGTTGACACTCAGAACTGCAAGCTAAGGAATCTTAGAGGACAGCACAAAGTTACTTGAGGGGATGAGTATAAGAGGTTCTGTAGCCACAGGCATGTGGATCAGCGGTGAAAGGTTTGAGAGATAGAGGAAAACAAAGATGAGAGGAAGAAGCATGGGGCATCGGACAGCAGCAAGCAATTGGCAATGATCCGCAAAGCTGAATTCAAGATGAGGCTTGGGATATTCTGTGCTGAGAGAGATGAGTTAGTAGAGGTAAGATTGAGATCAAACCAGAGATTTTTACCAAGGTGCATTGATCATCAACAGAGTCATGAGATGGATGGGGTCATGATTTATGGAGAAGAGTTTAAAAATGGAGAAGAGTTGATGAAGGAAGTGAAGATTGATCAGAGGATGGCAAAGTTGGAAGTTGATCACCATCTCTCTGGGATTCCTTCTCCCTTGGAGTTTTGTGCCATAGGGATGAGCTCAAGTGACAGGCTTTTGCACTTCAATTGGAGTTTGTGCAGCTCCTGGTTGCAATTTTGGGAGATATTCTGCTGGAATGACAAAGAAAATCCAATGGATTAAAGCAAACATTCCAAAAAAACTCTAAATGAAAAAATCCTCCCTCATCAGCTTCCAAAGGCTCAAGTAAGCTCCATAGAGCTGATAACATCATCCTGGTAAACTGGCCCAAAATTCCCTCCAACTATGAGGATTGATTTTGATCTGACAACAAAACACAAGTTGGCCAACCTCCATCCTCTAAGGTTAATTTTTATCTCCTGATGGCCAATGAACTGAAGAATAAAAAAAATTTAGGCTTAATCTTTCATCCAAAAAGATGCAGGAGTGATTCAAGAAATATCAAGCCAAGTACAAAAAGGCCCACTCATTGTCAATCTCCACTGGCTTTGGTATCACTGTCTCCAATAAAGCCAAGGGAATCAACCCTGCGGTTGATAATTTGGACTCCATTTGTCCTCTTTATATTCATATGGATGGAATATTTGGAATGAAGTACAAAATAACCCCTGCAGCTGCTTTTAACACCCAAAAATTCAATTCAGTAGATGCCAAGGACTTGGCTGTGAATGCTCAGCCTAGGAATGATGATCCCAACAAAACCTATTAGTGGCTCCAATCCAACGTGGAGGATGATTTTCAAACACAACCAGCTTGAATAAAATCTAAATCAGCATTGATCAATGATTCAAACCCTTCCTTGGACCCCTCACTTCTTTCTTTGTATTGCTCTCTTCCTTCGGTGGAAGAACTTCACAACTTAGCCAATCAGGAGCAAGCTATTCCACTATCTCCATTGCAATCAACATCTGTTCAAGTAAGGAATCAAGTTCTTTTATTTTCTTTCTGTTTAATCCTGACTGATTTATATTGTAAAAAGACAGCAACATTCATATCTGAATGGCCAAACACTCAAGCCAATGGGGCCTCCACATAACCTTTACATGAGATTGATGATGTTCCCAAACAAAACTCCTCTGCAAAGGGAATGAAAAATGCCTCCATTTTCATCAACATCAACCCCAATAGCTTTCAAAAGAGGAGAAACAATTCCAATCTTTCTGGCTTTGAAGATATCATGGAGAAGCAAGGTTTAAGTAAGTGAATTTATTGAATCTCCTTTCTTTCAAAGTCAAGATCATTTCTATTCCCCTCCAAAAAACTGTGAAATAAAAAAATGAATCTGAAAAACTTCAATTTGAAAAGGAGAAGTGTAATTGTCCACTGGATATTGATTTTCAAAAGCAGAAAGCCAAGAGTTTTAATCATTAACAGAAATTGGATTCCAAGGGGATATTGAAACAGGCAGAGCAGGAGTTTCAAAAATAGGAAAAGGAGAAGGATCAATGGAAGAGAGACTGGAAAAGGAGAGTTAATGACTGTGAATGAAAAAAATAGGTTATCTGTAGCCATTGCATGTGTTGGTAGCAGTAGGACTGTGGAAGAAATCAAGGAAATTACTTGATTTCTTGGCTTTTAAATATACCTACTTGGATCAAAGTGTAAAAATAATGAAAAAAAATATTTATCATTAAAAAAATTTTAAGACTATTTTTAAATCCACCAAGAAACAAATAATTTGTATTTTTATTTAAATTTTTTGTCTAGAGTATATTCTCCCACTTTTCATGTACTTGCAAGTATTCCAAGTGGTTTGTTAATTTGCATAGAAATGGCCATCCTTGTATGAGTGGCAGTCTCCACAGCAGGAAAATTACAGTGCTTGTACTTATTGGCCGCCCAAATCATTTTGAAAACACCTTTTTCTTTGAAATAAATACCAAAACCCACTTCAGGAAAAATTAATTGGCCATCAGATACTTTTTATTCTTCCCCATTGTCAATAATTTGTCCATTTAATTTTTTGGTTGGAACCACCAGTAAAAAGGAATAGGAAGAGATTTCACGTTTACTTTGTAGGGGATATTGTTTTCCAGCATTGTTTGAAGGTTGGAATCATGTGCCAGTCTGGCTAATGATTGGAACATTTGGCCTAAAATTTGTGAGTCTTTGTCTGACCTAAGGTTGAGGAAAATGTACTCTTGAGGGAAAGATTAAATAGCATCTTTCTTCAAATATTGTTTTGGAAAGAAATTATGTGCTACACTTAATGTCTTAACAATCCTGCTCCATTACCTGATACCTCTCTAGCCCTTTATTTACAATACATGCTCCGCACCAGAATAGATGCCTACGCTTCCACTCTGTGTCTTACTGAAACTTCCTTAACTAAATTGCAATGAATTATAAGTAATAAATTAGCACGGACTCCCTGAAAAGCTCTTCACCTGAACTATTCCCGGAAATAACTCCTAGCTAACTTAAAGAGGCATTTCTTAGGAATTTTATGCCCAGAAGACACTCCCACAGTAAAAGAGTACTCTGAAATAAAATGATTACAATAAAATCTGTAACCCCTGATAACATCTGCCCCCTAAGCAGACAACTCCTTTTATTCAAAACAATAAAATTAAAACTCTGGAAAAGAAAGGAAATAAAAAAAGAATGACTTCCTAAAATTCTTCCATAATGTGCTCCGCATTGACCCAGCCCACTATTAGTCATGATCCTAGTAGCTGATCCGTCTGCATACATTAGATCTGTTGACTTCCTGCAAAATTTTTTGACCTCACAAATTGATTTGCTCTAATGCATTTCCAACAAAATATCCCTGTCCACTTCCTCAGCAGATCCACATCAATCCTGCATACAGCATAACAGAAGACCCCTGTTGATCTTTCTTACAGATCCTTGTCAATCTACATGCAGCCTCCTCAATTTTAGTGTTTGATTGTGCCAAATATTACATTTCTCCCGTAACCCCAATGCATACCACATATTCAGATTTTCAGACACATACTTCATAGTTCCAATTGCTTGCTTTTGAATTCTTACTCCAAAATCTATAAGTGTGGAAGAGGATAGTTACCAACTACAAGTGCCATTCCTCAAAAGGCAAAACTCTGGCTATTGATTTGGCAAAAGACAAAACTCAAGCTATTGCTTCTGCAAAAGGCAAAAAACCAGACTCAGCTCACCTTTTGTGCTGCAGAACCCACAACTGCACAACTGCTGAGCCTGCTTTTCCTCCTCAAGAGTAGGCAACTAGCTAAATTTTACTTTTCAAACCCATTGGGCTGCAGCTTCTGCGTCTGCCCACTACTGAGCCCCTGAGTCAAATTCCTAATTTTTCCCTACTTGTGTGTGTGTCTATAAACAACCACCACCTTTTCCAAATGGTTCAGAAGGGTGCATCAATTTTTGCCATCCAATTGCCCACATTTTTCCACTGCAGGATATTGAGGGACCAACAGTTTTGACAAATTCTTTTTATTGGTGAAGGAAAGTGGTGACCAATTTTATTTCCTTCTTCTATTCTTCAGAGAGTTTATTCAAGGGGAAAAATTCAAAAATTTCAACCAGAGCCTCGTGATCTGATTGATTTTGAACAAATAATTTTCCAGAGGATAAGAAATGGAACTTTTTGATATTCTGTTTGGCCTGTTCAAACTCTTCAGGGGAGGTTTTTCAACTTTTTTTTTCCAGAAGTGATGGCAGGATACAGATCCAAAGGCAGTAGTTTTTTCTCAGAACAAAAAAACTTTTCATTGATCCCTCCCTCTTCTATCTCCAAAGAGATTTTGAAATCTTGTTATTGGACCCTCTTTTGCTTACAAGCCCTATTCTTGTCACCTCTCTGCGTGATTATCAAATCATTTCCTCCAATCTTGGTCCCTCCCATCAAAATACTTCAATTGGGGTGAGGATCAAGAAAGGATTCAAGTGATTGTGTAACATTTTGAGTTTAGTGGGAGAAGAATAGGAAGTCCAGAACAAGCAAGGGGTGGAAGAATTGGTTGCATTGCATGGAATCCAAAAAAGAAAAAAAATCATCAGTCAGTTATAATCAACATAGATGATCAACAGACGTAGAAAATAAAAGAAATTCCCTTCAAAAATGCTAACCACCAAAAAAAAGGTTTGATCAGGATTTGATAAATTGAGGAGGAGGAGGAGGGGGCAGGTTCTTACCTGGGGTAATGTGGATTGATTGAGGAGGAGGAGGAGGAGGGGATTCAGCAAGGACCGGCGGGGGGGGCTAAATCCAAAAAAAAAAAAAACACAATTTTGTGATTGATTAGCAATCAATCAAATGATCATCAAGCTGTGAGGAGGAGGAGGAGGGGGGGAGAACTCACCTGGTCTTTCAAGCGAGGACCAGCGGCGTGGATAAATACAAAAAAAAACAAGATGGTTCAATCAATCAATGATCAATCAAACAATTTTGAGGAGGAAGTGGATGGGGAGGAGGAGAAGGGGGGAGAACTCACAAAAATTAAAGCTGTGATTGATCCCAAAAATATCAGCTGATTGATTGAAAGGGGGCTAAATCCAAAAGAAAAATCCATTTGGTCAATCAGCAAACAATAAAACAAGTGGGGGGTGGGGGGGGTAAATCCAAAAAAAAATCAAGATTTTTTGATTGATAAATCAAACCATTGTGAGGAAGAGGAGGAGGGGGAGGATGAGGAGGGGGTATAACTCACCAAAAATTAAGCTTTGATTTATCACAAAAATATCAGCTGATCAATTGAACAGGGGTTAAATCCAAAAAAACATCTGTTTGATTGATCAGCAAATAATCAAACAATTGTATGGGGGGAAATCCAAAAAAAAAAACAAGATTTTTTGAAAAATTGTGAGGATGAATAGGATGGAGGAGAACTAACCAAAAATCAAGCTTTGATTAATCAATCAGCAATAAATCAAATGATAGTTTGGGGGGGAATCCAAAAATATTCAAGATTGTTCTATCAATCAGCAATCAATCAAATGATTGTGAGGAGGAAGATGAGGGAGGAGAACTCCAAAAAATCAAGCTTCAATCAATCCAAAAAATATCAAGATCATTCAATCAAACAGGGTCTAAATCCAAAAAAAAACATCTGTTTGATTGATCAGCAATTGATAAAACAATTTTGTGAGGAGGAGGAGGAGGGGGAGGGGGGGAGAATTCACCTGGACCATTGAGCAAGGACTGGCAGGGGGGCCTAAAGCAAGGGAATTTGAGGTGGAGGTAAGGTGTAGTTGGTGGGTGAGGAGGAGGAAGGGGTGGACCAGTTTTTTGGTGAGGAGGAGGAAGGAGTGGGGTGAGTGAGTGGGGTTAGGTGGGTGGTTTGGTGTGTGGTGTGGTATGAGGTGGAGGTTTTGATTTTTTTTATCTAATTCCATCAAAAATAAAAAAACTGAGTCAGCCTAGGCTTCTTGGTTGAACAAAAAAAAAAAGAATTGATTTGACATTAATTTTTACCTATTTAAAAACTGTTTTCTACTCATCAAAGTTAGAAAGTGTGAGGGGTATAATCCACTCTCTCATTGTAGAAGATGAGGGAAAAGATGAGACAGGGATGACTTGAGGAGGATTGGGAATATCTTCTTCAAATATTTCCTCCCATTCATCTTTGATTTTGGCCAGAAGGTTGTGAAGGATTACACAAATGATAATCCAGTGAAAGAGGGTCTTCATGTCTTTGGAATTTTGAAGCTGGTTTTGTATTTCCCTTAAGCTTTCCCATCTTCCTTTCAGCACACCTATTGCATTCTCAATCCAAATTTGTGATTTGAAAGATTCTAGCTGAGATGAGTTTTGGCTTGATCATTGGATGAAACATTGTGGTATTCTGGAACCACATATTTACCACTAGCATAAGCTTAATTTACTAGAAGTTATTGATCATGCTCAAGATAGTTCTATGTTTTTTGCGTAATCAACATCCAATTGAAAACATATGAATCAAGAAAAGAACCCACGAAGTCCAGAATGGAGGGATATTAATGTTAAAATACGTAAGCACTTATGCACATGCCAAGTATGATTGTAATCCAAATGGGATGTACATGAGGGCCTCTGCGGCCCATTGGACACACACATGGACCATACGCGCCTGTGTGGATGTCATGGATTTGGGGAAACTGGCCTCAAAATGCGTGAAACAGGCCTATTGGTACACAGGCCCTAATGGGCCCGGTGGGGTATATGGGCAAATACAGCCAGATGGGCTTGCATGGGGATAATTGGGCCCAAGGTTTATTTTTGACATACTTGGCCAGACGGGCTGGCCAGCCCGTCTGGCAAGTATGTTAAATTCACCTTTTGGGCTTGTGGGCGGCCCACTGGGGGCGCCGCCCGTGTTGCAGCCCATTTGGGGCTTCTGCCCGTGTCGCAGCCCACTTGGGGCCTCTTTTTTTTTTATGGCCCATTTATGGGGCCCAATGGCCTGCGCAGGGCCGTCTTAGGGGGCAGGGGGACTTAAAATGGAGCCCCCCACCCCAGTTGCGGCTGCCGTGATGGGTGGTGGCCGCAGGGCTGGTGGCCCTGGCTCCTCCCCCTCCCCTTGCTTGCCATTGCAAGGTGGAGGGGGAGGGCTGGCTGGATGGAACCAGCCAGCAAACGGTCATTGTCAGCTTGCTACTATATACAGAGCAAAACTGTCAAATAGTAACACAAAATATGAACACCTCAAACAAAAAAGTAAGGAGTAAGAAATCCATTAATATTATTACACGAATGGATTTCTCACCCAAAATTAGGTAGGGTCACTCACTGACCCCACCCTTGAATTCCAAGTCCTTATATTTTTAAAATAATTAAAAGGAAAAGTACTCAAAATTACAACACTACACGCAGAAATGTGTTATTCCTGCGCGCGGCCCTGCCAGCAGCAGGATCCCCCGTACTAGAGACCTGCGCGCAGCTGATTTTGCCACGCACACAGCAGATCCTACCCCGCGCGTACACGCGGAAATGTGTTATGTCACAATTCCCGCGCGCAGCCCCGCCAGCAGCAGGATCCCGCGTACTAGAGACCCGCGCGCAGCTGATTTTGCCATGCACGCAGCGGATCCTACCCCGCGCGTACACGCAGAAATGTGTTGTCACAATTCCCGCGCGCAGCCCCGCATCATTACATAACCCTACGTACTAGCAGCAGCAGGATCCCGCGTACTAGAGACCCAAGCGCAGCTGATTTTTCCACGCACGCAGCGGATCCTACCCCGCGCGCATCTGTACTACTGATCCCCGCGCCTGGATCAGTCGTGACTAATCTGACAACCAGGTACCACTCAGAAGAGCTACAACCTAGTTAGGGTTGCCTAGTATATGTAACAAATGGACATATGCATTAATAATGATCTAAAAAGATCAAAACTTAAATAAAATTAATGAAAATTAAGTTTTAAACATTTTTTTAATAATAAATCAAAGATCAAGGACTACCAAGTAAACCATGGATCTTGGTCTTTGAAGACCACGAAACACCACAAGAAGTGTTCATAAAAATTATTAAGAAATATCTAAATGATCAGCAGATGACGTAAAATCAGTAAACACCCACATCTGCACGATTTAAAGAAATATCAATAGTACAAATAAAGGATGAGTACAGAATGATCAAATTTACGCCATAACTAATTAACAGATCCTGTGGCTAAAATAGTACAGAAATCCAGCAGATCTAAGGACAGCTGATTGACAGCACCAATTAGACGTGCTAATCTTGCCCTGAATAGCTTGCCAGCCTCAGCCCACGAGCAGAACCCTCTCTACGCGCCCTGAGAAGACCAAAATCACTCCAAAAAAGTATTCATACAGACCTCTTTGGATCCATTATTCAATCAGAGTTTACAAGGAATTTATTTATTATCAATCAGACACCGTGTCATTTTTAATCAAGTGCTTATATGAAGGTAAGCAAGTGATTTATGACTTAGTCTGCAATAGTATTATTTTAACTTTATAACCAATCAACCATTGAAGTTGAGTTGAGCAATCTACCCCATCTGCTCTGAAACCCTTCAAATTATTCCAGGATTTTTGTGGTAAAGTGCTCAGAGTGAGTGTTACCCTTCCTGTCTAGGCCGCTTGTGCTGTTAAGCCCGGCCATAAGTGGAATAAGTCCTTTCTGAGGCACCCATATTTATTCCAAGGTTCTTAAAAACTGCCTAAGAAGGCCCCTTGAGGAGAGGTTGCTAGTCTGTAAAGATCCTCAGTAGTATAATACTGTGACCCCTCTTTTATATTATATTGAAAACCATCTACCACCAAACCAATTAAACCTTGCAACTGCTCTTATTAAATCATTTATTTTAGCTTCTAAGCGTTTGTCATTGGAATCATAATTATTATTATCATTCCAGCATTTTTATCACTCTCTGTAGCTAAAGGACTGCAAGGTTCCTGGTATCAGAGAGCTGACAACTGGGGGTCTGGCTGGGAATTATACTTAAATAATTAATTTTTAATTATTTATCCCTTGGACCAGTCTATTTTTAAAATTAAGTTAACATACTTATAACACTTATTTTTGATCATTTGTTTCTCTAGTGGATCTTAAGACCAACGGAGAATTGATCAATTATTATTTGAACCTTCTTAAAAAGAAAAAAGAAGAAAAACTCCGTAACTTTTTCCCTGTTATTATAACTCCTGAGCAACAACAGGAGAAATTGCTTTATTATAAGCAGCAGGTTATAAAAGACAAAAAACTCAAGCTTGAAAGAATTATCAATTTCAATTCTTTATTAAGGCAACATAAGGAGTGGAAAATTTATCAAAGGAAGCTTTATATTTATAAATTAAATAATCCTGAAGATAAAGAAAAACCCAAAAATAATAAGAGTGATTATTTTTTTCTAAAAATCACCTTATCACGTAAAAATACAAAAATATATTAAACTTATATTTTTTTTATCCATCTCAGTGGACTTTGTTTTTGGTGATCTCATTGACCAGGACCTCCTAGAGGACGTCCCAGACAGTGTACCATTGGATTTATCCCAGGATCTGATTGGTACTCACTCAGACCCCGTTGGAATACCTTCCAAGGATAGTTGTGATCCAAACCAAGTGTTGGTACCGTTGAATTTAACTCTCAGTAAGTTAAAATATTTATAAAAAAAAATTATTAAAAATATAAAACACACAAAAAATATTATTTTTATAAATTTAAAGTCTTTTTTCAAAATTTTGACAAAAGACTTACATATTTTTTTGGTATTATGTATCAAAATAGGTGCAACACCCGTGCAACTGGCAGAGCCCCGTCATATGGATCTCTGCCTGGAGGAAACCGTACTCGCAAGGACTCCAGTCTCAAATGCAATGAGGGGACTTGAACCCGTGACCATAGTGTCACACGGGACGACGACAGCGACAACCACGGCCGCCAACTCAACCAACAGACAGTTGGAGAGCCCTCTGTTTCCCACCAGGTTATCCCAGGAGGGTACAGGTCCTCCTACGCCACCCCAGCTGGACTCAACCAAGGAGGAAAGGGTCAAAGTGTTATTGAAAGAGCACGTGAGCTATTGGGAACAATTCAGGTTGCCTCAGACCCAGAAGGATCAACCAGGTATGAGAAAAGCCATTTCTCAGGCAAAGAAATCTCAGATTTCTCTGCAAAGGTTGATCCCAAAGAAAGAAGTAGAAGGCTATGTGCAGAACTGGAATCCTTGGGATCAGTTAGCTTCCTTAAAGGGAAAGGACCCCAAAAAGAGGAGATCCTCAGCTCATCAGAAGTTAAGGAACCCAAAGGATTGGGACAACATAATATCCTTAGCCCAGAAGTGGAAAAAGGTGTACCTCAATTAGATGTAGAAGCTCTTAATAGCTTTTCTGTAAATGTGTCTCACAATTTTACTATTATTAGCCAATGCTTTGATAAATTTTATAACCAATTGGACAAATTAAGTTCAAGTATTTTTAGAGTGATTGACACTCAGTCTCAGATTATGAGAATTGATGAGTTGGAAATACAACAAATCAATGATAGTATAAGAGCTAGTAAGTTTGACCTGATGAAACATATTGATGACAACCAATCAATTATTCAGGAAGATATTCTTGCAACCATGGACCAGCTTAAAGAAGAAGTTAAGAAAACTAGTCCTACTACCTCAGCTCATCTGACTAATAAAATTGACTTATTAAGCAACAAACTTGATTTAGAGTTAGCTATGATTAAGAATGATCTCAGAGATCTTAAGATCAACTCTACTAACTCTCCGGTCATTGACCTAGAAGAAACTAGACCTTCCAGGTTCACCAGTACTCCTAGTGTTCCTCCCAGAACCAGGATAACTAGGAATGAGTCTTTCAGACCCAGTCCTACTCCGGAAATAGAACAGGCTTTGAAGCTACTTCCTCCCATCACTGAATGGCCTAAATTCTCTGGAGAAGGAGAATATAACCATTTCAGTTTTATTAAGTTTATTGACTATACACTTTCTTCCTACAAGCTCCCTGAGGCAATAGCTGTGGTAAGATTGCCCAGATTATTTGAAGGAGTAGCTCTTGATTGGTTTATCAATAAAAGAGAAGAAGTTTGATCTTTATCCTGGAATTCTTGGAAAGAATTGATCAAAGTGCAGTTTGGTACCAGGATTTGGAAAAGAAAGATGATGAAAACTTTCAAAACTTCCCAGTTTGATCCATCCAAGGACAAACCTCATAAGTGGTGCTTAGACCAGAAAAAGAGGTTGGACTGTTTTTATCCTGATGCTGATAGAGAAGAAGTCAATGAAAGACTCATCAACTTATTTCCCGGACAAATCAACCACAGTTTAAGGTGTAGAATGCCTATGGATTCAGATCTTTCCACCTTAATAGGTGTATTAGAAGAGACTATTGATATGAATGGTCTTGAAAAAAGGGTCAATAGACCCCCAAGGGAACAAAATACTAAGAACAGGGAAGAATATATCTCCAAAAATAAGGAATCCCCTGCTGCTAATCCATCTACTTTGGAAGTCAAGAAGACTCCAGAATCAAAAGAGAAAGTATGTTGGAACTGTAACCAAACAGGACATGTAAAACCTGATTGTCCTCTACCTAGGAAAAGGATTAATCTTATTGAAGGAGAAGAGTGTGACAATCCTGACCCTCACCTTGATGATACTGACGGATCACTCTCTGATTGTGATCTAATAATCACTAACCCTATCAATGTTATTGAAGGTAGTATTGAGTCTTCTCTGGACATAAATTCTGTCAATGAGGATTCTAACTTACCTCAAAAATGGAATCCCAACATGAAGATTCACCACATCTCTGAGGCTAAGGCCTTGACTCTAAAACCTTCTGCCGGTAAAAGTTACACTTCAGGAAAAACATGCTATGCTACTGGTTTAATCCAAGGTTCCCCTGTTAAGTTACTTCTAAACAGTGGAGCCTTTTGCTCGTGTGTTGGTTCAAATTATTTGGAAAAACAAGACCCAAACTGGAAACTGAACTTACTACCAGTACCTCAGGCTAAGTTCAGCAGTTGTAATTCTGCTCTCAATGCTGTTGGAGTATGGTCTTCTGATATCATACTTCCTCACTCTAAAGGATCACTCAAATTGAACATTGAATTTTTAGTGCTCCAAAACGGAGTATGTGACTATTTTATACTTGGTAATGATTCTCTTTTCCTATATGGTATAGATGTATTCCAAAGCAAAGGTAGATACTTCACCGTGGGGGGAGACTGGAATAAGAATTTCCAAATATGTCATGTCAATGCTCAAACTTCTGATTCAACTTATGAAAAACACTTAGAGAAGTTCAATCAGGAATACTTTTCTCAAGCTTCTTTAAATTCCCTTCTCAATGAAGAACAGAAACGGGATGTCTTACAAGTATGCTTCGGAAATCAGAATGCTTTCTGTACCAAAGATCACCCCATTGGTAACATCAAAGGACATGACATGATCCTAACTCTAACTATTAAGCCTCCTTACCCACCTAACCTCAGGAGACCTGCCTACCCTTCAAGCCCAAAATCTAGAGCTGCTCTGGAAACCCATATTCAAGATTTGGTTGACTTACAAGTCTTAAGGAAAGTAGGCCACAATGAACAAGTGGATATTACTACCCCAATAATTATAGCTTGGCAAAATGAGAAGTCAAGAATAGTTGGAGATTTTAGAATGCTTAACAACTACACCCAAGCTGATTATTATCCAATTCCAAGAATTGACCATGCTCTACATAACCTGTCCAAGGCTAAGTACATAACCACCATGGACATGCTGAAAGGTTTTCACCAAATACCTATCAGCACTGATAGCCGGAAATTCATGAGGATTATCTGTCATCTAGGAATCTATGAGTATCTTAGGATGCCTTTTGGTATCAAAAATGCTCCTTCTTACTTTCAAAGAATGATGGACATAGTCCTAGGATTATTCATCAGACAGGGATGGATGATGGTATACATTGATGATGTTATCATTTACTCTGATCATTGGGATACTCACATGGAGAAATTGAGGCTAGTCCTCAAAACCATCTCTGCTGTAGGATTGAAATTATCAATGAAAGGTGTAACTTTGGTTATGGGGAACTCAAAGCCTTAGGTCACATTGTCTCTGGACTGACCTTAACTGCTGACCAAAACAAGATAGCAGAAGTAATGAATAGGCCTATGCCGCAAAACAAAAATGAACTCCTATCCTTCATCAGCTTCTGCAGCTACTATAGGAAGTATTTACCAAAGTTTGCTCTCCTAACCAAATGTTTGTATGAGATCTGCAACAACACCACCGTGTTTGAAATGACTCATGATAGAGTCAAAATTTAAGAGGAACTCAAAATGGAAATGACTTCAGCTCCAGTACTGATCCAGCCAGATTACTCTAAACCTTTCAAGATCTACATAGATGCCAGCATGGAAGGTCTAGGAGCTGCTTTACACCAGGAAGTCATAGAAGATGATAAACCAGTGGAAAAACCTATACTGTTCATATCAAGACAAATTAAGGATACTTAGAAAAGGTACGGTGCAAGCCAAATGGAATGCCTGGCCTTAGTATGGGCCCTAGAGAAACTCCATTATTACTTAGAAGGCACCAACTTCACTTTTATTACTGACTGAGATGCTGTCAGAACCTTGATGAACATGAAGACCCCTAGCAGGCATATGTTGAGATGGCAGATAGCTATACAACAGTACAGAGGACAGATGACCATAGTTCATCAAGCTGGAACTAAACATCAGAATGCTGATAGTTTAAGCAGGAATGCGTTGCCCAATGACCCAAGTAACCCTGCCTATGATCCAGAGGATAATGACATCTTCCCTATCCTTAATATTAACAGGTTAAACATTGAAGCTCCTATAATGTGCATCCACGTTTGTGAACTAAATGAATCATTGTTCAACTCTATCAAAGAAGCTTACAGCTCTGGCATAAAGACTCTGATCACTATAATGGAAAGTACCTCTGCACCTCCTGAATTGATCAATAGCCTACCTGAACCTATCTTGAAACCATAAAAAGCCAGAAGGTTCACCATATGCAATGGTCTAGTATACTATAGGCATCAACATTCAAGTGTCATTGTCTTAACTAAGGATGACCATATCAAACATGTTCTGGCTGAGTGCCATGATAACTTCTCATCTGGTCATTTATCTACTGATATAACCTTAGATAAGGTTAAACAAACTGCTTGGTGGGTTAATTGGAGAGACTCCACTATACTGTACGTTACCAGTTGTGAAACTTGTGAGAAGTCCAACAGGACCACTGGGAAACAGTTTGGACTACTGCAAAGGATTGCTGAACCCAAGAAAAGATGGGAAATCATCAATATGGACTTTGTGACTGGACTACCACCAGGAGGAGCCTATTCCTACAACTCAGTCTTATTCATTGTGGATAGGTTCTCCAAGAAAGCAAAGTTCCTACCTAATCACAAGGAAGACACTGCTATGGAAGTTGCCTTATTATTTTGGAACAGACTCATTGCTGATGTTGGAGTTCCCAAGATTATTATCAGTGACCAAGATCCTAAATTCACCTCTGAGTTCTGGAGGAATCTACATGATATGCTTGGAACCACCTTAGCTTTCTCTACCGCTTATCACCCTCAGATGGATGGATTAGCTGAGAGGATGATTCAGACCCTGGAAGACATGCTCAGGAGATTCTGTGGCTTTGGACTAGAGTACAAGAATTCTGACAGTTATTTCCACGATTGGGTTAGCCTTTTACCTGCACTGGAGATGGCCTACAACAGTAGCAAGCACTCTACCACTAAGGAAGCACCTTACATACTGGAAAGAGGATGGATTCCTAGATTAACCAAGGATAACCTTAACCACCAGCTAACCAACATTCACCCTACATCACTTAATTTCAAAAAGATGATAGATGAAACCAACAAACATGCTGTGAAGTGTGTCCAGGATGCTGTGGAGTATAACCAGCAAAGATGGGATAAAACCCATAAGGAACCTGATTTCAAGATTGGTGATCAAGTCTTGATCTCTACCACTAACTTTACCAACTTGGGTGGAAATAGGAAGTTTAGACCAGCTTTTGTTGGACCTTTCACCATTAATATAATTCATGGTAAAAATGCGGTGGAAGTAATCCTCAGTGATGAGCTTTCTAGGAAACATCCAGTCTTCCCAGTAAGCCTCATCAAACACTACCACCCAAGGAATGGAGAACATACTCCTTCACCTGCAATACCTGTTACAGAAGAACCTGAAAAGGAAAAAGGTAAAATTAGCAAGATCCTTAAGGATAAGAAAGATAGGGTCAATGGAAAAGACGTCAGACTCTACCTGGTTAGATACAAGGGAGAATCAGCTGATAAAGATGAATGGTTGCCTGAACATAATATCCCTGACGGACCTATCCACCTGAGGAACTACAGAGCTAACAGGAGGCATTAGCCCATTAGCCCAAAATTTTTTTCAGATATAGACATATCTTGGAGCAGGGGAATGTCAGCTTGCTACTATATACAGAGCAAAACTGTCAAATAGTAACACAAAATATGAACACCTCAATTAACAAAGTGAGGAGTAAGAAATCCATGAATATTATTACACGAATGGATTATTTACCCAAAATTAGGTAGGTTCACTCACTGACCCCACCCTTGAATTCCAAGTCCTTATATTTTTAAAATAATTAAAAGGAAAAGTACTCAAATTACAACACTACACGTGGAAATGTGTTATTCCCGCGCGCGGCCCCGCCAGCAGCAGGATCCCGCGTACTAGAGACCCGCGCGCAGCTGATTTTTCCACGCACACAGCGGATCCTACCCCCCGCGTACACGCAGAAATGTGTTATGTCACAATTCCCGCGCGCAGCCCCGCCAGCAGCAGGATCCCGCGTACTAGAGACCCGCGCGCAGCTGATTTTGCCATGCACGCAGCGGATCCTACCCCGCGCGTACACGCAGAAATGTGTTGTCACAATTCCCGCGCGCAGCCCTGCATCATTACATAACCCTACGTACTAGCAGCAGCAGGATCCCGCGTACTAGAGACCCAAGCGCAGCTGATTTTGCCACGCAAGCAACGGATCCTACCCCGCGCGCATCTGTACTACTGATCCCCGCGCCTGGATCAGTTGTGACTAATCTGACAACCAGGTACCGCTCAGAAGAGCTACAACCTAGTTAGGGTTGCCTAGTATTGTAAAAAACAGACATATGCATTAATAATGATCTAAAAAGATCAAAACTTAAATAAAATTAATGAAAATTAAGTTTTAAACATTTTTTTAATAATAAATCAAAGATCAAGGACTACCAAGTAAACCATGGATCTTGATCTTTGAAGACCACGAAGCACTACAAGAAGTGTTCATAAAAATTATTAAAAATTATCTAAATGATCAGCAGATGACGTAAAATCAGTAAACACCCACATCTGCACAATTTAAAGAAATATCAATAGTACAAATAAAGGATGAGTACAGAATGATCAAATTTATGCCATAACTAATTAAAAGATCCTGTGGCTAAAATAGTACAGAAATCCAGCAGATCTAAGGACAGCTGATTGACAGCACCAAGTAGACGTGCTAATCGTGCCCTGACTAGATTTCCAGCCTCAGCCCATGAGCAGAACCCTCTCTACGCGCCCTGAGAAGACCAAAATCACTCCAAAAATGTATTTATACAGACCTATTTGGATCCATTATTCAATCAGAGTTTACAAGGAATTTATTTATTATCTATCAGACACCGTGTCATTGTTAATCAAGTGCTTATATGAAGATAATCAAGTGATTTATGACTTAGTCTGCTGTAGTATTATTTTACCTTTATAACCAATCAACCATTGAAGTTTAGTCAAGCAATCTACCCCATCTGCTCTGAAACCCTTCCAATTATTCCAGGATTTTTGTGGTAAAGTGCTCAGAGTGAGTGTTACCCTTCCTGTCTAGGCTGCTTGTGCTGTTAAGCCCAGCCATCAGTGGAATAAGTCCTTTCTGCAGCACCCATATTTATTCCAAGGTTCTTAAAAACTGCCTAAGGAGCCCCCTTGAGGAGAGGTTGCTAGTCTGTAAAGATCCCCAGTAGTATAATACTGTGGCCCCTCTTTTATATTATATTGAAAACCATCTACCACCAAACCAATTAAACCTTGAAACTGCTCTTATTAAATCATTTATTTGAGCTTCTAAGCATTTATCATTGGAATAATAATTATTATTATCATTCCAGCATTTTTATCACTCTCTGTAGCTAAAGGACTGCAAGGTTCCTGGTATCAGAGAGCTGACAGTCATGGTAGGGGGGACTTGATCACCCCCCCACCAAAAGTGGTGGCTAGGCCTGTTGCATCAAGGCGACCAGCGCTGGGGGGGAATTGACCACCCCCCCACCATGAAAGGGGCGCTCTCCCCCCCCTTTACCAAGGGGGAGGAGCAACAGGCTGGAGGGGACCTCACCACCCCCCAGCCCACCTAGCATGATTACGCCCTGGGGGCATCAACCTCCAGGGCCCCTGTTAGGGGAATCTGACCGCCCCTCCAGGGATTTGAGAGAAAGAGGGAGGGAGCGGCATGTCCGCCGGTTACACCCCCCCCCCATATCTGTCTGAGACTGGACCCAGGTGTGTCCTGGGTCCCTCCTGGCCATTTGTATGGCCAGGGGCTGGTTGCATGAGGCAACCATCCATCATGAGAGGTAACAGGTTGGTTGTAATAGACAACCAGCCAGGGTTTTGAACAGCTAAGGGGCTGGTTCAGCCCCATTGAGGTGGAAACACCAGAAATAACCGGAATAGGCTGGTTGTAAGGGTACAGGGACTGATGCCATGCGGGCTGATGTAGCAAAAACAAAGTAACAAGGCCTGTAGATCCTGTAGAGCTCTTTTGGAGCGGAAAATTTGCCTTTTGGCTTGTTGTATCATGGGCTCACAAGAGGGCAATCTTTTGTACTTAAGGAGCTCTTCTTCCTGCTGTTTTCCATTATCCATTCATCATCCAATCAAATTCATCACTGATATCATCCAACTTATTGCCCCATTGTGAGAGCCCATCAGCAATTATTGACACAAGGTGTCCAGCATTTATTTTGCTTCAATTAATGCTCATTTTCCTCAGCTAATTTCTGGCCATAATTATAATAATTAACTTTTTGTTGTTATCACAAACAAGTTGTAGTGCCACAGAGTATCTATGCAAAAAGATAAAACATATTTTTTCAGTGTGTTATAAAAGTTTTTATCAAAGGTTTTGGAAAATAAATGAATCAATTGCCTTTTTTCCCATCAAAATAGTGGTTGCCATCTAGCTTGGGTTTTTGACTCAAGCAATAGTAGTTCTATAAACAAAACCGTTTCAAGCAGGAAATCCTTCAGTCTCCATTGATAGATATATCTCCTTGCTTTCTTATTTGGTTGGTTTCAGCCTCCTGGTTTCCAAAACCCTTTCTATCATTTAGCTACCAGAGGTGATAGAATAAATAATAAATATCTTATTCAATAAATGCAGCACAAATCCGTAAAATATTTGGATAAAGCTTATTGCAAGGTTAATTGGTTTGGATATAGTTTATTGTTATAAATCAATATAGATAAATTGATTATTAAATATTTTTATAGATGGGCCACAATTATATTGGTGGTCTTTAACACCTTTATTCAGGTAATTCAGTATGGAAACACGTAGGCCTGGTTACTTTGGGACCTTTAGTTTGAAGGATATTTTGCCCAAAGATAATATGTATATAAAATACACAGTGGAGTGGCAGGCCTTTGTAACCAAGCTTCCACCACAGAGAAAGGATAATAAGACTCAATGGTATATTAGTAAATCCTTTGGGTACCTGTTTTGGATGGGCACTGATGGGTTATACCTGTATACTGGGGTTATAAGGTTGTTCAGAAGTTTAAATTGATAAAGGAGGGTTGAGGACGGATATTATTAATCAGACTAAAGCCATAAATCACTTACTTATTTCTTATAAGTATTTGATTACCTTGGAACGGTGTCTTGATGTAAATATACCTGGGTCTCTGGGTATCAATCACCTCAAAAAGGGGGCTTTATTTTTCTCTTTTTGAGTCTCATTTCTGTCCCTCTGAGAGCTATAGGGTCTCAAGGGAACGGGTTCTAAGGCTATCAGGGCAACAAGTGCTGTTCCTGTATGTGCTCTAGGTGCTGTAGCCTGTCTGGGAGCTGGATCAGTCCGGATCTGGAGCTATTCACCATAATAATTTAATAATTTGTTTGGAAAAAGTGCCTAGTTGGTCATATGATCTTCCTTTAGTCATGTATTTCATGATAATTTAATTAACTTGATTGAATATCCTAATTTTTGGATATTTTACAAGCAGTTTGATGTCAAATGGTTCCTGGTTATGTCACTCTAAGTTTAAGATCTGTTCCTTTAAAGTTGTTAACATCAATTTTCAAAATTGGTGTTGGTTTATTCAAATAATTTACTAAAAATAATTACTTGGAATTTATATGTAATATATTTGGTTTTTGAGATTGATGAAAAACCTACACAAATGAAGATGTCTTTAAACTTTCATAAAGGTCATGGGAAGTATTTTATTAGACTCTTCTAATCTCTTGATGGTTGTTTTCAAAATTTAATGTTTTTAGTAAAGTAATTTATTTGAAATAGTTCCTTTGAGAACTTTAGTAATATTTTTACATATCTGGGTTCATGAGATTATCAAAAAACAATTTGGTGTCATGAAGTCTTCATTTATGTCAAGATAAAAGAGGTATGGAAGCCTCCAAAGTTGTTAGTAGTCTTTTTCGACATTTTATGTATTTATTTATATAATTTATTTAAATATGTAAACTCATCCTTTTATGTATTTTTAATTGATTTATCTAGTTTTTTATTCACTTTCTACGCGTGGAGATATTTATTACATACCCTGAATCAATTAGTATGGGTAGTAGCCTGTCTGATTGGTACCTTGACAGCGGTTCCTCATCCTGTGTTGATGGCTGTTGCGCCTGTCACTTTACATCTTCCCGTGGTTGCACATTGGTCACCTGCCTGGGGCTGCGCTCCCGCTTGTCAGCCATTGCTCTCACGCAGGCTTATACTCTGGAATCTGTTGCGCAAGTGCGTAGCTCTTGCAGATGCGCACGGGAGTGTCAACAAAATTAAGATGGGTAAGGAGTAGGAATTGGAGGGTAGGGTTGCTGAGTGACCCTACCTAAAACTAGGTGAGGAGTCCAAATCTTCAATAATATTTTGGATATTCATACTCTTTAAATTTTTTTTTAAGTTTAATTAATTTTTCTATTATTGGTGCTTTGTCAGCTAGCTTTGACATAGTAGCAAGCTGACAGTTGGCCAACAAAGGACTGCCCAATGGAAAGATAGGATAAAAATCATGACTCTTTTGGTTTATGAGTCAATGGTTCTATAACCAACTGTCAGCCTCCTGGATACCAAGACCCTTGCTATCCTTTAGCTACCAGAGGTGATAGAGTAAATAATAAATATATTATTTAATAAATGCAGCAAAAATCCATAGAATACTTGTATTAAGCTTATTGCTAGGTTAAATGGTTTGTTTATTGTTTATTGTTTTGAATCAATATGAATAAATTGATTATTAAATATTTATAGAGGGGCCACAATTATATTGGGGATCTTTAACACCTCTCTTCAGGGATTTCAGTATGAAAACACGTAGTCCTGGTTACTTTGGGCTCTTTAGTTTAAAGAATATTTTACCCAAAGATAATATGTATATAAAATACACAGTGGAGTGGTAGAGCCTTGTAGCCAAGCTACCACAACAGAGAAGAGATAATAAGGCTCACTGGTATGTTATTAAATCCTTTGGGTATCTGTTTGAGACGTGCACTGATGGGTTAAACCTGTATACTGGGGTTATAAGGTTGTTCAGCAGTTTTAATTTGATAAAAAGAGGTTTGAGGACGGATATTACTGATCAGACATTGCCATAAATCACTCACTTATCTCTTATAAGTACTTGATTACCTTGGCACAGCGTCTGGATATGAATATTACTGAGTCTCTGCCCATCAAAATCCTCAAAAGAACTCTTTATTATCGCTTTTGGAGTCCCAATATGGTCCTTCTGAAGGTTGTAGGTGCTCAAAGGGACGGACACTATAGCTAGCAGGGTAACCAGGGGTAGCCTGTCATGTTTCCTTGGTGCTATAGCACGGGTAGCATCTAATTCCACAGGGTATGGGAATTATTCTATCTTATAATAGACATTAGGACGTGTGAATAACACTAATCTGTCCTATTTATGTATTATTTAATTAATTATCCTTAGTAAATGTTCCCAGTAGTTTAATAATTATATAAATAGACATTTCTACGGACATCTTGATGTCAGGTAAGTTCCCATTATGTATTATATAAATGGAGTAAAAGTCATGATATTGATTTTACTCTTTATTTTCGAGTTCCAGTTGATTTACTAAGATAATTACTTAAAAATATAATTCATGTGAATTCATGAAATATTTTTACATCATTAGTTTCCTTAGTATGTCACAAAGATATTGATGTCTAGCAATTCTCATAAAAGTATATTAAAGTATTTTAATATATTCTTAGAAGTTGTTATTGTCTTATTTTCGACATTCTTGGTACTTTGCATTATATTAAGTAAAGAATACGTGTAAGGATTATTTATGTATTTTTATATAATATTATGTATTTTTATATAATATTATGTATTTTTATATAATATTATGAATTTTTATATAATATTATGTATTTTTATATAATATTATGTATTTTTATATAATATTATGTATTTTTAGACAGTCTACTATCCACGGGAACATTTATTACATATGTAGAAAGTTCCCGTGTATTTCATAGCATGTTTACGCAGTACCTGAGCCTCTCAGGCCGCCTGTCACTCTGTCAACCCGTAGTCCCGCGGCTGCGTACTTGTCAGAGGCCCGGGGCTGCGTACACAACCTCAACGGAGTGACAAGGCTGTATCTCAGCCGCGCGCGGGTGCATTGGCTGCCGCGGCTGCGTGCGGGAATTGTGACAAAACACATTTCCGCCCCTAACTCCTAAAATATACAAAACACCTCAATTCTGACTGAATTTTAGGTTTGAAACCCATACGTGACAATGTGTGTGAAATATTTAATTGGCCAAAAAGCTCAATAATGGAGCTGTAGTATTTTCTTTCTATTTCCTTAATTATTTAAAAATATAAGGAGTTGGATTTCAAGGGTGGGGTCAGTGAGTGACCCTACCTAATTTTGGGTGGAAAATCCATTTCTGTAACAATATTTATGGTTTTCCTACTCCTTCTTAGGTTAATTGTATTATTATTATTTTTATGTTATTTTTGTTACTTTTGCAGCTTGCTCTGCAATAGTAGCAAGCTGACACCAACTGAGAATATATTTTCTAATCAATGAATTTCTGCTCCATTTCCATTTGATCCCAATCTACAAAGATCAATGGCCAGTTGGATAGCCGGATTTCATTGAGGATTCAAAAAATTGTTCTGGAAGATGTGGTTGTCTTCAATCATATCCAAAACTTTCATGAATGAAGGCAATAGAGTTTGGAACAGTTGCTGAAAGCTTAAGTTGGGGAGGAGATGAAGCTTTTGCCTTTCATACATAGGGTTGTGGAGAGTTTGTCTTCTTGGAACCATGTATTGCTTTTCCAATGGAGAATTCAAAGCTAACCAAGTTGATTCCAAATTGGAGTCTGAATCAGAGTCAAATAATAAAAAAGTTTCAGCCAGCTTTTTTGTTTTTTCAACTTGCTGCCAGGAATTTTGATTGGACATGTTGAGAAGGATGGTGATGTGATTTGGGGTGAAGAGATGTTGGTGGGATGTGTGTGATGTGATGGAGATGCAAATAAATGGAGATGAGATGTGTGTGATGCAATGGAGATTGGATTGGTATGGGTTTGCTAAGTTGGAGGTGTGGATGTGTTTTTTTGCATGCAATGGGATGTGTGTGATGTGATGGACATGCAAAGCTAGAGATGTGAAGAAATGGAGATGAGCTTTGTGTGATGCATTAATAGAGATGGGATTGGTGTGGATTTGCTGAGGTGGAGGTGGAGGTGTGTATGGGTTTTTTGCATTTGATGGATGGTGGATGGATGATAATGGCGTTTTGGATGTTTTAAATCTTCCATTTCCATGAAACAAACCATATTGAAATACACCAGTTAGGGGGTATGATATTTCAGAAACCCACTATAAATGGCAGGTTTTGTCAAAAAATGGCAGGTTTTGTCAAATAAAGTGGCAGGTTTCTAATGGAAAGTTTGCAAACTCTGATATGCCCTAATTAATTATTTAAACAATCAATAATGGAAGTCAATTCATTTTCATGAATCTTCTAGTTAGTCTCTTGAGATGATAATTTTTGTGACTCAAATAAAACAGGGTGAGCAACATAAATTTCAAGTTTCTTTGGAAAGAGTAATACCAAAAGGGCATAGTCAGTTTCATCATTTTTGTAAATTTTCTCTGAATTGAAATTGAATGAGCTAATATTTGGGGGGAATTAAACACATTTTTAAGTTTTCAAAGCTCCTTTTTAGCTGTTACATCAAGATTAAAAGGGATATCCTGTTTTTTTTTCTAAAAAAAAAAATGAGAGAAACAGGAATTCATGAAAAAACAGAAATAAAACTTTGAAAGAATTTATAAATTCCAAGAAAAAATCAAAGATCTTTAAGGTCCTTTGGTAAAGACCAATTAAAAATAATCAAAACTTTTGATGGATCCATCTCCAACCCCATAGTAGAGACCACATAACCAATGAACTTGAGGGAAATGGGGTTAAATTGAAATGTTAAGCCTTGGTTTACAAATTATTCTTGTGTAATTTCTGAATAATAGTTCAAACATGGAAAAATTCTTCTTCAAGGGCTTGAAATAAAATTAAAATATTGTTGAGACATAAAAACAAAATCTTTCAACTTGGACAAAGCAGATATTTCTGAGTAATTATTGGAAATTTCAGGGGACCATCTCAGAGGCCAAAGGGAATGAAAAGATACTAATAGCTGCCAAACCAGTTCCATGCAGCAGTGAGCCATTCATGATCCATAGAAATTCAAATCAATTTATAAGTGCCTCAAAGATCAATCTTCATAATAATCTTTACACCAAGAAAAATTTTGAGAAGGTGATCAATAGTTGTAAAAGGTTGGTTTTTCTTAAAATTCCTAATTGGTAATTTGGTATTCAATGAATATGAAAAGACTTCAAGATCTTTTTGGGACAAATAGTACTGGATATCTCATTGGAGAATCAATGATTTCCAGAAAACCTTCAGTCAAATTCTCATTGACTTAGTTAAAAAAAGTTTGAGATATTTTTGCTTTGAAGTATTTCATACTGGAACTTTTGAAGGTGAATCTTCAATGAGTTTTTTTTTTTATCATATTTCCTCAAGTGTGGAATTTTATCAGCCAGGTTCTTGGATAACAAATCAAAATAATCATGATAAGTTAATGGGAGGGAAGATTCAGAATCTTGAGTCAACATCCCCATGAAAATTATCCAGGTGGATATAACCAACCTGATTTGTCAGAATTTTGGAAAGTAATGGTATTTTCAAGTAAATTACTGAAGGAAAAATTCAATATAAAAGAGACTTCAAAATATTCTGTACAAAAATAACTATATAGTGCAACATTTTTTGATGAAAATAATTGAATGATAATTTTATCTTGAGGTTTACAAGTTTTTATCAGAAATTTTTAGAATTTAATATAAGGATCTCCAAAAGCAATGGAAAAAATTCCTTGGATGATTTCTTCTTCTTTCCAGGTATTTCCAATATTAAAAGCTCCCATTTGAAGACTGGAAAAGAATGAAAATGAAAACTCCCTAGAATCTTCCTGGAATTAAAAAGGGTGCTAGAAGTTACCAAGAAAATAGAGAGACGTGATGCTTTGAAAGAAAAGAAATAAATTTAATCTGAAAACGAAATCTAAATAAATAAACAAAAGATGAGCCTGAGTCAAGGGGAACAGGTTAAGGTCAGAAATTATCAAAAGACCATCAGAGGAAAACCATTTAGGTGGTGTTTGGACACCAGGTGTTTTTTTAACTGTAACTCCACCATGCCTGCAAAATTGAAGTTACAGGGAGTTGCAGGGGGTTAGATTTAAATTTACACAATTTTGGGCATTTTTCAAGCACTGTAACCCATCAAGTGTAACTTTCACAGAAGTTGCACTCCAATGCTGCCCCCACAAAAAACAGTTGCAGCAAGTTAAAAGGTTTTGAACTTGTAACTAGCTGTAACCTTCTCCTTTCATTCTGTGGAAAATATAAGGGTGAGGTACTCCCCTTAGTTTTCCCTAAGTTTTGGAAGCAACGGTCTCAGCGTCTGTAAGGATAAGGATGCCCTTTTGTAGAGAGAGAGAGAGGTTTCAAAAGATGATGAATTCCTTTCTTTTCTTTTCCTTTCCATGCTGCAATGCCAAGATCCCCCCCCCTCCAAGCTGGGGTTGAGAGCGCAGACTTTATTCCCTCACTCTCAACCCTAACCTAAGTACAAGCGCAAAAACAGTCCAACAACAAATAGAGAAGAAACACTGAAAGCAGAACCCTTTCCCATACCGCAACAATCCCCAAGCCCGCCTACCATTACACACGTCCAGTTTGTCCTTCTCATGATGCGACCCTCTGCAGCGCCCTACTTGGAGCCCCCTGCGTTGTCTGTATCCACCTGGCGCGCCACGTGATTCCCTTCCCTGCGGGTTGGCCTGCCCTGCTCTTCCTTCCCGGACTAACTGCCCTGCAAACCTGATTGGGCTGTTGGGTCCATAGTGTCCAAGCCGGCCTCAACCCGGCACACCCAGTTAAGCCCAACCCGTGGTGCCTACTGCTGAGACCGCGCACATCCTGAATGCTGAGTGCGCCGACTGCGGCAGGGTTCAAAATCCAAGGCTATATAACAAAACCACACCACACATTCTTGAAGGCTACAGTTACAAATCCACAGGATTTTTGGCTGTGGGGCCCCTGGGACACATCCAAAATTACAGTTAAAAATGTTCCCATGGGCAGATTTGGAACTTGTAACCTATATTTACACTTACATGCGGCAGTCAAATGCAGCCTTAGCTTGGGGGGTCAGATTTTTAAGTATAGGAAAACATTTTTAAAGGACAAATAGACCGGTTTCATTTTCACACAAGAGAACTAGAAGATATTTTTTTTTTAACTTTTGTCATTTTACTTGTGATTTTTAGAGCTGTTGAGGGAGTCCTTTCCCCCACAAAAAAAAAATCCTTGTCTTGAACATAAAGCATTTTTTTTGTAATTGAGAAGACTGGAATCCAACACTTCTGAAAGCTTGGAAGGTAGACTTAGCTTCCTTGGTTTTTTTTGATTTTTTTTCCTTGTTTGGTTTAGATTTTGATTCTTTCTTTGAGCTAGAAGATAATATAAAATTTAAACCTTTGGTAAAAATGTGAATCATCAGTTGTTTTTTACAGTAAATTATATTTGTCTGAAGTAAATTCTTTCTTGGACTGCAAAAAAGAAAGATGGATATATCAAATTATCTTAATAACTTAAAAAAAAGTAGGCATGATTTTGGAAGGGAAGTTTGAAACTCTGGATAAAAGGCTGGAATCTTTTTGGATTTTATAAATTAAATTTATAGGTTTATTTTCATGCTGGGTTTATTGAAACTAGGACCATCAATATTTTATCTGGTCACTATTCAAGTAAGCCTTAGGATAACCAAGGCTATGAAATCCTACTGGTTGTTGGGACATCCAGTAAAATTTGGTTGTGCTGCAAGTTGGATGTTGCCCTTGTCATATCAGTTGTTGGAGCTATGATGAAAGAAAATGTGTGGTATGGGAGAAAGAAAATGGATTATCTTGGGCAC
Organism: Puccinia polysora; assembly: GCA_025617555.3. Classification (NCBI taxonomy): domain Eukaryota; kingdom Fungi; phylum Basidiomycota; class Pucciniomycetes; order Pucciniales; family Pucciniaceae; genus Puccinia; species Puccinia polysora. The sequence continues at coordinate 39,936,445 of CM062616.1, read as the reverse complement.
AAAAACTTGTTTTGAGTGATTCATGTTTGGTGTGCAGAATGAACAGAGCTTGATTTTTGAATTGGGGAGTTTTATTACATCTTTCAGCAGTAAATAATTTGCCATGGGCATTACTGCTACAGAAATTAGGGCATATCAAAGTTAGCAAACCTGCTATTAGAAACCCGCCATTTGTTTTGACCAAACCCTCCATTTTTAATGGCAGGCTTGTGAGATAAACATACCCCCTAACTGGTTTATTTCAAAATTTAAGTTTTCATTAAAATGGCGGATTTCAAAAATCAAACCTGCCATCTTTGCACCATCATCCAGCCACCATACATCCCATGCAAAACACCCATCCCCACCTCCACCTCAGAAAATTCATACTGATCCCATCTCCATCACATCACAAAAATATCATCTTGATTGCCTCACACAAATCCCATCATCATCTAATCAACCCAAATCACATCACCATCTTTCTCAACATTTCCAATCAAAATTCCCAGCAGCAAGTTGAAAACACAAAAAATCTGAATGAACTTTTTTTATTACTTGACTCTGATTCAGACTCTGATTCAGACTCTAATTTGGAATCAACTTGGTTAGCTTTTAATTCTCTATTGAAAAAGAAATACATGGTGCCGTTAAGACAGAATCTCCACAACCCTATGTATGAAATGCAAAAGCTTCATCTCCTCCCCAACTTAAGCTTCCAGAAACTGTTCAGAACTTTATTGCCTTCATTCATGGAACTTTTGGAGATGATTGAATAGCACCAGATCTTCCAGAACATTTCTTGGAATCCTCAACACAATCCAGCTATCCAACTGGCTGTTGCTCTTTGTAGATTGGGACCGAATGGAGATGGAGAAGCAATTCATTGAGTAGAAAATATATTCTCAGTTGGTTATGGAACCATTGACTCATACACCAAAATATTCATGATTGCTATAATATCTTTCTGTTTTTCAGTCCTTTCTTGGCCAACCAAAGAAGCAAGAAAGGAGATGTCTCAATTAATGGAGACTAAAGGCTTTCCCACTTGCATTGGTTTTGTTGATGTACCCACTATCCCCTTGAGTCAAAAACCCAAGCTAGATGGCAACCACTATTTTGATTGGAAAAAAAGGCATTTTATTCATTTCTTTTCCAAAGCCTTTGAGAAATAATTTGATAAAACACAGACCAAATATTATTTATCTGTTTGAATAGATATTCTGTGGTGCTAGAAATTGTTTGTGATAACAAAAAGAAGTTCATATCCCTCCATGATGGCCTTCCTGGTTCATGTTACAATTAATATGTTTTCAATCAGATGTGGATTTCCCAACAACCAGAGAGCTATTTTGGGCAAGATCAATACCTTTTGGCAGATTCAGCTTATGCTAGCAGGAAATATGTGGTTCCAGCATACCACAATGTTTCATCCAACAATCAAGTCAAAACTGATTTCAACTATCATCTTTCCCAATCCCAAGTTTGGATTGAGCATTCCATAGGTGTCCTGAAAGGAAGATGGGCCAGCTTAAGGGAAATTCAAAACCAGCTTCAAAATTCTAAAGAAATGAAGATTCTCATCAAATGGATTATCACTTGTTTAATCCTTCACAACCTTCTGGACAAAATCAAAGATGAATGGGGCAAAATAAAAGATGAATGGGACAAAATATTTGAAGAAAATATTCCCAATCCTCCTCAAGTCATCCCCATCTCATCTTGTCCCTCATCCTTTGCCATGAGAGATCAGATTCTAACCCTCACACTTGCTCACTTTGATGAGTAAAATTCTGTTTCAAAATAGGTAACAATTCACATCACAGTAAGCCTTTATTTATTTTTCAACCAAGAATCCTAGCCTGACTTGTTTCTTTTTTTTTTTTTTTTTTTTTTTTTTTTTTTTTTTGGTGGACTTAGATAAAACAACAAAAAACCTCCAGCTCATACCTCAAACCACCAAACCGCCAGTCTACTCCTTCCTTCTCCTCACCAAACCACCTCCACCTCACCCACCACCAGTACACTACGTCCTCCTCCTCACCAAACCCCCTCACCCACCTCCTCCACATGACCATCCACCTCCACCTCAAAGTCCCCCCCAGTCATCCTCCTCCTTCTTCAGCTCCTGATTCTGCTTTTTCTTTGCTTGGAACCCCAGGTAAGCTCCCCCCCCCTCCTCCTCCTCCACCCCATCATTGGCTGACCTCTTCCCTTCTCCTTGTTAGAATTCTGATCTACTGATAGTGTTGCCTGAATCTTGAGTGCAACCTATCTTGTGGTTCTCCAAATTGTGCGGTCTCTGATGGCCCAATATTGAATATTTCTCATTCATTTTCATCTGCTTATTCATCCACTTGTTGGCCACTTTCTACTTAGGAAATTCTATTTATTTTCCTCTGGAAAATTATTTGTTCACAATCAATTGGATCATGAGGCTCTTGTTTCAATAATCAAATTTTCCCCTTTGAATAAACTCTCTGAGAAAGAGAAGAAGGAAATCAATGCAGTCACAATGTTCCTTCACCAATCCAAAATGTTTGTCAACACTGTTGGTCCCTCAACATCCTGGGGTGGCAAAATGTGGTCAATGGGATGGCTAAAATTGATGCACACTTCTGAAATATTCAGATGGTATTTTAAGAAAGCTTCTATTCAATCTTGGCCTCAAGGGTTTTCTCTTTTGAACCTTAGGTCAGACAAGTTCTCAGAAATTTTAGGCCAAATTATCCAAAAATTAGCCAGACTGGCACAGAATTCCAACTGTCAAACAATGCTGGACAACAATATCCCCTATTTCTCTTCATTGAAATTTTGATCCCAGCTCATTCCTTTAGACTGTTCCCCCACATCACCTTCAATTCTAATTCCTTCTAAAATTCTCCCCACATTGAAAAACATGACATCTCTTCCTATTCCTTTTTACAGGTGGTCCCAACCAAAAAATCAAATCAAAAAATTGTTGACAACAAGGAAGAATACCAAGTATCTGATGGTCAATTTGTTTTTCCTGAATTGGTTTTTGGTATTTATTTTAAATAAAAAGGTGTGATTAAAATGATTTGCACAGCCAATAATACTTTTCCTGCTGTTGACTGCCACCCATACAAGGATGGCCATTTCCATGCAAATTAACAAGACTAATTGGAACATTTGCAAAGACATAAAAAGCAGTAAAAACTACTCTAGACCAAAAAATGTAAATAAAAAATTGAAAAAAAAAATCATTGGTGGGTTTAAAATTGGGAGATGTTAAATTCACGGCTCCAGCCGTGTGGTAGTTGTGTAGGGCCCTACACGGCCCAAATGAGCCGTGGGGGCCCCAAGACAACTACAAAGGGCTGTTTCACACATGCGGGACCCCCAGAGGGTTGTGTAGGAGCCGTGTAACCCCCAAACACGGCTCATTTGAGCTGTGTACCCCCGTACACAGTCAAAAGACTTGTATTTTTTTGGGCACTTTTACTTTAGGGCTGGTCAAAAGACTTCTTTAATTTTTGGGCCCTTTTAATTTAGGTCTAGTCCAGTTGAAATTACTTTAGGGCTTGTCAAGTTACTTGTCTTTTTTTTGGTGTTTTTACTTTAGGGCTTGTCAAGTTAATTGTCTTTTTTTTGGTATTTTGAGTTTAGGGCTAGTCCAGTTACTTGTGCTTTTTTGGGTCTTTTTAATTTAGGGCTATTCCATTGGATAGTACCAGTTTTTTTTATTTTATTTGTTATTTTTTGTTTTTTTTTTTTAACCAAAAAATGAACATTCTTTGATTTTTTGGTTGATTTCTGTTTTTTTTGGAAGTTTTATTTAGTTTAATGGTTGTGTTAGTACCCTTTCATTCATTTTCTTTTTTTTTTTTGGCTCAGCATGGTCTGGTGCCGTGTGGGATGCCACATGACTACATTTGGGCCATGTACAACTCCACATGGCTCAAATGTAGTTGTGTGGAAGTCCACACGGTGGAGGACTGGGCTGGGTGGTCCGCACAACTCTGAAAGCTGTGGGGGGTTGCACACGGCCTGAATTGGACTGTGTGGCATGCCACAAGGCCTGATTTAAACCGTGTACACTGCTCAATGAGCCGTGAATTTAACATTGCCTTTCAAAAATAGTCTCAAACATTTTTGTATTTGAAAATGATTTTTTTGTTTTTATTTTGAAATTTCTTTGTCAAATTAAATATGTTCCAAGGCTTATCAAATTAGATATTTCACAAGCCAAGCAATATAGTAATTTCCTTTATTTATTCCACAGTTCTACTGCTACCAATACATGCCATGGCTGCTTATGGCCTATCTTTTTTTTGATGGCCAGTTGTTCCTTATCCTTTTCCAGTCTCTCTTCATGTTTTTCCTTTTCAATTTACACTCAGAATCAAATTTCTATTGATGAGACACACTCTTGTCTTCCTGCTTTTGAAAATCAATAGCCAGTTGAAAATCCCACATCTCCTTTTTAAATTGAAGTTTTTCAGATTCAATTTGTGATTTCACTGTTTTACAGAGGGGAATAGGAATTAGCTTGATTTTAAAAGTGAGAATATTCAATCAATGGACTTAATTTAATCTTGCTTCTCCATGATATCTTTAAAGCAAGAAAAATTGGAGGTGTTTCTCCTCTTTTGAAGGCTATTGGGACTGATGTTGATGGAATTGGATGCCTTTTGCTTTTCATTTTCAGAAGAGGTTTGTGTGGGAACATCATCACTCTCATTTGAATGCAGTTTTGGAGGCTCCATTGGCTTGAGTGTTTGGCCATTCAGATATGGATGTTTCTGTTTTTTTACAATCTAAACCAGTCAGGATTAACTTGACAGAAAAAAAACTTGCTTCCTTACATGAATAGATGTTGATTGTAATGGAGATAGTGGAATAACTTGCTCCCCATAAGCCAAGTTGTTAAGTTCTTCCACCCCAGGAAGCGAGAAATCTAAAGAAGGAAGTGAGGGGACCAAGGAAGGGTTTGAATCATTGATAAAAGCTGATTTAGAAATGACTAGAGCTGGCTTTGTTGGAATATCCTCTTCCACATTGGATTGGGCCCACTCATAGGTTTTTCAAGGATCATCATTGCTAGGCTGAGCATCCACATCCAAGTCCTCAGCATCTACTCAATTGGATTGTTGAACGTCAAAAGCAGATAGAGAGGTGATTTTGGCCTTCCTTCCAAATATTTCATCCATTTGAATATCAAAAGGACAAATTAATTCCAAATTATCAACAATCAAGTTGATTCCCTTGGCTTTATTGGAGTTGGTGATACCAAAGCCAGTGGAGATTGAAATTTAGTGGGCCTTTTTCTACTTGGCTCAATAGTTCTTGAATTTCTCCCACATCTCTTTGGATGAAAGATTAAGCCTAACTTTTCAGCCTCCTGGATGCCAAGATCCTTGCTATCCTTTAGCTACCAGAGGTGATAGAATTAATAATAAATATATTATTCAATAAATGCAGCAAAAATCCATAAAATATTTGGATGAAGCTTATTGCAAGGTTAATTTGTTTGGATATGGTTTATTGTTATAAATCAATATAAATAAATTTATTATTAAATATTTTAATAGAGGGGCCACAATTATATTGGGGATCTTTAACACCTCTCTTCAGGGAATTCAGTATGAAAACACATAGGCCTGGTTACTTTGGAACCTTTAATTTATATTCTTAAAGGATATATTGCCCAAAGATAATATGTATATAAAATACATGGTGGAGTGTCAGGGCTTTGTAACCAAGCTGCCACAACAGAGGAAGGATAATAAGACTCACTGGTATATTATTAAATCCTTTGGGTACCTGTTTGGGACGTGCACTGATGGGTTAAACCTGTATACTGGAGTTATAAGGTTGTTCAGCAGTTTAAATTGATAAAAGAGGGTTGAGGATGGATATTATTAATCAGAATCAAGCCATAAATCATTTACATATCTCTTATAAGTATTTGATTACCTTGGCACTGTGTCTGGATGTAAAGATAACTGGGTCTCTGGGTATCAATATCCTCCAAAGAGCTCTTTATCTATAGCTTTTTTGAGTCCCAATATTGTCCTTCTGAGGGGTACAGGGCCTCAAAGAGACGGACACTGAGGCTAGCAGGGTAATCAGTGGCAGCCTGTCACGTGTTCTTGGTGCTGTAGCACAGGTAAAATCTAATTCCACAGGTCATGGGAATTATTCTACTTTATCATTGATATTTGGAAATGTGAATAACACTAATCTGTCCTTTTTATTTATTATTTAATTAATTATCCTTATTAATTGTTCCCAATAAGTTAATAATTATTTTAATAGACATTCCTAAGGATAGTAAAACGTCAGGTGAGTTCTCATTATGTGTTAAATAATTGGAGTAAAGTCATGATATTGATTTTACTCCTTATTTTTGAATTTCAGTTGATTTACTAAAATAATTACTTAAAAATATAAGTCATGGGTATTCAAGTAATATTTTTACATCATTAGTTTTATTAGTTTGTCACAAAAAATTTTGATGTCTAGAAATTCTCATAATTTTATATTAAAGTATTTTAATATATTTTTAGAAGTAGTCATTATCTTATTTTTTGACATTTTTGGTACTTTGGATTATATTTAATAAAAATACGTATAAAGGTTATTTAGGTATTTTTAGACTATCTAATATCCATGGGAACATTCATTAAATATGTAGAGTGTTCCTGTGTAGTTTGTAGCATGTTTACGCAGTACCTAGGTTTCTCAGGCTGCCTGTCATTTTGTCAACCCATAGTCCCGCGGCTGCGTACTTGTCAGAGGCCCGGAACTGCGTACACAGCTTTGAAAGGGTGACAGTGCTGTAGCTCAGCCGCTTTCAGGTGTATTAGCTGCTGGGGCTGCGTGTGGGGATTGTGACAGAACACATTTCCATCTGTAACTCCTAAAATATACACAACACCCCAATTATGACTGAATTTGAGGTGTGAAACATATACGTGACCAAACATGTGAAATATTTAATTGGACAAAAGTTACAATAGTTGTGCCATGGTATTTTGGTCTTTCCTTTCTGAATTATTTAAAATTATAAGGAGTTGGATTTCAAGGGTGGGGTCACTGAGTGACCCTACCTAATTTTGGGTGGAGAATCCATGTTTGCAATAATATTTATGGTTTTCCTTCTCCTTCTTAGGTTAATTTTAATATTATTATTTTTATGTTATTTCTGTTACTTTTGCAGCTTGCTCTGAAATAGTAGCAATCTGACATAACTCTTGTTTTATTCTTCAGTTCATTGTCCATCAGGAGATAACCATTAACCTTAGAGGATGGAGGTTGGTCAACTTGTGTTTGGTTGTTGGATCCAAAGCAACTGTCATAGTTGGAGGGAACTTTCAGCCGGTTTACCACAATGATTTGATCAGATCTCTTGATCTGACTTGAGCCTTTGGAAGATGATGGGTGAGGATTGTTTGATTTAGAGCTCCTTGGGGATGTTTGCTTTGGTGCATTGGATTTTGGTGTGGAATTTCAGGGGGAGGTTTGCTGAGGGGCCATTTAAAAAGAGTAAGAGGTATGAAAGGATGAAGCAATTGGAGTTACAATGTGATGAAAGCAATAAAGTGATGAGAGTGATGAAGCAATGAGGACAGAAATGAAGAGATGAGAGCAATGAAACAAATTTTTTGGATGAGGTTGGAGGTAGAATTTTTCCAATGAGATCAGAGGTTGAAGCCAGTGGTGATGATTTGGAATGATGCATGGTTGAGACAGTGAAAGCCTTTAAATACTTTATTTGAAAAAACAAATTTATTTTCAGGTAAATCTGAAATGTCTGATGTAAAATAAGTGGGATTTTTTGATTTTTAATGGCAAGTTTGAAATGGCAGATTTGGGTTGAAACCCACCATTAAAAAATGGTGGGTCTGCTTAACTCTGATAGGCCCTAATGGAAAGAACTTGTGGGTTGACTTGGTTGTTTGGGTACCTCTTTCATCAGTAAAAAATCTGTGATGGGAATCACTGGTTCTAGAATTGTTTATATCTATAGAAGGAGTAAATTTCAGAGCCATGTTTTTGGGGTGGATTAATAGAATCTGAGGGAAGTAGGTTAGAACTAGGAATACAGATAGATTGATGCAATTTTGCTATCAATTTTTTTTTCAAGCTTTGAGGATCCACAATAAGTAAAAAATGTTCAGATGAAAGCCTTGAAGAAGTGGGAGAAAGCTTTGGAAGAGCTTGAGGAAGCAGAAATACTTGAGGTGATTATCAGTTAGTCAGGCTGGGATTGGGCTCAAACCAAGCCCTTTTTTTAAAGGATTAGAATGGGAAGCATGGGCTTGTGAAAACCAGTTAATTTTTGAGTTTGGTATGCAGTCTTTCCAAATAATTTCTAAAGAAGGAGGAATGGGAGGAAAATCCTGAATCTTTCAATATTTGAATAAATTTAGGATAAATAAAGAATCTGTGAAGGAAAATGAAATAAGAAGAGCACACATGAACTGTGCAAATCATCTGACAGTTGTAACAATGGAGTGTACTATTACATGTGACTTGAAAATGGTTTTTCATGAAAACTAGGATGAAATGAAGTTGCTTAGAAGTTAAATGGATGAATGGATGAGATGCCTGAGAAAATTACAAAAAATAACGCAGCTAAATGAGGATTTGCCCTAGCTTTTGATTTTAAGAATCTGGAATATCTGAAAGTGAATAGACTAGGAAGAATATTGATTTAATTGAAGCACCCTAGTCAAATAACTTGGAATCCTTCATAAAATCTTTGTGAGTTAAGACTTAGAGTTTTTTTGTGGGTGATTGTTGAGAAGTAGTATGGATTAGTTAGTAGAAATATCAGACTGAGGTAAAAACTATCTTCAAGAAGAGCACAAAGTTTAACCAAGGCTTTCTGAGGATGAACAATCAATTACCAAGGTTCAATAGGGTGGACTTGGATTGATTGCAGAGGTTGATTTCTTTTTGGTATTGATGAGGTAGATAACTTGGTGATTAGGTGTGATTGGTCACAGGGTGCAGGATATCAAATTTGGACCAACAGAAGAGCATAGGAAGGCCCAACAAGATGAAGACTGACGAGTATGAGAAAAGTGTGCAACTGGATTGAGCAGGTTATTGTTGTGCCCATGTGCATGAGAAATTCAAGGTTTCCAAGGACACCAGAAAATTGAAAGGAGACTATCTGTGGGAAGTTTCATCAAGTCAGGTTGGTGATTGAGATATTTCTAGATGAAAAAACCATAGGAGGTTGGTCTGTGCCTTGAGAATAAGTGAAATTGTTGAGACAGATGATGGATTGAATTCCAAAAAGTTGATCAGAGGAAGAGGAGATCTAGGGAATTTCCATCTGGATAGTGCTCCATTTGATCCATGGGGATCCTGTTGAAGATTGAAGGATGTGACAGAATGATCTCATGGGAAACTGGGTTTTTTGATCTTGTTTTAATCATTTCAATTAAATACTATCTAAGGAAGCTTGCTGCTGTGCTTTACTAAGGAGGGTATATCATATCATGAGATCATAGTACAGGAATAGAGAAAAAGTCTTGAGTATGATATCTTAACTCTTTTAGAGAATCATGGCAATAGCATACTGGCAAATGCCAACTTGGCAGCCAAGTGCATTATTTTCCACTTTTCTCAGAGTATCTCCAATTTTTTGGAGAGCTTAGCTTGTTAGGTAGCAACTTGCTAGCTAAAAAAAAAATTACCAAAAAGCATTTTATCACCCGTGTTTTGCAATTGTGCAATCCATAAGGCCGCGGCAGCTAGCTAGCAACCCAAAACTTACAATTGTGTGCCATGTAGCAGGTTGCTAGCTAGGAACATTTTGCCTTTCTTTTTTTTTCAATCTTGACATGAAGCTGGGGCTGGGGTGAGGGAAGGGGGGGGGGGGGATATTGGAGCTGCAATGATGATGGGAGGTGGTATCAAAGGGCATGGGAATGATTTATGGCAGGCCAACGGGGTATAGGATATGCAGATGTTGAGGGGGAAAAGCTAGCAAGCTTCCTAAATTCTCGTAACTTCATGGAGAATGGACCAGACTTGTGGAGATGACTTGTTAGTGAGCTCGAATTTTTACACAATTGTGAAAATTCCTTGGTAAACTTAGCTCACGAGCGGGTTTACCGAGACGATTGGAGATGCTCTCAACACTTTCAACCCCGCCTTGCGCCTATTCCCCGGGGGCTGCCGCTACCTCCGCGCCCGCTCTCGATCGGCGCAGGTGCCCCGTTTGAAGTTATCCTGCTCGAGTTTTTCTCGGTCCCGTCGGTTTCCTGCTGCTTCACCTCCACCACCGACGACGATCAGGGTTGTTGACTGGTAGAGTCCTCCCTACCTCAAGCTCACATTCCACTTCCCCCATTCACTCCTCACGATAACCTTGGTACCTAGGCCACCCACGGCTTCAATCAATTCACAATCCACCTCGGTCTCCTCAACACCCCCCTCTTCTGTTTTACCATCTAGACGTATCTGCTCAAAAACTGCCTTCTCAACCTAGCGATCATGACCATCTGATCGATCAATCCTAGCCGACCGGTGGTTTTTTTTGCCCCTCTATCGATTGCCCACCAACGTGCTTGTGAATCAGAGGAGCAGTGAACTATATCGATCAATCGAGTCTCGTCTAACGTCAAAACTTGACCTTATCTATCGATCTACTCGAAAGCTAAACCCAATCGAATAGCGAAATCGGTACCAAGGATGGCAGTCGAAATCAATCAGTTAGCAACGAGTGCCATCACCGCGCATGCCTTCAATACCGATAGGAGTCGTACGTCATCACCAAAAAAGAGAAGAAAAAAAAACACAGGAACTCTTCCCCCCCCTCATCTGCTTGACATGTATCTCTGTATGATGACCCTACATACTTACATAAACCCCTCGGTACTGATATGATTTCAATCCTCTCATCCATTAAACTGATATTCATCTTTCCCCCGGGGCCGCTCTGGGCTTGGAAAACAAACGTCTGGACGACCGTAGAACTAGCCGTTTGTGAAAATTCCAACGAGGTCAAAATTTATCAAAGATCCCACAACACTCATAGTAACCCTCCTTGGAGTTCGATCCATACTCTAACCGATGTCAGTCACCGCTCTCTTCTTTCTCTTCATCACATTCATCCATTTCTGACTTCCCCTTTCGTTCCTCATCCTTCTCTCTCTCCCGCCCTTCTTCTCGGGAGAATAGCACGATAAAGTCGTCACGTCGATCGATTGGGCTCCTCGGACGAATCGAATCGTCACCGCCTCACAGGATAGGAATGCTTACGTTTGGCAGTATGGATTGGATCCCAACGATCCTACTCAACCTCCGACCTGGCAACCTACTCTGGTACTCCTAAGGTTGAACCGATCGGCCACCTTCGTCAGATGGTCCCCGGATGAAATCAAGTTCGCAGTCGGTTCAGGTGCAAGAGCCATCGCGGTTTGTCAGTACGATGACGAATCGAACTGGTGGGTTGCCAAACACCTCAAGAAACCCTTACGATCGACCGTCCTCAGTATAGCCTGGCATCCCAATTCCGTCCTGCTAGCCGCTGGTTCGGCAGATTCGACCTGTCGTGTGCTCAGTGCTTACATCAAAGGCGTCGACTCCAAACCATCTCCGACCGTCTGGGGTGAACGCATCCCCTTTAATACGATCTGTGGTGACTTTAACTCTCCCTCCGGTGGTTGGGTACACGACGTTTGCTTCTCGCCTAGTGGTGATTGCTTAGCTTTCGTCTCTCACGATTCTTCGATCACGATCGTCTATCCTGATGGTCCCGAATTACCACCCCAAGCGACCCTGATCATCAAATTACCCAGCCTGCCCTTCGTCTCCCTCAGCTTCTCGACCGAAAACACGATCGTGGCAGCCGGTCACGATTGTCAACCCATGATCTTTCAGGGTGACCAATCTAACGGTTGGACGCTCATCAAATCACTCGATCATGGTAAATCTTCCAATCAATCCCAACCACGTGCCTCACCCGCTGGAGGGGGGGGGATCGGTCGATTGAACAACGAGGCGTTCAACATATTCCGATCCGCCGACTCCCGTGGTGTCATGACTCCCGTCGATGGTTCCCCGACCACCACCGGAAACCGAGCTGGGGTCGATACCGTGCACTCCAACACTATTACCAGTATTCGAAACTTTTCCGGTCAACCTGGGGCGGTGAGTCAAGTGAGCACCAGCGGTGTAGATGGCAAGGTTGTTGTCTGGGATCTGAGTGGAGGAGATCCATCCGGGATCACTAAGGGTATCAGTAGTATTCGTATTTGATGCCAAGTTTCCTCGGTTGTCTAAGGAGATTACAGGCGAAGTATTCACATTTACGCTGCACTCCCAAATATAAAAAAAAAAGTGCCTCAAAAGAAGTAAGAAGTTGGATGTTCCCTTAGTTTATCTCGTGACCACTCTCCTTTTGTATGTCGGATCAGCACTGAGCCACGAGGGCAAGATCTTGAGAACATTTATCAAATTATTGTACAGCCAGGGTGATGAAAGCCAGCTCCAAAGAAAACAATCCGAAGAAAAAGGACTATGGCCGGGCTCGGGAATTTTTTTGAATTCTTCTCAACTGAATCAGTCATGATGAACGGGAAGGTAGAGACATGAGGGAGAGGGTCGATGGATGAGGAAGATCTACTTGGAGCCGAACTTGAGAGCCATCTGAACCTTGGAACAACCAGGAGCTCGAGTACAGATAAACGAATCCGAGAATTTTGTGCTCGATGAGGAGGAGGAGGGTACGGTGATCGGACACTTGATATCTTCGACGAACGGACAGGGGCATTCGCTCGGGTTAGGGACACAGTCCAAGGAGCTGAGAGCGACGGACGGAGTGGTGTGAGTATGGAACAAACGCAACCGAGCCCGATCAGTCAAGATTGGTCATACATAGATGGTACGGCTGGATGCAAAGTATTGAACGTAGGAGGAGGAAGGATTGAAAGGATGCGAGAGAGACTCAACGAAGGGCATAGGTATTGGGAGCATGGAGTCTGATCGACCAATTGAGAGAACTTGTCGAACGAGCCACCGGGTCTGGAAGATGAGGATGGATGATGGCCTCGATGACCGGCTTCATGCTCCGAGTTTCCATGATCTTGCTGATGGAAGAGATGCTAAGAAAAAAAAGAGAGTATACGATCGGGGATGATAGGCCAGGGACGATCTCGTCAGCTCTTGAGTATCATCAACCGGGTAGGGGTGTAGACTAGCTGAGAGTTTGGCTCTCTAGCCCGTTCGTTTCGCCCCGTTCTCTCTCTCGAACGGGACTCGTGAGATCAGAAGGATAAGAAGCGAGTGACCTACGTCGAAGAAATTACCGAATTGGGATCGGACGGGATGATGATGGACTTGGACGAGTAGGATGACGAGCGAGAGGAGGGTGATCCGGATCAGGTTCGCGGGCCGGTGGTAGCCGAGCGATGATGAGTCGAGGATCCTGGTCGACTCGAAGGCTGAAGCCGATCGACGAGCGATGGTGATCATGCTTGCCACTAGATTCTTGGCTGGTCGAGAGAAGACGATGGATGGATGGGTGGTGGTCAAGTTAGCAGACTCGAGTGGGTGATCTCGATCGATGAGCCGTTTCGTTCGGTTCTCTTCTAGTCCTTCTTGCTAGATCTCTCACTCTTCGTCTTCGTCTTTGTCTTTGTCTTCGTCTTCGTCTTCGTCTTCGTCAATCCAGCTTCGAGTGTTACGCTAATCTTGACTTCTACTCTCTCTCCGCCGATTTCTCTTGGGCGTGGTTTTGACTGACTTGGTTTCTTGTCTTCCAGTGGGTTCCTTGGTTTCCAGGTCGAAAGTTCCATCGGCCGCCCCAACCGCTCGGGGTTGGACGGGGGACCGAGCGACCGGGTGGTGATGAAGTCGTAATCCGACGCTTCCTCTTCGGTGACCTCAGAATCAGATCCGCTGATCCCTCATTCGTCGTCATCTCAACCCAATCGCTCTCTTTCTGTTCTTTGACATTAAAAAAAATAAAAAAATAAAGTGCTCTTGATTCAACCTATCGTACTCTATAATCTACTGTCGGACACCATGTGGAAAAGTCTTGAGAGGTCAAAGATAAGTTAAACTAAACTTATGAGTAGGAGGTGACCAGACCATTAAAATTTATCAAACAATATAAGCCAAATTAATCATGATCAAAGATCAGAGAATAATTACCTTTTTTTTTCAAAAAAAAAAAAAAATAAAAATATCAATCTATTGTAAAAATTAAATTGAAAAAAAAAGTAAGATAAACACCTTCTTTCAAAGGATGAAATAGAACTTGGAGTGACTATAGGTAGGATTGAATTATGAAAACAGAAGGTTTTGCTAGTAGGTTTTCCCCTCCCAAAGATGTTGTGGTGGTCTTTTATAGACACAAGTCAAAATTGGCTGCGCACTGCGTGCTCAGCAGTAGCGGCGGGCTCAGCAATGGGTGCGGCTTTGCCACAGCAAGTTGCGCTGGGGGATTGGCAGCAGTCAAATTGGGCTCAGCATCTGGAGGTGGGGGATGGATTGGATTGCATGCGGATTGCGCAGATATATCTTGGATATCTGGAACGGCACATTGGGCGGATATAGATATGCCCGGGGGGCTCTGAGTTGGGCGCAGCGCAAGGGCCGTGTCATGAGAAGGACAAACTGGGTGGACGTAATGGCAGGCAGGCAATACAGATGGATATGGTGTATGGGATGTGGATTATGGGATGGGAAGGTTAGGGTTGAGGCTAGGGTTCTGTGCTTAGGGTTTGTATTTCATTATTCTTGCTTGTCTCTGGTTGTACTTAGGTTAGGGTTGAGGGGGAGGTTACTTAAACTGCACCCTCAACCCGGTTGGAGGGGAGGCATCAGAGATCATGAGGATCACATTGGTTTTCATAGGTTTTGGAAGGATCTTTACTTTCAATTCTCTATCTCTCAGTCAAAGGGTGAACAGTTGAACTCGGGGCTTACAGATGCAAGGGATCAATAACTTCCAAACTTGGGAACCATTAAAGGAGAAGTCCTCTTCTGAATTCCACATCTGGGGGTCTGGCCAGGAAGTAATCTTTTGTTCCTTATCTCTTGAAACTAACAAGCACAATGTCCCAGTACCACCCATTGACCATTGCGTGGTCATCTAACGTTACCCCCACTCCTCTTCCTCCTCCTCCTCCTCCTCCTCCTCCGGCTTCTTGGAAGCAACCCACATCAGGGGCGGGATACGGTATCCCTCATTCTGACAATGGCACCAACCACAAGCCAGTTCACATCAGGCCACGGGACTATCCTCATATCTGGTTCAACACTGGGGATGTTGAGCAATTCCTTGCGTAATACAAAGGAATCGCCAATGCAGAAGGTGCAATGGGTTTGGATAAGGCTTGACTTGTTGTCCTCTTCATCATGGACAAAGAGAAGCTTTGGGGTGTGGAGGAGATGGAGGGGTATGAGGAACTTGATTGGCCAAAACTGAAGGCAGAAATCTTGGTGTGGTGGGGAAGGTGCAAACCTCAGTTTTGGGAAAGCAACTTTAAGAGAGCCATGGTGGAAGCAAGATAAAATGGCAGAGTCCAGATGCAGGCTCAACTGGGGGACTACTTGGCAATGTTCAATTGGATCTATTGCTACCTGGAAAAGAACAAGGTGATATTGGGACAGATGGGTGCAATGAAGAGGGTGTTTTTTGAAGGACTTGGTCCCCAACTCCGCGGTGTGGTGCTCTTTCATGGACGCTGTGGAAACTTTAGAGGTTTTCCCTCACAAAGTTGTCCCTAGTTACGGGATCAATGGTTCTAGCATCTGTAAGACTGAGAATGCTTCCTTTTCTTTTTCCCCCCGAGAGAGAGTGCCCGAGAGAGAGAGAGAGAGAGAGAGAGAGAGAGAGAGAGAGAGAGAGAGCCCCCTTCCTCCCGTACTGAGGGGAGGGGTATTATATCCCCCTCTCCTCAGCCCTAACCTAAGTACAAGCACAAAGACAGACTGGCAACCATGAAGAAGGAACCCTAGACACAGAACCCTAACCCATCCCCCAACCCATACCCATACCCTATCCCCGCCAGCTCGCCTGCCATTACGCGCATCCGGTTTGTCTTTTCGTGGCGCGGCCCTCCGCCGCGCTTGCGCGCATCCGCCCGACGCGCTGTCGTGGATTTCCCGTCCCGTGGCCGGCCCGCGCTTGCGCGCGGCTGCCCACGCATATAGCCCCGCTGTTGCCCCGCCTTTTCCTCCCCCAACTAGCCGTCCGAGAACCTGGTCGGCCCAGCTCCATCCGTGAGTCGGACATCCAAGCGGGTTGCGGCCCGCCTCCCTTAGTCAGGCCCGGCCCACAGTTGCGTGCTCGATCCCGCCGCGCCCACTGCTGAGCCCGCAGCGGCTACTGCTGAACCCGCAGCGGCTACTGCTGAGGACCGGCGCACCCCCACTGCTGAGCCTAACCTACCAGATGCTGAGCGCGCAGGCCGCGACGCAGTCCTCGACCCGAGGCTATATAATGACACCACATCCCCCCCCAACTTGAGTTCTGTCCCCAGAGGTCCCTTCCCATCGCCACCTTGACTACCTTCACCCCGCTCCCCCCTACCCACTCCTCTTCTCACACTCCACCGACTCCCCTCCCACGCTCATTGCCGTCATGCTCCCCTGCAAATTCTGCGCCCGGAACGGGCACGCGTGCTTGATCGCTCCTGGTTGACGCGCCTGTGTCGCTTGCCGTCGCGGCCATTGCCGCTGCTTGCTTAGCGATGGCATGCCCCAAGCTCCCCCCAAATTTGGCTCCCGCCCCAGGCCGCGCAAAAGGGCTCGTCCTGACCCGTTTGTGGTTTCGGACGACGACACCATCTTGGAGGACTCGTGGACTCCACCGGGCTCCCCTTCCTGCCGCCCTCCGCCAAGCGAGGGTCGCAACTCGGCTTCCCCCCTTTGCCGCGCGGGACCGCCGCGCAAGGAGGATTTCTCGTCCGTTGATGACTATTGGAGGGCCCTACAATTCTGGTTGGACCGCGTTTGGATGAGGGAAGGCGCGAGGGACCCGCGACTTGATGAGATTCTCCGGCGTCGCGCTGCTGCAGCCCCGATTCCCCCTCCGGCACCTACACCGGCTCCTCCCGCCCCGGCTCCACAAGCTACTCCACTGCCGTCCACGTCACCAGCGGTCTCGGATGGGAGGCCCGCTACCCCCGAGGTCCCTCCTCCGCCGTCCCCAATCATTGTCCCGTCATCGCCCCCAGATGGAACGAGCCCTCCGCGCAATGCCCCCGGGACCCCCTCATCACCTCCTCGCTCGTTCGGATCAAGCCCCGTCCCAGCACCGGCACCGCCTTCCCTCAGCTCCCCTGAGATCCCGGAGATCCCGGTCGTGATGGCACTCCCGGCGGCTGGCTTGGAGGCTTTTGCGGAAAGGTTGACCGCAATGCTCCGCAACTTCCTGGCAACCCCCGGAGCCCAATCCTCAGAATCCCGGCGCGAGTTTTTGGCGTCTTACCGGGCCCTACTGGCGTCATCAAGGGCGGACATGGAGGAAATGATGCAAATGGCTTAGGCACCCCCCCCTTCCTTCCCTCCTTTCCTTTCCTACTTTTCTTGTCCTATTGTTGTACCGCGTCCTTTGGGGAAATACATATTGCTGCACGAGGAAAAGAAAGGGCCGCGTCCGCGCGTCCGGGTGGAGAGTGAGTGAAAAGACCAAGATCCGCGTCCGCGTGAGAAGTGAGTGTGAGTGAGGTTGAGGTTGAGGTCCGCGTCCGCGCGCTCACTTTGTGAGAGACCGTAAGTGACCAGCCGTTCCAAGAAAAGAGGTACCTGGACCGCCCCAGATGGACTGCCACACAGTTCCCCGTACCCGTACTACAGAACAAAACAAACACCGCGCCGACAGCGCGCGCTCACAACCAGGAGTATAAGGGAGAAGCAATGGGAACGAACATTCTGGGGTGTCTAGTCGTTCCGGCTGTGAACCGGCTAGAGCACCCCCTTACCAAGCTAAGCTTTAATCCACGTCCATACCATCCCTGACCGTCGCGCCTGTCCATTGAAGAAAGAAACAGGAGAGAAACAGACAAAAAAAAAGGAAAGAAAACAGCCTGAATCCAAAGAAGAGAAAGAAAATATCCTATATTTATTATTTTATTTTATTATTATTATTTTTTTTTTTTTTTTTTTTTTTTTTTTTTTTTTTTTTAGCAGAGCTCTTTGTCCCGCCATCCGTGCGCGGGACTTGTCCTCGCGTTTGCGGGCCCGAAGCCACGCCGTGCCCGCGTACCTGCAATAAATAAACCATAGCCAGTACCAATCCAAAGCCAAGTCCAAACCAAAACATAAGGAAATGAACATTCTGGGGTGTCTAGTTGTCCCGGCTGTGAACCGGCTAGAACACCCCCCTCACCAAAGAAAGCTTAACCACCTAGCGCCCCCCCCCAGCTTGACAGCTGTCCCCAGCCATCTGCAACCTCCTACTTCTCCGGGGTCGCGTGTTGCGCGCCGCTACTTCGCTATCCCAACAATCCGCGTTGTCGCCCAACTCTGGGACCGCCTCGCCCGAATCATTGCTTGCCGTCTCGTCGAAGGAAGTGGAACCGCGCGCAAAGAAGCGTTTCACGTGCAAAGCCGCGGCCTTCCGCTTAAGCGGCGTCCCGTCCAATTCCTCAAGCCCGTAGCTGCCGCCCAAGAACTTAGAGGCCACGCGGTACGGCCCGTTCCACTGGTTGGCAAAAAGCCGGCTCCACTGGGATTCCAGACTCCAATTATACAGCAGGACCAGGTCCCCCTTCCGCAGCGGATCCCGAAGCCAATGGGAACAGCGCTCGTCCCAATAGCGGACTGATGCCGTCCGGGTTTTCTTCAACCGCTCCGCGGCCTTTCCCAAGGTCTCCTCACGCCTAAGGAGCTGTTCAGCCCGCGCCTCAATCAGATCCGCGGACGTCTTAACCTTCCACCAATCCACGCCCAAGAACGTGTTCAGCTTGATGTCTACGGGAAGCACGGGCCGCTGCCCGTAGAGTAGCTCGTAAGGCAAATACCCCGTTGAGCGCTTCACGGAGATCCGATTGGCGAAAAGGACCGCGGGGAGTGCCACCTGCCACTTTTTGCCGTCCTCACCGCACATTTTCACCAGGGCATCCTTGATTGGCTGATGCCCCCGCTCAATCATCCCCGCGCCCTCCGGGTAGTATTCCGTCACGCGGCCAAATTTTGCTCCACAACTCTGCACCAGCGTCATCAGGCGTCCCCAAAACTCCGCCCCTCTGTCGACGGTGACTAAGCGAAGCAACCCGTAGCGCGCGAACCAGTCTTCTTCCAGAAACTGAGCCACCTTTTCCGCCAATAGCTTTGCTAGGGGCCTCGCTTCCACCCACCCAGACAGATCTTCGCGCGCAACCAGCAAATATGCAAACTTACCCGCCTTGATGTGGACCACGTCCAGCAAAACGCGCCCAAACAGCGCGTCCTCGCCCGTGGGGCGGCCGACCTCCTTGGGCAGACCCAAGCTCCGCCGTTGGCAGGCCTCGCACGACTTCACCCAGTCGCGCACCGCGAAAACGACCCCCGGCCACCAAAACCTCGCTTTCACCCTCCTCTGCGTCTCGACCTCACCCCGGTGACCAAGGTCGTTGTGCAGACTTCCTAGAATCACCTCCTGGTCGGCCCTAGAAGTCGCCACAACAAGAGGCACGGAACCGCTCCGCCGCCATAACTAACCGTCCTGTAAGTAGAAGTTCAGAACGTTACGCCTCACCCATCGGGCGACCGCTTCCGTTGTGCCCTCGGGGAACCGGAGATCCTGCAAATAAGAGCACAAGACCGCGTAACTTCCCGACTGACGCAACGGAAGACAAACCGCCGCCTCCGTCATTCCTACCCGAACGACCGGAGCTTCCACGTCCAAGGGTTCCGCCCCCTTGTATGGGTCGTCCCGCGGGTACCGCGACAGCGCGTCCGGCATCGTGAACACCTTTCCTGGGATGTGCACCACGTTAAAGGAGAATAACTGGAGAAACGCTACCCACCTGGTCATGGGGGCGTTCGGCAGCGTTGGTGAGTTAATCATTTGCGCCAAGGCCTCCGCGTCAACCAGGAGCTCAAAATGCACGCCCCACAAAAGGTGCTGCAACCGCCGTACGATCTTGGTGATGCCGCACAGCTCCAGCTTTGGCTGCGAATACCGACTCTCTGTCGCGGTAAAGGTGACCAATTCGTAGAGCACCGGCCTATCTTTTCCGTCCTCCTCCTGTGTCAAGACCCCCCCAGCGCCAAACTCACTAGAGTTGACTGCCAGGCGTATCCCTCCGGCGTCGTAATCGAGGTCCCAAAGGACAATGTCGGGCCCCACGATTTCCTTGAGCTTCGCAAAAGCGGCATTGCATCCCTTGGTCCACTTCCACTCCGCCCCCTTACGTGTCAATGCCCGCATTGGGCTTGCTACTTCCGCAAACCGCTTGATGAACATGCAGACGTAGCTGCACAACCCCAGGAACTGCAGGACGTGCAACACTGTCCGAGGGGTCGGCCATTCAAGAACCTTACTCCGCTTCTTCTCTGCTATTTGCCTCCTGTCGTAGGCCACAACGTGCCCCAGTACTTTGAGCGCCAGAACGCAGACCGCCAACTTTTTCCCGGACACAGTAAGGCCTGCCTCCTCAATTCGGAAGAGGACTTGTTCCAGAGTCTCCGCGTATTCCCAGACGAATCGCCGGATCGTGGGTGCATCCTCTAGGACCGTGCCCTCATAGTCCGTTCTGGGGCCTTTAATGCCAGCGTCGTCGATGAAGATCTGCACGCCTTCCGGAAGGTCGTCGCATAGTATCCAGGTCATTTGAGCTTGGTATACCGCCACTGAGTTGGTCGCACCTTGCGGTAGCCGCGTCAGCTGCATCCTCCCTAGCCCGGTTTCAAATGCCGTCAGTGGCCGCGAGTCAGGGTGGAGTTCTCGCTGGTCATATCCCCCCATCACGTCCACCATCCCGTAGCAAGCGCGCCCGGCCATCGACTCCAGAAATTCTTCCACGCGCGGGGGAAGCCCCGCGTTGCGAATAGTGAACGAATTGAGCCTCTGAAGGTCGTGAACAATCCTTAGCGACTTCCCGTCCTGCTTAACAACCGCGAAGATAGGACTTGAATAGATTGACGTGGATTGCTCGTAAAGCCCCGTCCTCACGCGCTCCCGTACCAGCTCCAGAAAGGGCTCCCAAACGGTACGGGGGATTGGAATTGGCTTGATTTGCCACGGTTTGTGAGGAACAGTGGGAATAAAGTAAGGGTCCCCGATCTCACCTCTCAACAACCCGCGCTTGTCCGGTCCAAAAGCAAGCGCCTTCTCCCTCATCACCAATACCAATGTAAGACTCCAAACGGTGCTAAGCCTTGGCAGTTCTGTGGAGGGGAAAGGTGCTGTTTAGGCTGCCCTCCTAGGAGTTACAATAATATTTTAATGTAACCGGAATCAAGGTCCAGAACCTTATGGATGAGAAATCAAACTAAGAGAAGAGGATAAGAGTTGTCGGTAGCGATGGAAACAACACTATCTGAGACAAGATGGTGCAGGGAAAGACTTGAACAAATAAGTCAAGGTTTGTTCAGAGTTCAATAGAACAAGGCAGTTGTAAGTAACAACGCCCACACGCTAATAACTCTGGTCGTCAGCAGCTGATTAGGAAAGATCAACTCAATCCCAACCAACCTCCAGGTTCTCAATGAACCTGCCCAACTCTCCGCAATCAAGCGCTTGAAGGGTACCAGATAACTGTGGGAGGCTGAACAAAACAAAAGCAATTTTTTTATGAAGTTCTAGAAGCAAATCAATAACAAATTTGAGCAAGAATATCCCAACACTTCTCAAGGAACTCAAGAATAGCGTGGAAAAATTCAACTTCAAAGAAGAAGGGAGGTATAACACTCCAGGTTTTAAGCTTAATAAAACCTCTTCAATCAAACGTGATTGGCTCCAGAAAGATGATCAAGGAGAGATCAAGACCAGTATGGTCGGAAAAAGGGATCAGAGTGGTATAACACACTCAAGAATTCAGGCAGACAGGAATTCTTCTTCAACCAGCAAGGCTATTGGTTGGTGATAAGGATCAAGGTCACAAAGGACTGAGTTTGAGTATGGAGGCTCAAAGGATCAAGGGGAAATCATAGATATACCCGGATAATTTGCTCAGATAAGTGGGGAAGGATGCCCACGGATAAATTGCTTATGATGATGGGATGATAGGATGCTCTGATGCTCCAATGATGGGATGCTGGGATCCTGGGATGATCTGATGCTCGGCCAAAAGGCAGGGGAGAGCCCCTCCTTATATGGGCATGAGGCCCTGTTAGACTATATACAATGGATTCTACAAATAGAGCGGAAAAGGGAAGGCAACCATGTGGTCACTCGCGTTGGTCAAGGATCTGCCAGATGCTTGCGGGAGCGGTCGGGATGGATTCAGTAGATCATGGATGAACGCCGCGCGACGGTAGCAATGAGGAGATTGGGAGGCGCAACGACAAAGATGAAGACACGCAACAAACAAAGATGAGGACGTGCTATAACAACGGCGGAGATGACAAGCAACACGGATAAAGGACGCGCAACGCGCGCGCGGGGGTAAATAATAGTTGGATGAGCCTGAGGATAAGTTGTTCAGCCGGGCGGTATGTTTGCGCAACAGTTTATGAATTGAGGTCTTAAGGCGGCCAGGGTGTCCAGGGTGGGGCACCACACCGACACCAGCAGATCCATCACCTCCGCACTCAGCCATCCCGTCGGTCCGAAGTTAAGGGCGTCCACCCGCTCGTCCGTGATTAGCGCTGACCGCGTTATCCATCCATTCTTCCTAAGGGGCGTCTCCCACGGGTCGTGGGACCACCCAATTGGTCGTAAGGGTCCTTTGAGCCCCTGAGGCATTGGCTCGTTCTGCGGCCGGACTTTCCGCGCTACTGGTTTGTACTTGCCCGCGTTACACCGCGCCATCCAGACCCGACCGTCGCCGTCGTAAGTCCTAGTAATAACCAGACCGGGGCTTTTGCCTTTGCTCACAACTGTGGCACGATGATAGGGTTTTTAAAGCGTAGCGCCTCCCGGCGATGCATACTGAGGAATGGGACTTACTTCTGGCACCTGCGCCCCACGCGCGCCCTCCCCCCCTTGCTCCTCACCTGTCGGCCGCCCGTGCTGAGCCGGAGCCTGCTCCGCACGGTTCCCGCGGCCGACTAGGAAAAATCCTCTGCAGGGTGACCCTTATGGTCAACCCCCGCGCCGGACTCCTCGTTGCCGCCAGACATTGGGTCCTGAACCCATTTCCCTCTCCTGTGATTGCAGATCGTTGTCTCAAACCGCGCTCCGAGCTAGTCTTTGACGGTCAGCGCCTCTGTTCCTTCCTCGGCGTTGAAGGCCATTTGGGCTCGGAATCCAAACATGAATGGCCAACCTAGAATCACGTCTCCGCATTCCACTGAGAGAAATGACAGAGGCTTACAGACCTTGGCGACTTCCACCTCCTCCGCCTCTACTACTCCATCCACGCGGCATTCCCCGCCATTTAACGCCCAAAGGCCCATCGCACACTTCCTCCGCACCAGACTGAGCTCTTCCACCAACCTTGATGGGAGCAGGTTGACCATCAACCCGCTATCCACCATCCCCCACACCTTCCGCCCGGCAATGGTCATTGCAACATAAGCAAGCGGGACGGATACCAACTTTGACAGGCACGGCTTGGGATCCGTTTCCTCCTCCACCACATTAACCCGCTGAACCGTTGTCGGCACCCGACCCTGACCGCAATCTTTCAAGGCCTGGACCATCTTGTTGACGACCGCGGGGGACACCGCCGCTAGCTCTCGTAGGGTCAGGGGTATTGGTGAGTCGTTCCCCATTACCCTTCGGACAATGTCCGCGGCCTTCTTCTTTCCCACGGGATTAGAGGACGGCCCGTCCGAAATCGGTACTTGCGCGACTGGCTTCGAGGCCGTTGGTTGCTCGTTGACATCCATCGCAATACGCTTGTTCGTCGCCAATGCCCTGACTTTGGCCTCCACTCTCGGCGCTACCCAGGTTCCGGGCGCGGTGACGATGCCAAGCGAGACCCAAGCAGTCTTGGTCTTAGCCTTCGCTCTTTGCCGCACTTGCACCATTGGTGGCGGCTTGTCCTTGGTCAGGTCCACCGATTCACCCGTTGGAAATATGTACGTCATCCCGGATGTGCGAACAAGCCCTTCGTCCATGTCCCAAGTGAGGTCCTCACAAACTGACTTCCAGTTCCCTCTCTCCCCGCAATATGAACATCGCGGCGACCCGAACGATCCGGATGGTCCGCTAGGGGGCTGGAACCCCTCCGCCATGTGAGGCGGCACCGCGCGCGGTTGAGAAGGAGCCGCCGGAAACGGTGCGGCTGCCAGAGCCGTAGGAGCCGGTGTCCGGTTGAGGAAAACCCTTATGTCCCGCAGAATCTCCGTTATCTCCCCGACTGATGGTCCTGGAGACTGCTGGGAAAGTCCGGCATGAGAGGGCATCGGCCGCCGCGCGGCCGAAGTTTGGTTGGGGGCCGGCGCCAAGATCGTGACCGATTTCTTGGAGGAAGACGGGTACGTTCGTGCCGTATCCGCAATGAGCTTGTCCAAATCAATTTCGCTTTCGGCGGCTTGACGGATAACCGAAAGATCGGGGAGAATTGCGACGCTTCCATCCAGCAACCTCTTAACCAGGCCGTGGTCGTACAGGTATCGTTGCACTCTGGAACGGAGCTGGGGCGCGAGACCCCCCAGAAACGCCCGCTTCATGGCACCCGTCTGACCCGCGACAACCTCGTTCTTTGCAAGGTACCCGTAGATTCGCTCAAACCTTGACATATATTCCACTAATCCTTTGCGGGATCGCACCCCGCCATTCTCAATTGCCTCCTCCGCAGCTCGATTGAAGTCGCTTTCCTGGAACCGGGGTTCGCGCTTTCCCCACCTCGCCAACATCTCGCTTTTCAACTTCCCCCAGTCTTGCCTCTCGTAACCAACCATTTCTTCCACGTCCCGCAGCTTCTCCTCCTCGGTAATGAACAGCACAATAGTCCGAACCTTATCCGCGCCCGACGCGCCCTCCGAGTCCGCAATCCCTTCGAACCTAGAAAGAAACCGCTCGACATCCAAGGTACTGAACCGAAGATGAGGGAAATCCCTTGGCCTCAACCAAACGCGGCGAGGGGCCTCTGCCGCCATGTCCGACGACCCTTCCGAGGGAGGAGCGAACCCGCTAACTCTAGGAGCATGAGCGGACGGCGGCGGAGGGGGTTGAGCAGCAGAGACGGGAGTCAAGCGTGGAGGGTAGGGAAGGGGAGCATTGGATCCCAGAGCAGTTGTTGGTAGCATTCTGCGTAATCTTCAAGAGACTGAGAACGGATCGAAAGTTCCCGGCCAGACCCCCAGATGTGGAAACTTTAGAGGTTTTCCCTCACGAAGTTGTCCCTAGTTATGGGATTGATGGTTCTAGCGTCTGTAAGACTGAGAATGCTTCCTTTTCTTTTTCCCCCCGAGAGAGAGTGCCCAAGAGAGAGAGAGAGAGAGAGAGAGCCCCCTTCCTCCTGTACTGAGGGGAGGGGTATTATATCCCCCTCTCCTCAGCCCTAACCTAAGTACAAGCACAAAGACAGACTGGCAACCATGAAGAAGGAACCCTAGACACAGAACCCTAACCCATCCCCCAACCCATACCCATACCCTATCCCCGCCAGCTTGCCTGCCATTACGCGCATCCGGTTTGTCTTTTTGTGGCGCGGCCCTCCACCGCGCGATACCCAAAGTTCGCCGCGCTTGCGCGCATCCGCCCAACGCGCCGTCGTGGATTTCCCGTCCCGTGGCCGGCCCGCGCTTGCGCGCGGCTGCCCACGCATATAGCCCCGCTGTTGCCCCGCCTTTTCCTCCCCCAACTAGCCGTCCGAGAACCTGGTCGGCCCAGCTCCATCCGTGAGTCGGACATCCAAGCGGGTCGCGGCCCGCCTCCCTTAGTCAGACCCGGCCCACAGTCGCGTGCTCGATCCCGCCGCGCCCACTGCTGAGCCCGCAGCGGCTACTGCTGAACCCGCAGCGGCTACTGCTGAGGACCGGCGCACCCCCACTGCTGAGCCTAACCTACCAGATGCTGAGCGCACAGGCCGCAACGCAGTCCTTGACCCAAGGCTATATAATGAAACCACAATGCAAGTCGGGAAAGGCTGCGCGCTGCAGGCTTGCGCGGATTGGAAGGCTTGCGCAGATCGGAAAGCTTGCGCGGATTGGAAGGCTTGCGCGGATTGGAAAGCTTGTGCAGATTGGACGGATTGGAAGGCTCGTGCAGATTGGAAAGCTTGCACCAATTGGAAGGCTTGCACAGATTGGGCTAGGGTTCTGTGCTTAGGGGTTGTGTTTCATCGTTCTTTTGCGTTTGTGGTTGTACTTAGGTTAGGGTTGAAGGGGGGGGACCCAAATCCTCACCCTCAACTCTTGGTTGGGTTATGATCATCTATCAAAGAAGACCACCAAGGAAAGGAATAGGAAGGATTGGGGGAAGAAGAATACATCTCATTATCTGTTTTTTTATCTCACTAAAGTTAAGAACTCATTGCATTCAACCTCCTTACAGATGCCTAGACAAATAACTTCTGGACTTGCGGACAACTTAGGAGCATAACTCACCTTTTGTTTCCACATCTGGGGGTCTGGCCGGGAAGTAATCTTTTGTCTAGGTCTCTCAAAGCTAGCGGGTGTGATGCTGCCCACAACTACCCCAGGATCAAATGTTCCACCCTTGTTCCCTCTCTGGCCGGGAGCTGGCGGGCCAAAACCTCCACCACTGCCAACTACTTGGTCTGGCGGTTTTGCTCCTCCTTGGTCGGAGCCTTTGGAGGCGGCTGAGGTTCCGCAACGGGTGTGGCTTAGGCTGCAGAACTTCCCCCATCTCCAATTTGACACCGCCAACATTGGGCGCTTTCTGGCAAGATTCAAGGATATTGCGGACTCCAAAAACACAACGGGTGAGGACAAGGTCTGCACGGTTGTTCTCTTCATTGCGGACAAGAATACGCTTGGGGACGTGGAGGATATGGCAGGGTACAAGGCTTGCAACTGGGGAAGGCTCCAGGGCAAGATGATGGTGAGGTGGGGGAAGCGCAAGCCCCGCTTTTGGGAGATGGACTTCAAGCAAGCGGTGGGTGAGGCAATTTCCCAAGGTGGGGTGCGGACGCGGAGCAATCTGTCAAAGTACAAGTCCCAGTTTGACTGAATTTATAGTTACCTAGAAAAGAACCAGGTGGTGGCGGGTCAGACGGGGGCCATGAAGCGGGCTTTCCTAGGCGGGCTTGCGCCGCAACTTTGCGCGCGGGTCCAGCGTTACCTATTTGAGCACGGGTTGGTAACGCGGTCATTGGATGGGAGAGTTGCACTCCTCCCAAGCCTGGGCGTAATCAACCAGGCAGTAGAGAGAGAGATCAACTTGGAAGAGCTGATTGAGGATACGGCCCAGTTGTTCTCAGCAAGTTAAAGGAAGCCAATGGCCTCTTCCACCCCGGCCCCGGCGCCAGTACCGCTCGCGGACCCTCCAGCAACAGAACAGCCCGTAGCCCCTTTTCAGTCAATGGGAGTACCGGTGGGGTGCACCATTTGGGACACCTTGAAAAAAAAAAATTATCCTTGTGCATCCTCATCCTTATCCTTGCCCGTCGCGCGTTGCTCATCCTTATCCTTGCCCGTTGCGCTTTGCTCATCCTCATCATTGCGCGTCCCGCGTCCTCATCCTTATCCTTTCCCGTCGCGCGTCGCTCATCATTATTGCGCGTCCCGCGTCCTCATCCTTTTCCTTGCGCGTCCCGCCTCGCTCATCATCATTGCGCGTCCCGCGTCCTCATCCTTGTCCTCGCGTGTCCCGCGCCTCTCATCATCATTGTTGCGCTCCGCACATCATCATTGTCGCGGGCTGCTCATCATCATTGTTGCGCGCCGCTCATCATCATTGTCGCGCCTCTCATCACCATTTTTGCTGCCGCTCACCCGTCATCGTTGCGCGTTGCTCATCCATACCTTACCAAACCCATCCCGACTGCACCTCCAAGCGCTTGTCCAATCCTTGGACTCATCAATCTCCCACCTCACTCAAGCTATCAGTTGTCAATCTCAAGCCCATCAGGATTTACTCAATCGCCTTGAGCCAATCTCCTATCCACCCATCCGCGCTCTCACAAACTTCATCTGTTGTCCTTCCTGGGACTCTCCCACCCTCTTCCGCCTTTGGCCAAGGGGTGGAGAGTGTTGACTACCGCCCGCAGACATCCGTGGCGGTCCGGTTCATTTTCCTTTCCCACCCCGTCCACCTTTGGACAAGGGGTGGGTGATTCCAGTATTGTTGCGCGCGCACATCCATGGACGGACGCAAATGATCACCTGATTTTCTTTCTTTTTCCGCTCTATTTGTAGAATCCGTTGTACATAGTCTTACAGGGCCTCCTGCCCATATAAGGAGGGGCTCTCCCCTGCCTTTTGCAACATCATTGAATCAGCCAGCATGGAATCAGCATAATCCTATCATCACATCAGATATCTATGAAAAACCCTTGATCCTTGAGCCTCCATACTCAAAACCTTGATCCTTGAGCCTCCATACTCAAACCCTTGATCCTTGATCCTTATCACCAAACAATAACTTTTCTGGTTGAAGAAGAATTTGTCTAATCAAATTCTTGAATGTGTTACACCACTCCTGAGCCCTTTATCTGACCATACTGGTCCTGATCACCCTTTGATTATCTTTCTGGAACCAGTCACGTTTGACTGGAGAGGTTTTATTAGGCCTAAAACCTGGAGTGTTAAATCTCCCTTCCCTTCTTTTGAAGTTGAATTCTGCCACGCTACTCTTGAGTCCCTTGAAAATTGTTGGGTTATTCTTGTTTGAATCAGTTATTGTTTTGCTTCTAGAGCTTCTTCAAACAATTAGCTTTGTCTTGTGCAGCCACCCACAGTTATCTGGTACCCTTCAAGCGCTTGATTGCGGAGAGTTAGGCAGGTTCATTGAGAACCTGGAGGTTGTTTGGGATTGAGTTTATCTTTCCCAAGCTCCTGCTGACGACCAGAGCTATTAGCTTTTGGGCGTTGTCACTCACAATTGCCTTGTCTTGTTGAACTCTGAACAATCCTTGACTCCTTCTATTCAAGTGTTCCCCGGCATCATCTTGCCTCAGATAGTGTTGTCTCCCAGCTACCAACCACTACAATCTTTATCCTCTTACTTTTGGTTCCCCGTTTACCAGGTTCTGGACTTTTGATCTTGGTTACATTTAAATATTTTTGTAACACTCAGGAGGGCAGCCTAAAAAAGCACCTATCCCCTGCACAGAACTGCCAACACCCTGCGCCATTTGGAGTCTTACATTTGGTCCCCCGGGCCGGGATCAAACCAGCAACCTTGGGATTTACAGTCCCAAAATTGTGGAATCAACTCTGATCTTTTTCTCCTTTTTCTGTTTTTCTTTTTTTTCTGTGTTTCTGTTATCATCTAGATCCAATCCGTGGAGGCAACTTGTTCCAGAAGTAATTCCTCCCAATTGTGCACCATCAAGGGGTTTGATCCTAGTTGTTTTTTGTAAACCCTACCCTTGCCACACTCGTGAGCCACTTTGGAAATCTGTTCTTTGGATCCCTTAGGAAATCTTTTTGTCAAAATGGAATCTATTGGTACCTCTTCTACCCCTTTCTGGGCCAAGATGATCAAGATCAAACCTCAGAACAAGAACTCATGCTTTAACGGTACAAATGTTGAACGGTTCCTGGATTCCTACAAGATGGCTGCTGGAGTGGAAGGTGCCAGAAAATACAACATGGCTTATCAACTGCAATTCTTTATCTACTCTAATGAAGTCATGGAAGTGATTCAATCATTTGATGGATTTGAATCCCATGACTGGGTACTTCTTAAGGAGGCAATGATTGCCTACTGGGGCAAAATTGATATAGCTAGGTTCACTCTCCAAGATCTGGATGCCCTAGTCTCTCAATGGATCTCCAATGGTGGTATCTCCTCAGCCTCTGACTATCAAGCTTTCAGAAAATCTTGGGATCCTGTCCAGTCCTATCTTATCCAAAACAATCACATTGATACGTTGGACGAAATTTGAGTGCCATTTTTTCAGTCTTTCTCTCCAGGAGTGCAGGAAAGAATTAAGGATGAATTGGTGAAATCTGGATCCATGATCACCACAAGAGATAATTGGTTCAAGCTCCCTGCTTACATGGTTCTTAGGAATAATGTGGATAAAGTGATGAAAGGTCAAACAGCTCTCACCTTTGAAAAACCTAAAATCACTGAACCAGTGCTTGCCCCCTCTTTTCAAGCATCTAACCAAATCATGAATAAGATGGAAGCCAATTGCAGGCCTAAGCCAAATCCTCAGACCCACCAAGAGACCCCTACTATTGATGAGATCACCAAACTCCTGCAAGCTTTTGAGAATAAAATGGATCAGAAAATCTCCTCTCTGGTTGTTGCCAAACCCTCCAACTCTGTTCCTAGGTTGACCATATTTTGCTATTATTGCCACAGAGAAGTTCATGGAACTGGTTGCTGTCCTGAGCTCCAGAAGGACAAGGAGGAAATGTTGGTGGAACAGAAAGGGAGTAACTTCTTTCTGCCTAATGGTGAACTTATCCCTTTTGATTCATCTTGCCTGATTTGTCATGTGGTGGCCTCTTTCCAGCCTTCTGCTCCCAAGAAGGCATCTTTGGCCTATTTTGATTTCTGATCTGCTTGTGGAAATCTTCAACCTTGGTATCCTCCTGCTTTCTCTTTTTCCAGCTTTTCTGGAACCTATCAATCTGATCCAGCTAGGAAACAACATGAGGAACCCAGACCTCATAAAGCTCCTCCTGTTCCATCCCCAATTCTTCAAAAACCAGTCAAACATCAATCTTCACTGGAGCCTCATTCTTCTGAGGTATAAGACATGGAAGTAGAAAAGGAACCCCTCATGGATAGGTTCCCAGAATATTCTGATCCTGCTCCTTCGCCATCCAAATCACCTTCACCAACTGATCCAGTTATGGTTCCACCCTCACCTGAACTTCCTCTTCCAACTCAACCCAAGGTTCAATTCGAAAGGAGGATTTCCAAAGATCACCCCAATGCTGTGGAGGGGGTATTAAAGAAAATCTCTGATCTTAAAATCCCTGATCTAACTTTGGCTGAACTGCTTTCCATCTCACCATCTGTGGCTGAAGGCATGAAGAAATGGGTTTCTTGGCAACGTGTGGAGATTGGTCCTGACAAATTGAAAGTTTCCTCTGGAACCTTGATAGAAGACTCTGGTGGAACAGATCATCCTTCTGATTCAAATCTTTATTCTTGTCCTCTTGGATTTTTACCATGCTCTCTAGGTGACTCATCCAAAACGGTTTCTCTACTTGTCGATTCTGGGTCCCAACTAAACTTAATTTTGGATGCAATGGCCTGCAAGCTCAATCTCAGTCCAAGGGTCAGCTTCAACTCTGCGGTTTATGAAATTGGGAATCAATCTTGTGAGTTGGTGGGTATTGCTGAGGATGTTCCAGTTTGAACTGGTCAAAATATTGCTGGAACCTGTCACTTTTGGATCACTCGTTTGGAAGGTCCTATGATTTTGGGTTGTCTTTTCTTAATAGACTTTGGAGCCACCCTGATGTTTTCCAATCAAGTTGGGGAGAGGATTCTTCTTCCTGATGATGATGGTAGGAAGATTGAATTTACCCTCTGTTCTTTGGATTCTGGTTATTGGGAAAGAGATTTCCCTGGTTTTTCACCTAAATTGGTTCTGAAGGGGAAGCAGAAGGATTCTTCTAACTCCTCTCATTTTTTAGCAGAATAGTTGGTAATACTAATAGTTGTAGTTCTTCTAAGCCTTGGATGTCAACTACAGGGCCAACTTTTATCTCTGAGGCATATTTTGCATCCTTTTCATCTCTTTCTTCTTTTTCTTCTGATCTTGAAAATGTCCAAAATCAAAAATATTTTAAAACACAAAATTCCAAAAATATTTCTCTTCTCTCTGGTTCTGTTGTTTCTTCTTTTCCTTGTACTCTTATCACTGATCAATCTTCCTCTAGCCCTGGTTTGATTCTCCGCAATGAGTATAAACTAGATCCTGATCTCAATTCTTTTCTTAATGGTTTTGGTATGGAGGAGTATGGGCTTCAGTGGAGGCACTTGGGGGTAAAAGTTAGTCCTCCCAATTTTGCAACATCAGGGCATTCTTCTACCATAGTTTTTAAAACTCTACCTCGTGCCACACATGTGAGCAAAGCATTATTTTTTGGATCCTCCTTTATGGAAAAGGCACCCTTTGAAAATTTTATGGAACATTGAAGTTGGAGAATGTTGGAATCTGGTCTCAATTGTTGTACTCAGGTCTCGCTGGTGAATGCTTGGAGGAAACAAGAAATTCTCTCTTTTGCCACTAAATATAAGCCAGTTGCAAAAAAGGTCCAGCCTGTCAACCAACCCATGCCTCTCAATCTCAATCCTCCTCTCATGCGTCCTCCCCTATCTTGTGATCCTTATTGTGGTCTATCTCACTCCCTTATTGGCCCCTTTGTACTGTGTGGTTGTGTCACTGAAGAACAATTGAAGGTGGTCAACTTCGGTCCAGATGGACGGCTTATATCTATTGCATTCTGTGAAGAAGAGAGAGGTCTCTTGAAAGAATCCTACGGTCTCCCTTATATCATCCCTGTAGTTGAACACAATCCTTGGCAAAAAAAAAAACATCCCTATTCCTGCTGCAAAATTTGACAAATTCATCAAGTTGGTCCGCAAAGAAGTCCGTACCAGTCTATATGAACAGTCAACCTGCAGTTAATCTAGCCCTGTTTTCTGTGTTCTAAAGAGTAATGGTAAACTTAGAGTAGTTCATGATCTCCAACCTCTCAATAAAGTTACTATTAAGGACTCTGGTGTTCCGCCTGCCACTGAAGAATTTGTTGAATCCTTCTCTGGGAGGGCCTGTTATGGTCTAGGAGACATCATGGGGGGTTACGACAAACAATCTTTGCATCCTATTTCTCGGCCGCTCACTACTTTTGATACTCCTCTTGGTTGATTTCAACTGGCTTGATTGCCTCAAGCTGCCACCAACTCAGTTGCAGTCTATCAGTCTCAGATGATGTGGATTCTCCAAGACAAAATCCCGGATCATGCGGGTATCTTTATTGATGATGGTGGAACTAAAGGTCCAGTTTCTGACTATGATAATGAGCTCTTACCTTGGCACTCAGGAATTCAACAATTTATCTGGTAGTATCCTACTATCTTGGAAAGGATTTTGTTTTGAATTGAGGAATCTGGCCTTACTGTCTCTGGATCAAAACTTGCCACCTGTGTCCCTGCCTTGGAAATTGTTGGTCATATAGTCTGCAAGGAAGGAAGAAGGATGGCACCCTCTAAAGTCAACAAAATCATCTCCTGGCCTACTCCAATAAATCCAACTGAAGTTAGAGGTTTCCTAGGTGTTGTAACTTACGTAAGGATCTTCATTCCCTCTCTATCCAAAATCTGTGCACCCTTGCGTTGTCTAACCATAAAGGAAGCTGAATGGATTTGGACCAAAGATGGAAAACAATCATTTCAGTTGCTCAAAACTATTGTTGGCAATGACATAGTTTTGAAAAAGATCTCTTATGGGCCTGGAGCTGGCAAAATAAAATTGGCTGTTGACTCTAGTCATCAATCTGTTGGAGCTGTCCTTACTCAGGAGGATGAAAATGGTTTGGAACGCCCTTTTCTTTATGAATCTTTGCTATTTTTGGATGTGGAATCTAGATACTCTCAGCCCAAACTGGAACTCTGTGGTGTGGCCAGAATGCTGAAGAAACTCCAAACAGTACTCTGGGGACAACATTTTGAATTGCAAGTTGACGCTCAATCTATTGTGGAAATGATCAATGCTCCCAGTCTTCCAAATGCTCCAATGACTCGCTGGGTAGCTTTTATCCAGCTTTTCTCTTTTGATATTGTCCATAGGCCTGGGAAATCTTTTACTATGCCTGATGGTTTATCTAGAAGACCTATTGGAGAAAATGAATCAGATTTTGGAATGGATTTTGATGAGGAAGAACCCTTGGTCCGCCCTGTTTTTGCTTTCTCCTCCCAAGATTACTCTGGTTTCCAACAAGGTTTCTGGCTTAAGTTAGAGCAGAACCTTTCAACTCTCCAAAGACCCCCGGATCTCTCTGCCAAAGAATTTTGATCCCTTGAAAGAAAGTCCTCTAGTTTCTTTGTCCAAGGTTCTAGGCTTATGAAAAGAGGAACTCCTTGTGCGCTTGTTGTGGTTACTATCCCGGCTATGCAAGATTTGATCCTTGAAAGTCTCCATGAGGGCCTTGGTCATTGTGGGGAAACCAAAACTTATTGACAATTATCCAAAAAATTCTGGTGGCCATCTCTGAAGAAATCTGTCTCTCAATGGTGCAAGAGTTGTGAAGTTTGTCAAAAACGTGATCTTAGGGGTCCAGCTGAAATTTGCTATCCTACTGGGGAGTCCACTGTCTTTGGAAGGGTTGCTATGGATGTGGTTCATATCAAGGAAGGTGGTGCTAAGTACCTCATTGTGGCTAGGGATGATTTTTCTGGATGGGTTGAAGCCAAATTCCTTAAGAACCTTAGTTCTGAATCTGTGGCAGCTTTCCTTCATGAGAATTGGACAATGCGTTATGGATTGGCTTGATCTTATTCTACTGATGGTGGCTTGGAATTTGGTGGAAAACTGGCTGAAATGATCTGATCCCTCCCTGGGCAACATAGAGTTACTACTCCCTATTATCCTGAAGGACAAGGCATGGTGGAAAGAGGCCATGCTCCCTTGAAGGCTGCTCTGGTTAAACTGGCTTTTGAAAGTGGCAAGAATTGTAGGAAGTTTCTCGCCTTGGTCCTCTTCTTTGATCAAATTTCCACCAAGCAAACCACTGGCTACTCTCCTTATGAAATCATCTTTGGTCAGAGGGCTGTTCTTCCTCTTGATCTTGAAATGGAGTCTTTCTTGGGCATCTCTTGGGAACAAGTTTCCTCAACTACTGACCTATTAGTTGCCAGATCAAAGCAACTGGAGCGGAGCAAAGATATTTGTAACAAAGCTTATCAGAAGATGATGGAATCAAGAGCAAAATCAGTTCAGTATTGGGAAGATAAACATCTAAATCAAATCAAGGATCCTTTAAACCCTGGTGATCTGGTATTGGCTTACAATCAATTTTTAGAGACTCAGTGGGGAAAAATTTTTTTGAATTGTTGCAATGGTCCTTATAGAGTGGTTTGTCAAGTTAGAGGTGGATCTTATGTTTTGGAAGAACTGGATGGTACTCAGTTGGATAGAAGGTTCTCTGCTGATCAAGTTAAGAGATTTTATTGTTGTGGGGGCAATTTGGGTTCAAAGTAAGTCCTCCCAATTGTGCACCACCGGGGTCTCCTGCTGCATTTTATAGTAAAAACTCTACTTTTTGCCACATACATGAGCACCTGGGACGCCTTTAATTTTTTCTTCTCCACATTTAGGCTCCTTTTGGATGGCTCAAGATGGGTTCCAACATTTTTTTTACTTAGAGGATCAAGAAACGGCCAATTATTTTCTTTTTCATGTTTTCAAAATTATGGTGCAGACTAGGGACAGTCTGTAAGTTGGGGAGAGATGTGGTGCACCATTTGGGACACCTTGAAAAAAAAAATTATCCTCGCACGTCCCACATCCTCATCCTTGCCCGTCCTCATCCTTATCCTTGCCCGTTGCGTGTCGCTCATCCTTATCCTTGCCCGTTGCGCGTTGCTCATCCTCATCATCGCGCGTCCCGCGTCCTCATCCTCATCCTTGCCCGTCGCGCGTTGCTCATCATCATCGCGCGTCCCGTGTCCTCATCCTTTTCCTTGCGCATCCCGCGTTGCTCATCATCATTGCGGGTCCCGCATCCTCATCCTTGTCCTTGCGCGTCCCACGCCGCTCATAATCATTGTTGCACGCGGATCATCATAAT
The DNA here is from genome assembly GCA_025617555.3 of Puccinia polysora. Lineage (NCBI taxonomy): Eukaryota > Fungi > Basidiomycota > Pucciniomycetes > Pucciniales > Pucciniaceae > Puccinia > Puccinia polysora. The sequence goes on along the minus strand of CM062616.1, from coordinate 39,900,541 downwards.
TGTCATGCCGCTCATCACCATTGTCTCCGCCGCTCACCCATCATCGTTGCGCGTTGCTCATCCATACCTTACCAAACCCATCCCGACCGCACCTCCAAGCGCTTTTCCAATCCTTGGACTCATCAATCTCCCACCTCACTCAAGCTATCAGTTGTCAATCTCAAGCCCATCAGTATTAACTCAATTGCCTTGAGCCAATCTCCTATCCGCCCATCCGAGCTCTCACAAACTTCATCCGTTGTCCTTCCTGGTACTCTCCCACCCTCTTTGGCCTTTGGCCGAGGGGTGGAGAGTGTTGAATACCGCCCGCAGACATCCGCAGCGTTCTGGTTCATTTTCCTTTCCCACCCAATCCGCCTTTGGAGGAGGGATGGGTGATTCCAGTATTGTTGCGCGCGCACATCCACGGACGGACGCAAATGATCACCTGATTTTCTTTCTTTTTCCGCTCTATTTGTAGAATCCGTTGTACATAGTCTAACAGGGCCTCCTGCCCATATAAGGAGGGGCTCTCCCCTGCCTTTTGGAACATCATTGAATCAGCCAGCATTGAATCAGCATAATCCTATCATCACATCAGATATCTATGAAAAACCCTTGATCCTTGAGCCTCCATAATCAAACCCTTGATCCTTGAGCCTCCATACTCAAACCCTTGATCCTTGATCCTTATCACCAACCAATAGCTTTGCTGGTTGAAGAAGAATTTTTCTAATCAAATTCTTGAGTGTGTTACACCACTCCTGAGCCCTTTATCTGACCATACTGGTCCTGATCACCCTTTGATTATCTTTCTGGAAACAGTCACGTTTGACTGGAGAGGTTTTATTAAGCCTAAAACCTGTAGTGTTAAACCTCCCTTCCCTTCTTTTGAAGTTGAATTCTTCCACGCTACTCTTGAGTCCATTGAGAAGTGTTGGGTTATTACTTGTTTGAATCAGTTATTGTTTTGCTTCTAGAGCTTCTTCAAACAATTAGCTTTGTCTTGTGCAGCCACCCACAGTTATCTGGTACCCTTCAAGCGCTTGATTGCGGAGAGTTAGGCAGGTTCATTGAGAACCTGGAGTTTGTTTGGGATTGAGTTGATCTTTCCCAAGCTCCTGCTGACGACCAGAGCTATTAGCTTGTGGGCGTTGTCACTCACAATTGCCTTGTCTTGTTGAAATCTGAACAATCCTTGAATCCTTCTATTCAAGTGTTCCCCGGCATCATCTTGCCTCAGATAGTGTTGTCTCCCAGCTACCAACCACTACAATCTTTATCCTCTTACTTTTGGTTCCCCGTTTACCAGGTTCTGGACTTTTGATCTTGGTTACATTTAAATATTTTTGTAACACTCAGGAGGGCAGCCTAAAAAAGCACCTATCCCCTGCACAGAACTGCCAACGCCCTGCGCTGTTTGGAGTCTTACACCGGTGAACAAGGTAACAGAAATGCTATGGGACTTGGGGATACTTATGAATCGGATGGCGGCCCAGCCAACGGCTCTGCCTCCCGCTTTTTCGCGCAATCTGCCTCCCCATGCAAGAGGGGGCTTTCAGCCCAGTAGCGGACCGACAGGGGGTTTTTTGGTTTGCCTGTGCATAGATTGCGGCGATAAAGGTCATTGGAAGTCTGGTTGCGCGGATCTGACCAAGGACATGAACAAGGGGTTGGTTTGCGCGTCCGGGGGGACCTACATATTGTTGTTGGGCAAACCAGTGGACCTGGGGGCTGGTCAGCCACCGCCGTTGGAGCAGGTTAGGGAAAGGGATCAACCTGCAGGGGCCGCTCAGGTGTCCCTTGGGATTGTCACTGGGCTGGATATGTGGCGGGCACCGCGTGTGGAGGCGGAAGTTAGGACGTTGGCAGCAAACAAGCGGATCCTGTCGGAAAAGATGGACGTGGATGCCAAGGAGCAGCCATTAAATCAAGCTCCAAGGGTCAGGGCGCAAGGGTTGGGGGGTGACGCGCCGGCGATCAGCTCCAGAGGAAGAAGGAAGGCCGCAGAAATCGTTCGGAGAGTGATGGGGAGTGAGGTACCAATACCTCTCACGCTATGGGAGCTGGCCGCGGTTTCTCCAGTGGTGGTTGAGGAAATGGTCCAGGCGCTGAAGGAGAACAGGGGCGGCAGGATCCTGGCAACAGTGCAGCGCGTGAATGCGGCGACGGAGGGAGAGGAAAGGGAGTTGTGCCAATCCAAAGCCGTGTTGGTGCTGCTTGCCTATGTCTCACTGAAGATCGCAGGAAGGAAAGTGTGGGCAATGGTGGAAAGCGGGTTGATGGTCAACCTGCTCCCGTCAAAACTGGTGGATGAGTTGGGCCTGGTGCGGAGGAAGTGCGCTATGGGCTTGCCGGCGCTCAATGGGGGGGAATGTTGGGTAGATGGGGTGGTGGAGGAAGAAGAGGTGGAGGTCACAAAGGTTTGGCAGCCACTGTTGTTCCTCTTGGTCGAGTGCAGTGAAGTGATTTTGGGTCGGCCTTTCATGTTTGGATTCCGGGCCCAAATGACGTTCAACGCAGAGGAAGGGACAGAGGCGCTGATGGTGGAGGATGCGTCCGGGGCAAGGTTTGTGACAACAATCTCCAACCATGGGAAGGGGAAATGGGTGCAATCGGCAGAGTCCGATGGTGGGGACAACTGTGAGGGCCGCCCTGCAGAGGGTTTTCCCTAGTTGACCGTGTGTACCACGCGGGGCAGGCTCCGGCTTCCTGCGGGCGGTTGACTAGGGAGGAGCAAAAGGCGGAAGGAAGTGCGCAGAGGGCGCAAGCGGCAGAAGTAAGTCCTCTTCCTCTGTATGCACCACCGGAAGGTACTGTGTTCCAAAAACCCTACCATAGTGCCACGCTTGTGAGCAAAGGTGAGAGCCGCGGGTGGATTGTTGCCAGGATTCACAACAACAAGGGCGGGCGCGTAAGGATGGTTAGGTGCAACACGGGGAAATACAAGCCTGTGGCGCAAAAGGTTGGGCCTGGGAACAAGCCCATGCCACAGGGGCTGAACGGGCCTCTGAGGCCCATCTCCTGGTCTCGGGATCCCTGGGTGAGTCCATTGAGGAAGTTCGGGTGGGTAACACGGTTGGCGCGGATCACAAACAAGCAAATCAAGGCGCTGAATTTTGGGCCGGCGGGGTGGTTGAGTACGGAGGAGAAGGATTTGTTAGCATTGGTGTTGGTGCTCTGCGAGAAGGCCCTTGCCTTTGGGCCCAACAAGCACAGATTGCTGAAGGGCGAGGTTGGCAACCCCTATGTAATCCCCACGGTGCCGCACAAGCCCTGGCAAATCAAGCCAATTCCAATCCCTTGGACCATGCGGGAACCCTTCTTGGAACTGGTCCAGGAGCGTGTGAGGACGGGGTTGTACAAGCAGTCAACATCAAGCTACTCTAGCCCAATTTTTGCGGTTGTTAAACAGGATGGGAAGTCGCTTAGGATTGTTCACAACCTGCAGAGGCTTAACTCGTTCACTATCTGGGACGCAGGATTGCCTCCGCGCGTGGATGAGTTCCTGGAATAAATGGCGGGGCGCGTGTGTTACGGTTTGGTCAATGTAATGGGGGGGTATGATCAGTGCAAGCTCCATCCAAACTTGCGGCCGCTAACCGCGTTTGAGACAGGATTGGGAAGGATGCAGCTGACACAGTTGCCACAGGGGGAGACAAAGTTGGTGGCGGTCTATCAAGCCCAGGTGACGTGGATCCTGCGGGACAACATAACAGACGGGGTTCTGATCTTCATTGACAACGCTGGCATCAAAGGACCAAAGACGGATTACGGGGGTGCGGTGCTAGAGGAGGCCCCAAAGATCTGCCGCTTCATCTGGGAGTATGCACAGACATTAGAGCGGGTCTTGTTTTGAATTGAGGAGGCAGGGCTTATGGTATTGGGGGGTAAGTTGGCAGTTTGTGTTCCGGCGTTGGAAGTGCTAGACCATGTGGTGGCTTTCAACGGCAGGAGAATCCCAACAAAGAAACAAAACAAAGTCCTCAAATGGCCAACCCTGCGGACGCCCTTGCATATTCTCCAATTTCTGGGATTGTGCAGCTATGTTTGCATGTTCATTGAATGGTTTGCAGAATTTGCAAGTCTGCTGCGGGCGCTGACCCGGAAAGGCACGGCATGGGAATGGACGGCGCAGTGTGACGCTGCCTTTGCAAAGCTCAAGGAGATTGTGGGCCGCAACATTGTCCTCTGGGACCTTGACTACAACGCGGGAGGGATCCGCTTGGCCGTTGACTCTAGCGAGTTTGGCGCAGGCAGTGTCCTGACGCAGGAGGAGGATGGTAAGGATAGGCCGGTTCTCTACGAGTCCGTGAATTTTACAGCAACGGAGAGTTGGTACTTGCAACCGAAGTTAGAATTATGCGGAGTCACAAAAAGTGTGCGGAGGCTTCAGCACCTGCTCTGGGGGGTGCACTTCAAGCTTCTGGTCAATGTGGAGGCCCTGGCGAGGATGATCAATTCTCCAATGCTGCCAAATGCTCCTATGACTAGGTGGGTGGTGTTTCTCCAGCTCTTCACTTTTGGTGTGGTTCATGTTCCAGGGAAGGTGTTCACAATGCCTGATGCGCTGTTGCGGTATCTGCGGGAGGATCCGTTTGAGGGGGCGGAGCCCTTGGACGTGGAGTCTCCGGTTATTTGCGTGGGTATGATGGATACGGAGGTCACCCTTCCGCTGCAGCAGTCAGGGAGCTACGCAATCTTGTGCTCCTTCTTGCGGGATCTCCGGTTTCCCAAGGATGCGTCAGGAACAGAAATTTGGTGGGCAAAGCGGCTGACAACTAACTTCTACATGCAGGATGGGCAACTTTGGCAACAAAGTACCCCGGTGCCTTTGGTGGTGGCAACATTGAGGAGGGACCAGGAAATGATTCTGAGGTGTCTCCACAACAACCTTGGGGACCAAGGCAAGATTGAAACGCGGAGGCGGGTGAAGGCAAGGTTCTGGTGGCCGGGTGTGGTGCGCGCAGTACGGGGATGGGTGAAGTCTTGCAAAGCGTGTCAACAGCAGAGTTCTAGGCTGCCCAGGGAGGTGGGTCACCCTACGGGGGAGGACGCGTTGTTCAGGCGGGTCTCCCTCGACGTGGTCCACATAAAGGCAGGGAAGTTTGCGTACCTGCTGGTTGCGCGGGACAATCTGTCAGGTTGGGTCAAGGATTGTCCTCTGGTGAAGTTGTTGGCGGAGAAGGTTTCTCAGTTCTTGGAGGAAGATTGGTTTGCGCGGTACGGTTTGCTTTGCTTGGTCACTGTCGACGGAGGTGCAGAGTTTTGGGGGCGCTTGATGGCACTGGTCCAGAGTTGCGGAGCTAAGTTTGGGCGGGTCACGGAATACTATCCGGAGGGTGCTGGGATGATCAAACAGGGCCATCAGGATATTAAGGACGCCCTGGTAAAGATGTGTGGGGAGGACGGTAAACGGTGGCAGGAGGCCCTTCCGGTGGTCCTCTTTGCGGACAGGATCTTGCTCAAACGCTCAACGGGCTACTCGCCTTACGAACTTCTCTACGGACAGCGTCTTGTGCTCCCAGTGGACATTGAGCTGGAAACCTTCTTGGGCATGGACTGGTGGAAGGTGAAGACCTCCGCAGAACTCGTGGAAGCGCGCGCCAAATAGCTTCTCCAACGGGACGAGACCCTGGCAAAGGCTGCTAAAAGGTTGCGGAAGACAAGGACGGCTTTGGTCCGCTATTGGGACAAGCGCTGCTCCCACCGCCTCCGGGATCCGCTGCGGAAGGGTGACTTGGTTTTGTTGTACAACCGGAGTCTGGAATCTGAGTGGGGAAAGCTTTTTGCCAACCAATGGAACGGCCCCTTCCGCGTGGCATCCAAGTTTGAGGGTGGGTGCTACTAGCTTGAGGAATTGGACGGGCTCCGCTCAACAGGAAGGCAGCGGCCTTTTACGTGAAGCATTTCTTTGCGCGCGGCTCCACCTCCTTTGAAGAGACGGCCAGGGATGGCGCAAACGCGGGGGATGGCGTTGGAAGTTCAGGATCAGTGGACGGGCCGGATCCTTTGTCTGAGGAGGAGCCCGCGCGCGATGCGCCACCTCAAAGGAGTGAAAGGATACAAACCGCTCAGAACAGCCGTCAACTTGGGGGGGGATGCGAGTAGGGTAAAGGTCTGATTTGGTGAGGGGGTGTCCTAGCCGGTTCACAGCCGGAATAACTAGACATCCCAGAATGTCTGTTCTCCTACTTCTTTTATATTTGATTGGCCTCTTGGATTGGTACTGGTTTTGGTTATAATTTATCACAGGGAAGCAGGTGCGGGGCTAGCCGGGTCCGTAAACGCAAGGACAAGCCCCTCAGATTGGGCAATACGGGACAAGGAGCGGAGGCCCTAAAAAAAAAAAAAAATTCTTTCTGCTTTTCTTGGGGTTTTGGTTTCCCTTTTTTATGGGCTTGATTCTTTTCTTTGTTTCTTCTTTGCGCGGGAAACGTACGGGACAGGTCTGATTTGGTAAGGGGGTGTCCTAGCCAGTTCACAGCTGGAACAGCTAGACACCCCAGAATGTTTGTTTTCTCAACTTCTTTCTTTGCCTCTCTTGGATGACTGTGCGCGTGCTGGTGTAGGATTGTTGCGTTTGTTGCAGTATTTGGTATGGGGAACTGTTTGGCAGTTTGGCTGGGGCGGTCCAGGTACCTTCCGGGGAACTTTGTTGGCTCAGGATGCGGGCGTGGACTTTAATTTCACTCATTCTCACTCAGGACGTGGGTGCGGACCTCTTTCTCACTCACTCTTGATCTCACTCGCGCAAATTGCTTTCAAGACGCGGATCTCGTGCGCAAAAGCTCTCAAAAGCCCAGAGGCTACTCAGGAAAGCGTGGCAAAAGTCTATTTCTTTGCAAGTAGGCACAGAATAAGATACAAGATGGAAAAGGAAGAGAGGGGGGGGCGATCCGTCTACATCAGACAAGGCCTCATCACCTCCCCCGCATCCGCACGAGCCGCTGCGGCTAGGTTCCAGAAGGCCGCCAAGAGTTCCTGTTGGTTGCCATTGGTGTGGGCGCAAGGGGCCACCAGGAACTTCCAAAGGAGTCCATCCGCGTTGTCCACCATTGCATCAAACCTTGCAAGTGGAACAGCCGGGAAAACGGGGATATCCGGAATCTTGGGTGGGCTGGGAGAAGGCAAGACTAGTGAAGAAGGGGCCCCCGGTGGATCATCGGGGGGGCTTGGTCCAGCGGGAGGCAACAATGAGATGACAACCGGCGCCCCGGGTGGCAGAGGGGTGCCCCGCGGGGTTGGGGGCCTCTTGTCCAAGTCCAACAAGTAAGGAGGAGCCGGGGCCGGGGCAGGAGTAGGAGTTGGGGGAGGAGCTGGGGATGGGGTAGGGACCGGAGGAGGGCGAGCGCGGTGCTGGAGGATTTCATTGACGCGCGGGTCCCTTGCGCCTTGCGTGACCCAAACAAGGTCCGCCCAGAGCCGTACGGCGGACCAATAAGCCGCAAAGTTAGGGTAGTCCTCCTTCCATGGTGGCCCTGCGCAGCGGAATGGGGAGGTGGAGTCGCGGATTGGTCCTGGGGGGGGCGCGCACGAGGCAATCTGGGCGGAGTCCACAAGCCCTCAGAGATTGTTTCATCTTCCAAAACCATGAACGGATCCAGACAGGCCCTCTTGCGCAGCCAGGGACGGGGACCGGATTGAGGAGGAGGACGCGGCATTCCCTTGCCAAGCGAGCAGCAGAAATGGCCACAACGGCAAGGATTGCAGGCGCGTCGACCAGGAACAATCAAGAACGCAAGCCCGTTCCAGGCGCAGAAGTCGCAGGGGATCATGATGGCAACGGAGCGGAAGGGGAGGAGGGGCTGGGGTGAGCTGGGGGTGGGTGGGGGAGAGGTGGGTTGGTATTGTGATGGGGGCAAGGCAGTGATGGGAGACCTCTGGGGACAGAACTCAACTTGGGGGGGGATGTGGTGTTGTATTTATAACCTCAGGTCAAGAGCTGCGTTGCGGGCTGCGCGCTAAGCAGCTGGGTAGGTCGGGCTCAGCATTTGGGGTGCGCGCGGTATCAGAAGTGCCTGCTGAGGGCTCAGCAGCAGCCGCTGTGGGCTCAGCAGCAGGAATTGCGGGGCTCAGCACCAGGTGCAGGTTGGGCCTACTCTGAGGGCGCTGGGTCCGTGACCCACCCAGGAAACGCGGACCAAGTGATGGAGCCGGCCCAACCAAGCTTGCGGGTGGCTAGTCCGGAAGGCAAGGGCGGGGTGATTGGGGGGTTAGGCGCGCGGGGGCCAACCTGCGGACCGCAAGGTCCGCGGATGCGCGCAGGGGGGGGCAAACCGGGGGGCTCCAAGTAGGGCGCGGCGGAGGGCCGTGCCATGAGAAGGACAAACCGGGAGTACATTGATATCAAGGGGCATGGGTTATGGGGCAAGGGATGGAGGGGTAGGGTTGGGCTAGGGTTCTGTGCTTAGGGGTTGTTTTTCATTGTTCTTTTGCCTTTGTGGTTGTACTTAGGTTAGGGTTGAAGGGGGGGAACCCAAATCCTCACCCTCAACTCTGGGTTGGGTTATGATCATCTATCAAAGAAGACCACCAAGGAAAGGAATAGGAAGGATTGGGGGAAGAAGAATACATCTCATTATCTCTTTTTTTATCTCACTACAGTTAAGAAATCATTGCATCCAACCTCCTTACAGACGCCTAGACCAATAACTTCCGGACTTGTGGACAACTTAGGAGCTAACTCACCTTTTGTTTCCACAGCGTAAGGAATCGCTAGAAATTGCCGGAGGAGTTTGTCCGCATTGTTTACCATTTCATCAAACCTTGCCAAGGGGAGAGCTGGAACTAGGGGGATCTCTGTGATCTTGAGAGTTGCGGCCAGAGGGGTTTCAGCATCTGCGGGTTCTGGTGACCATTTGATCACCACGGGAGACGGCGCGCGTGCAGGCTCTGGTGATGACCTGGGAGCGGGTGAGGGTGATGGGGGTGGTGGAGATGAAGCCAGAGGAGGATTTGGTCTTGGAGGAGTGTCAGGACACGGTGGCGGCAAAGGAGGAGCTGGCCTTGGTGGTGGTGGAGGAGGAGAAGCCAGTCAATTGGGGATTCTTGGGTCGATTGCTGGTATGTTCATTTGTACTCGCGCGGCCCACTCATGGGTGGCATTCTGGAAGGCTGCAAAGTTTGGAAAATCCTGGCGCCTTGGAGGTCCAGCCTGGCAGAACGGCAAGCCCAAGTTGTGGCTCTTGAGAAATGGAGGATTTTGAGGGGCGCGTTGCAGATGGTTGCAAGGCAAGCCAGGTGGGGTCCACTCATTTGTTGAGATCTCCTAGTTGCTCAAGATCACAAAGGAGTTGCAACAAGTCCTCTTGCACAGGGGACCTTGAGGGCAGTTGCGCAGCATGCCCTCTGACAGGGAGCAGCGGCAGTGTCCGGCTTGGCACAGGACACAGGCGCCCCGGCCCAGAAGGATGTGGTACAAAAGGCTATTCCGGCTGCAGTATGTGCAGAACATATTTGGTGAAGAGTGTTGGATGAGGTTTTTCTTTCTTTCTTTGGACCAATGAAGGGGTGTGGAGGGGGAGGTGGTATCACTGGGGTATAGTTGGAGGCAGGTGAGATAGTGGTGGATCTCTGGGGACAGAACTCAAGTTGGGGGGGATGTGGTGGTCTTTTATAGATGCGAGTTGGAATTGGCTGCGCACTGCGTGCACAGCAGTAGCGGCGGGCTCAGCAGGGGTATTGCACTCAGCAATGGGTGCGGCTTTGCCACAGCAAGTTGTGCTGTGGGCTTGGAAGCAGTCAAATTGGGCTCAGCATCTGGAGGCGCAGGATGGATTGGATCTGGATTGCCCAGATATATCTCAGACATCTGGAATGGCGCGTTGGGCAGATACAGACATGCGCAGGGGGCTCCAAGTTGGGCGCGGCGCAAGGGCCACGTCATTAGAAGGACAAACCGGGTGGTTGTAATGGCAGGCAGGCAATACAGATGGATATGGGGTATGGGATGGGAAGGTTAGGGTTGATGCTAGGGTTCTGTGCTTAGGGTTTTTATTTCATCATTCTTGCTTGTCTCTGGTTTTAATTAGGTTAGGGTTGAGGGGAAGGTTACTAAAACCACACCCTCAACCCGGTTGGAGGGGAGGCATCAGAGATCACAAGGATCAAATTGGTTTTCATAGGTTTTGGAAGGATCTTTACTCTCAATTCTCTATCTCTCAGTCAAAGGGTGAACAGTTGCACTCAGGGTTTACAGACGCAAGGGATCAATCACTTTCAAACTTGGGAACCATTAAAGGAGAAGTCCTCTTCTGAATTCCACAATGTATAAAACAAGTCTTTTTGATCTGAAGATGGGGAAAATTTTATGGATCAAAGGAGGGCCTTCAGATCTCAACTTGGTTGTGAGTTTCTAATCTTCTGGTCAGATTGAGGGATTTATGGAAAAACTTGATAATAATAACTAGCTAGTATTACCAACAAGATTTGGGCACTGCTTGGATTTATTATTATTATTATTATTATTATTATTATTGTTATTATTTGGACTGAAAGTCAGATATGGGTTGATAAGAAAAGATGTGAAAGATAAAATTTTTATTTTAAATCAAATTGGTCTTAAACTAAACCAAATCTAAACCAAAAGGTGAACTATTTGAAATAAAGTAAAACTTCATTAAATCATTTATCTTGTATAGAGTTGAAAACCTCATGGTGAACATCCTTATCAGTACCAAATTAAATGTGGTTGTCAGTTATCTGTATGAGCACTAAGCTTTTTGAGTGTCTGGATTTTCTCCTTGAAAATCCTACATATAAATGACCATGTGTGAACACTGGATCTTGCAGATAAAGATCCAAAATTGAGATTGTATGACCTTGATATCTGTTGATTGTTGACAAGAAAGCCAAATTTAATGGATACTGTTAGAAAATCATCTTGAAAGGAAGGCTGCTTTAATCTGGTTCATTGACCAATCAAGGGACACAGGGAATGGGAACCACCATTCATAATGAAATCAACAGTTGAAATCTTGGGGGAAAAAATTGAAAAATTTGCTTCCTAATCTGAAAATGATCAAGAAAGTTTAATCTCAAAGCCCAATAAAATGAGTAAGTTCATCAAAATCTTTATAGGGAAACCACCTTTCAGATTCAAGCTATGAGGTAGCAACTTGGGAAGAAATAATGTGTTTTGAGGAAATCTTGTTGGTACACATTTTGATTAACATTCTCAACATAGCCATGGCTGCAATGAGTCTTCATAGTTTGGTTTTTATCATTCCCAGGAAGAGAATTAAGTAAAAATTTATTCATGTTTTAGACTTCTGTTTTTTTTTTCAACATACAATAGAATGGTCCATGAGATAATCATTTTCAAGGTAGAAATGGTGGAAGTTTGGAAAAAAGAAAATTTTTGATTAATCTATCCAAAGCTTGATCATCACCCTAGCTATGGATGAACATTTGGTCTGGAAGAAATTTTTGGTTTGATCCCTGTATATTATTCAGAAGACATCCAAGATTGAGTAAGAGATTCTAGTAGTCAGGATCCCCTGCAGCATGCATATTAAAATTTAGTTTCAAAAATTTGAAATTTCACCAGCAAGGAGAATTAAACAAAACTGCATCAAAAATTTAGGGAGGTTGTGGTGGCATTTTATAGCCTTGGGATCTCAAACTTTGTTGCAGGTGTGTGCTCAGCTTCTAGTGCAAGCTGGGCTCAGCATCAGGTGTGCCGCCAGCTCAGCATTACTTGTGGCACATCCACAATCTGCACCAAGGAAGCAAACCAAGAATGAAAAAAATCTGGTCAGGTTTGGGGGACATAGACACAGGGATATATGGGGGAGGGAAACCAAAGGCACCTTTCAAGCGGATAAAAACAGCATGGGGGGGCTCCAAGTAGGGCGCGGGGAGGCTGTGCCAAGAGAAGGACAAACCCGGGAAAACATAGAGGCAGGCGGGTAGTTAGGGTTGTAGAGGGTGGTACTTAGGTTTCAGTGTCTGGTTGTTATTATAGCTAGGTTAGGGTTGAGAGGAAGTTATTTATACCTTGCTCTCAACTCTGAGTTATAGGAGGAATGGCATAGAGAGGAAGGAACTCATTCTTCACCTCCTCATCTCTCACTCTCTTTTGGTCAAGCGGTGCACTCAACCCCACAGACACTTGGCACCAATAAATTCCAAAATTGAGGATAGATTCAAGGGTTATTCTCTTTTAGTTTCCACAAAGTGTACCTTTTTGAACCACAGGTCAAAATTTGCCTCAAGTCTCCACCAAGGACAATACATTTTCCTCCAAAAAGTATGTTGGAATGCATGAGTTCTTTTAGTAGCCTCTCAACCAAATCCCAATCATACCTATGAATCATAGGTGATTCATCCAATATTATCAAAGAAGCCCTTTTGAGAACTCTTTGATATTCTTGATAGAGAGGAGAAATTCAACCTCAAAGGAATCCAAAAGGTGAGATGAGCTGATCTTCCCTTTTTTAGATTCATGGAAGCTATTCTACTAAAGTTGAATTCCGTATTTATTCTTTCATTTTATTTTTTGAAAGCCAGCCAGAATTTTTATAGGAATTTTTCCCAGACCAACAAGCTCCATCAATAAATTATCAAGAGGCTTGATAAGAATTGTATCCATTCCTCATCTGATCAAATATTTTCTGCTGTCTATGATTCAGAGTAGGATTTCTTTTTCTAAATTCTGATTGATTTATAAGAGTGTTTTTTTCTCTCTCCTCAAGCATCAAGTTCTTTGGGATATTTTTTTCATTCACTGATTTATCAAGTATCAAAAGATTTTTGAAGGATTCTCCAACACTTTTTTTCCCCAAAATTTTGATATAAGATAGGGGTTAGGGATCTTAATACTGCATTTTTTATAAATCTTCTATCAGTTATTCCAGAATAAATTGAAACTTCCAATCATTGAAATTGATGAAAATAATTCTGGAGAAAAAATTTTTTTGAAGGTTAAAAATTACTTAAAAGCATTCCATAAAACTTACTTAGCTCAGAAGGTTGAAGATATTAAAAACATTCTTAAATTTATGTTTCAAAATTATCATCATCCTCAAGTAGACCATTGGCCAATCAAGCACCTCTGGAATCTGAGCAATAAATTATTTTTAAAATTTTTTAGGTGATTAGAAGAATTATAAAAAAAAAAATCATTCAAAAAAAATCTCAGAAAACAAATTTTAGAATCTTTGGGATGAACAGTACAAATTATCTCAACTTAAAAACATCTCTGATGGGGCCTCAATTCCCTTATTATCTGGGGATTCCATGTGAAATTTGGTGTAAACCCAGAATATCTGATGTTCCTTGGAGAAGGTTCAATTTAGTTCATCTTGAAATACTCTTTGGGCATAGTTTTTTATTGGCTTAATTTTTTAAAAAAACTAAATTCAGATCTTCATCTGGATTCAAAAATTAACTTTTTTTAGGTTGAGCAGATAAGATCCTGGTTCTATAACAGCTGGTGAGATTTCAGACAGTTCAAAAGAAGAAAAAAAAATTCTCCAGCATACCCCAGGTGGATAAACACATCTATAATCCCTAGAAAAATTTATATCATGAAATATTTCACTAAAATCAATGGTGAAAAATTCATGGCATTTAAGGAAATATTTTTAAATTTTTTTAACAGATGAGATACCAGAAAATAATTCTAAATTGATGTAAAATTCCTTGTTTTACAATACTCATGGATTGTAAGGAGAGAAACAAGAATTATCAATGAGAGGGGTATTTTTTTTATTGGGAGGATGAGGCTTTAACTCCAGTTTGGTGTGTTTGATAGATAGGATAAAAAAAAATCAACCATGATGGTTTAAGGGAAGAAGGATTTGGGTTATCTCTTTTTGAATTGAAAATTATCCATGCAAGGGGATTCAAGGTTTAAACTGACACATTTGCCATGTATCATATGTATCTTGAACTCTTTAAAAAGATGAGGCTGGGTATTTTCATTAGGAATCTCTTCAACAAAAATCATGTTAAAATTTTCAGATTTTCTAGGCTTGTGGTCATGATGAAGGTTCACCAAGTTTTGAGGATTTTTAAGGCATTTCTTCTGGAATTCTATGGAATTATTATGTCTCATTGTGGTTCCAAATATTCAATCCTTGAATATTTCATCACAAATCCTTTTAAATTTTGATTTGAAAAAAAATTTCACAATTTCTGGCCTATCTTGTGCTGTTTGAACTAGCAAAAGAGTTTTTAAAATTTCTGGCCATGCTGGTTTACATGTCAATTATATAAAAATATCAAGATTTCCCATATGATAAACTATTATTAAAGCATATAAATAATGAGACTTCATTTTACTTGGGAAATGCATAAATTATTTGGGAAGTATAAAAAAACAGGCTAATCTTAAGGAAATTTTAATCTATGCATAAATTTTGTGAGAAGATAGAAATAAAAATCAAATGAAAATCCAACATGGGAAAAAAAACTTTTCCCTGACCCTTCTCAACACCATTTTTGATGGCATGCACAACACCATAGAGCTGCTAAATCCTTAGATCATTTTGATGATGAAAAATACAGGATAATTTAACTATCTTAATTTTTCTTTATTGACCAAAACAATATTGATGGAACAGATGAATAACCCAGTCAAAAATTGACTAATGAGGATAAAAAAATTTGATTAAATCTGAATAATAATTCATGTCAGTTTCCTGTTTCTTCTTTCAATTCTTTAAAAAAACCAAATTAACCATGAGGAAGAAAAATAACGTAGCAAAGAGGGTCATACAATTTTCTCAGCTCACCAATTCTACTCAAGGAAAAATCTGAGTGTCTGATCAAAAAATTTCTATTGTCAAATTGAGAAGGTTCATTACCTGTGTGCAATGAACATTAATCAAAAAATTTTCCCCTTCATAATCAGAAAACAGATAGGAAATACCATACCTTTTGGCCATATTTCAGCTATTTTATCTCCTGTTGGTAGTTATATTTCATCCACATTTTGCAAAGATGAATCAGAAAATCTGATGGATTTATTTGGAAAAACGTCATGAGGAACTTGTTGAAAATCATTTATCAAAAATTCATGTTGATTTAGAATATCCTGAATCCTGAGAAAAAAATCACATTCCATATTTGAGCCCCATCTGTGCCAATTTTGTGATTCATTTTTCCAATGAAATATATACAATTGGTGGTATTATGGTTTATTTGCACCATTTCAATTAATATCACCAATCTTGCGGTGGATAGTCCCATTGATCCTGAATTTTTATATGCCACTTTTATTTTTATTGATCTCATTCAAAGAATTTTTGGTCAAAAAAAATTGATTTCTAAGTAAAACCAGAGCTCATAATCCTGGAATTGAATATAATTTGATGCTCATGGGAATGATGATCTTTAGTAGTTACCTTGAAACATCAAGCAAATTGTGTGGTTGCCTTTCCTTTCATACTAAAACCTGTCCATTTCTAAAGCATGAGTAGCTTGTCTCATTTTGGAAAAGGATTTCTAGGAAATTTACACAGATTCTTGTTGAATTTAAAAGGTATTAATGTAATACATAGGGTTCTTTAAATCAAAAGTAAACAGGAGGTACACTGTTTTGTTATTGAATCTCTCCTGCTTCTTCAGATTCTAAAAAAAATTGATTGTTTCAAACTCAGGAAAGCTCCATAGATTTAACTAGGAACACATTCTAAGTTTGATTTATAAAATGAACTTCAATCTCAATAGCAGTATATGAAGGGGATAAATAAGTTTTCTCAAATTTGAGTTGGTGTAGGTGCTTATTTTTATTAGGAAAAGTTATGTCCAAAGTGATAAGGAAATTCACAATGAAAAAAAAGTTCTGAAACTTCTGGTAGGTCTTGCACCAAGATTTTTTCAGAATGTATTGTTGGGGATAGTGATTTAAAATGTTTAAAGTTCTTTTTGGTCATCTTCTGATAATTTCTTGTTTATGCAATCAATTTTGAATAAAATAGAATTTTTGAATTTTTTTTTTTGCAATTTACATTCATTTTGTGCCTCATGCAAAGCCAATGCATATAATACAGGTACCTGATGGTTTATTTAAGCTAACACAGCCATAATCTCCAAGGAGAATAAAAATAATCAAAGTTTTTAATCAAATTTTGTAATTATCAGAAAATATTTTTGATTTAAATAACACTCTTGAAAGAAATATGATCATTCTTAATTATTAAAATTTCTCTGAAAATAAATCATTTATGATGTTTCATACAAGTTTTTATTATACTTTAAAAAATAAAATTGAAGGAAATCATATGTCATATTTTTTTCTGATTTGATTCAGAAATATCCTGAATAAACAGGTCCTCAAACTTCCAGATTTAAGTTTTTTAACTTTTAATTTTGGAAGGAAGAATAATAATCACTTGGATTCCCATAAAAGCCAATTTCTAAGGAATTATTTGAAATTGTTTGTTTGATTCGTTATCATTTAATATTTTTTTAGAAAATAAATTTTTCATATTTTCACCATAAAATTGAAAATTTCTCATTCTGTTTTGTTGTTGAAGTCAAACTTTTCTTGATGATTTTTTGATATGATGGTTGCTTTAGGTAAAAGAGACCAGGAGGCTACTTGAGAAAATGACTTGTCTACCCAGAAGGCACTAAAAAAGAGTTGTATAGCAAGAAATTACAAAAATTACAAATATTCTACTTGATGTAAATTTGATCATATAAAAAAAATATCAGAATATGGAAAAAAATGAATGCACAGGTTTGAGTCCAAATATCAAAAAAATCCCAAAAGTTTTCAAATAAGTTCCAACTAATACACCTGATGGATGGTTTAGTCACTTTTTTCATGGTGAGTATTGAAGCCCTTGATATTTGAGTAAAATTATTGAGGCAAGTTTCAAGTGAGATGGGAATTTCTAAAATTTTCAGTAGTTGAAGTTTGAATCTATACAATGAAAATTATGCTGTCTGATACATTGGGGGAGGTGATCAATTTGCAAGTAAGAATTGTGCCTTCTTTTTTGAGAATGATTTTAAAGGTGTTATGGAGTTCAGAGTAAAGGACTATGTTTTCTGTTCTGAGACTGGAAAACAGTTTTGAGTGTGGATGTGAGGACAGGATTTTGTTCAGGATAGTGTTTTAGATTTTTGTGGTGCCAATTCAGTTTGAAGACAGAAATTTTTTCCAAAAAAGTACTTTTCTTTTTTTAGTTTGAGGGAGATGTAGAAAAATTTATAATAGGGCATATCATAGTTCAGATTTCAAATGAGAGGATGAAGAACAATATGGATTGGATAAGCTTTATTTTATCAATGGAAGAAAAAATGAAAAATAAAATTTTAATGGTGGTAAAAAAAATAATCAAAAAAAGTTTTGGATCAAGATTTTATTAGCATTTGGTTTAATTGTATTTATCAAAGTTGAATAAAAAATGAAATGAGGTTGAATTTTCAAGAATTAAAAACAGAATGATTGGAAAAAAATTCAAAGAATTCAGAAACTTCATTATGGATCTGATGTTGTTGATAGAATTAAAAGAAAGGTTCAAGCCATATTTGACCGCAATTTTGAGGATATGAGCTTCACATAAAACATGAAGAAAAAATCCCATGCAATATTTGGAAATTCAAGAATTAAATCAAATTGACAAGTGATTGCACTATCATTATATCTGGAATTATCAATATTGATGAATGGAAATTAATACATCAATTCTCAAGCATGAAGGTTCTGGGCTAGTTTTTCACTGACTTGAATTCAAGTATCTGGATCTTTGATTTTTTTTAATGGTAAAATCTCCTTTTTTTATTTTGCATTTACTACCTATAAAGTGACCAGTAGCCACCATGTATCCATCATTTTGAGGGGAGGTCCATAAATAATTTGAAAGTAAAATATTTTCTATTCTTTCTAAAATTCCAAGGATTGATTCCTTGAAGCTAGTATATAACTCCATGAAATCACTCCCCATATTATTTAAACTGATTGTTTGGAATGATTGTTGTACTTTCTTAAATAATTTAATGAATCTCTCATTCTTGGACATCATGAATAAATATTTATGCTCAATTATCATGTTGTAAATGAAAAATATTGCATTATTATAGTCAAACTTCCCATCTGAAACTTCTCCCTTCTCAGTATTTGATAGATTTTTTGTTAATGGTCCAAATTATTCCCCTGACTGTGAAACTCTCTCAAAATGAAATCAAAGGTGATTTTTCACAGAATTTTCTGTCCTTGAAGGAGAAGACTTGTGAGATTTTCAGATTTCCAGGAAATTCATAACTGAAATATGAAGTATTACTTTATTAAAAAGATAAAGACAGGCATGCCTCAAGAATAATTGTACTTACCTGTCTCTGTTTTCTCAAACAAGTCCCATAAATTTATTGTTGTTTAACTCTTTTTTTATTTTTTATCACCAAATACTACAAAACCATCCTCTTTTTTGATCATTGAAGGAATTTATGTTAATTCTGATGTGGCCATGATAGATTAGCAAGAATAATACATGGATTGGTTGAATGAAGCAAGTGGAGGGATTTTTAACTAAAAGCAGAGGAGGCTATCTCTCCCTCACACCTCATAAAATACCTGGTCTATCTAAGAATTGTGAAACAAATCCCACATTCACCATCTTTGAAGATTTTCTTTTTCCCATTTGGAGCTGCGCAATTAAAAAATTCCTGAAAACTGCTGAAAAATTATTACATCAGAATTCACTCTCTTTATTTTTCAGAAAATTGCTTCAAAAACTTTCTCCATCTCTGATTGGGGGCCTGAAAAGCAGCCTGAATTACTATTTCCTTAACAACTCAAAATTTTAAAGCCTACTGGACTTGCTAAAAATTTGGATTTATTCCAAGAGTTTACCTCAAAAATAATCTCTAAAATATTTTTTAAAGGCTAGCCCATGGGTTCCACAGCCTGATAAGCACCCTGAAGCACAACCAATTGAAAAAATTAAGCCAAGTAGGAAACTAAAAAGCAAACTGGGCACACTCCAAAGTACCATGGGCACTTTTTCAAGCAGCAATTGGTATTGTTCCCAGACAAGCTTGATCTAACAAATATCATATAAAATAATTAAAGGGAAGTTAATCTCATCATTAGAAATGACCTTTTTTTGACCACCAAATTATAAAATAGGAAATTTTCATAATACATTAGGGTAAGGCAAACTGCAGAGAGCTTAGACTCTTGCATTACTTCCAAATTTGATTTTCTCAATTTTTGAGGCAATTAGAACCTGGAAGGATTATGGCAATCCAGATTAAAATGAGGAAATATGCTGCGGATTTGTATTTAACACTATTTTTGAATAGGATTTGTCAAGCCATACAATAGAAATCACTTATATAAAAGAAGGAAATTTTTGAAATCAAGCAGTCCTGGAGTTTGAATAAAACTGGATTGAACCATTTTCAATAATTAAATATTATTCCATTATGCTCAAATTATTTTGTTTCTTGATTGCTTTGGTCCAAGTATTAAGTTTGTAGATGGGGAGGGAAAATGTTTTGAGAAACATGGTCAAAAAAAGGAGCAGAAATGGTGGCAGATTTGGTAAAGGTTTTAAGCTAAATATCCCACAGTTTGGATTAATGGTTTTCTTTTTCCAGTAAAGGTATTTGAAGGTTGAAATGGTAATAGAGCTTAGGTGTTTTTGTGATTATTATTATTATTTTTTACTAGAAGTTCAGAGGGTATGGTTTGCAATTAAAACTGTTTCCAGTTGAATATCCTGGTGATAGAATCTAATTTTGGAGAGAATGTGGTGTCTTTTAATTGGAAATTCCTCATAATCAACCCAATGAATTGTATTAGAAGTTCAGAGAAACAAGTAAAAGAATTTATGTGCTGATCCCACAATAAATTATTAGGCACCTCTCCAAGAGGTAATGCTGAGATAAATATAAAAGTTCCAAAGAATCTGGAAAAGGAGGTTGTGTTTATAAAATAATGTGAAACATTTGTAGAGATTCTTCCATAGGAAAATTTTATTATTTTTAGGGTTTTAAATACTAATATTTTGGCAGGTAGGGTAAATTATTGCTAAATTTTACTATGAATTTTTTAGAAATAATTTAAAAATCTCAATTTAATGAAACCAAAGTGGTTTTCAATTTATATTGACAGGCCATTCAGTGGAAAGGAAAAAATTTTTGTGAATCAAGTAATAAATCCAATCAGCAATTGAGAAGTTCATAAATGGTATTCTGGGAAAGAAGTATGGAGAGACAGGAAAATTTGGCCATCCCAGGAGGACAGAGCTTTGTAATTCCACAAAGAACAACAATACAGAAAACAGAGATGAAAAGCAACCCACAGGTATTCTAAATTAATAATGTGAATGGAGATTTTTACCACATGGGAAAAGGGTGATTTAATTTCAGGGATATTCATTCAAGGATTGGGGAGAAAGGGAATCATATGGATTAGTTCCTTTTTTTATATTTTGATATCCAGAAGGTTCTCTTTGGTTATTCTGGAGGGGAAGGTCACAGCTGCCCCTGGCATGCAAGGGGCTGAAGGCACAGGCACCACTACTCATAGAAATCAACAATAATTGATTGAGATTGCAATGAAGAAGGATACAGGAGGCTTAAAAGTTATGAGGAAATGGAAGGATGTGATGAAAAAGTCCAGGAGGAAGTTGTTGAAGGAGGAGCTGTTGAATCCTATAAGTTTAACACCAGGAAGGGAAAAAGTGATATGAGTTAAGCAGGCTGGGTGAAGGTTGTCTTGTGCTGAGATGAAACCTACTGACTGATGGAATAACCAGTAGGAATCAGTATACTGATTCCTTGGGGTTAATTAGTCCAGGAGGGAAGGAGAGGCCAGCATATGTGATAGCTGAGAAGAAGGCCTTGAGGGATGAGTTGCTGGTGATGCAGGTTGGAGTTCCCATGGTATCAAATGTTGACCAATTGGGCTGGTGGCTGTAGTTGACTTATTGGGTGATGGGCCTGTCCAGGAAGGTTTGGCATGTACTGATCTGGAGTCCTGGGAGTATGGGCTGAACAGAAATTGGAGAGTATGTACTATGTATATACTAAGTTTAATATGTAATAAATCATGTACCAACTGGATTGAGGAGAGATAGAGCATATACCAAGCCATAGATAGAGAGAGGGAGGGAGAGATCCTGGGAAGGTTTACTGAAACACATGAAACAGTGGTAAGGTTTACATGGACATAGAGCTGATAACATACAGGGAGAGGGTGAAACTGGTAGGGGAAGATGGAGACCACAAGAGATGCAGGAGTGCTTTCCAGGAAGGAGTAAGGGAATTTGGGTTTGATCTGAGAGTGAAGATGATGAAAAGTGTGAGAATTATTGGCCCACAAGCTTAGTCAAAGAGCAGTACTTAAAGCAAAAGAAATGCTGATACAATAATGTCTTATGATTGATCCTAAATATGAGGCAGAGGAAATGGCACAGTGGTGAATGTGAATGAATTGGTGAATGAATGGATGGAAACCATCAGGGAGAAGAGCTCCTTAAATACAAAAAGATGGTACTCATGTGGAGCTCATGTAATTACAAGCAAAAGGCAAAAATTCAGCCTCAAATGGGCTCTACAGGCTCCACAAGCCTTGCTACTTGGTTTTGGCTTACTCAGCCTACTTGGCATTAGTCCCTGAACCCTTATGACCAGCCTGTACCAGTTGAGTTTGGTGTTTCCACCCTTACTGGGATGAACCAGCCCTTGTTGCTGTTCAGACCCTGGCTGGTTGTCTATTTGCAACCAGCCCCTGGCCCTCAGATTGGCCAGGGTGGACCCAGAAACACTCTGGGTCCGGTCAAACTTACAGGAGGGGAGGTGTAACCAGCAGACATGCGTGCCCCCCCTCTCTCTCTCAATACCTGGAGGGAGCAGTCAATTCCCCCCCCCCCCCAGGGAGCCCTGGAGGTTGATACCCCCCAGAGCAATTCAAACAATGAGTGGGCTGGGCGGTGGTCAAGCCCACCCAGCCCTAGGTCACCTCCCCCTTGGTAATGGGGGGGGGGGGAGA
This sequence comes from Puccinia polysora, assembly GCA_025617555.3. Lineage (NCBI taxonomy): Eukaryota > Fungi > Basidiomycota > Pucciniomycetes > Pucciniales > Pucciniaceae > Puccinia > Puccinia polysora. The sequence continues at coordinate 39,878,604 of CM062616.1, read as the reverse complement.
TGGCCCCTGCAACTTGTTGTTGCTACGCTTGAGGTGGGTGGGTGGTCAAATCCCACCCCACCTTGCCGGTCGCTTTGTCACCACTGGTCCATGCTGTTCTGGATGGGAGGGAGGACCAGCCAGCCTCCCTCCCCCTCACAACCAAGCAAGAGGAGGGAGGAAGGCAGGGGCCGCCAGCCACCGCGGCCGCAACAAGCTGGGTGGCTCAACCAGGGCCGCAGCCTTGCACACAGCGGGTGGGAGGACTCCAAACAGAGTCCCTGTCATGCTTTGCACTTAGGAATTATTGTCTTCATCACTTTGAAATATCCTCTCCTCAGTACCATCTACCTCAGTCTAAAAGCATGACACAAATAAAGCACAATATCAATGGTGCAATCCGCTACTTCCTCTTGCTCGCGTTGACCTTCCAATCTTGGCAACCAACTCAGTATCTACTTGCAAACTTTGCAGTTAACTCCATACCGGTTGGCCATCCATTATGAGATCAAATATCCTTCCCTGGCCAATCAACAGCCTTGGACTTCCATCTTTGGTCACACATTGTTTGTTAGTTTGCATCTATGTCTAACTAAGCCATCACTACTGTACAGTTTGCAATTGGACTAGTCCCTACCCTGCATACACTATTACTTCTCATTTGCATTACCTTCAAACGTCATTTGCTCCTGTTCCAATTCATCATGCAATTGTACGCTCAGATTCTATTGTCTTGCACTTACGCTATGACCTTGGAGATGTACTACTGCTTCATTTCCTATCCTGTTCCTGTCATTCATTGCCTCACCGCTTCAACTGTAGTTAGCTCATCACCAGTTTGTATCTAGTCACTTTGGATTAACTTATAAGGGCTATCCCCTTGCCTGATGATTGTCTCCTCAGTTAGTTAATTTCATACGTTCTTGCATTTTGCTACAACCTATTTATCACATCGGACTCAGGTTGAGTTTCCTTCCTCGGAACACATTCCATTCCTCTCCCCGTTTGTTGAGTGGCATAACCAAGTTTGCACTTTGCAACTGAGTCTTGCTACTCGCACTTGCCCTTGCACTCAGCATTCCTTTGCTCTCACAATCATCTAATAATTTCCCTATAGTACGTTGTGGAAAGAATAAAGGTTATCCCCCTATAATTGTCCCAAGGTTTGGAAGTTAACGGTTCCCTGCGTTTGAAAGGAGATGAGGATGTCCAAAGTCGCACTTAAATGAGAAATAGAAATAAGGAGATAAGAGATAAATAAAAGAAGAGAGAGAGAGAAATTGCCAATCCTTCAATCCTAAGAACTTTCCACCTAGATGTGTATCCGGTATGAGTTCCTTTAATCTCTTGGTGAGATGAGTGATCCAATCCGATGATGTGATGTGATTCTTCCTCCTCTGCATCCATGCATGCCCCCCCCTCTAACCCGGAGTTGGGAGTGAGGATAAGTCCTCCCCCTCAACCCTAACCTAAGTACATGCGCAAATGACAATATGACAAGAAAACAGAAAACAATCCCAAAACAGAAACCCTAGCCCCCTCTCCCCACCTCCTCCGTACCAAACTCCCCCCGCCATCCGTACGCCGTTCCGTCCATCCTGTTTGTCCTTCTCATGACGCGGTCCTCGCACCGCTCCCTACTTGGAGCCCCCCGCGCCTGTCTGTATCCGTTTGTCCGCGCCCGTCGTGGGTGTTCGGTAATATCCGGCATGATCCGCGCACTTGCGCACGCGCTTCATCTGTTCCTTCATAGCCCCCGGATCGCTCCGCCCCTACGTATCCAAACCAGCGCGCCCGCAAACCTAGTTGAGTGCACTACCTTCCAAATCCAATCTCCGGGGCGGACCGCTGCCCATGCCGCATTCGATGCTGAGCCCGACCCTTCCACCAGGTGCGGAGCCAAACAGCGGCTGCTGCTGATCCAGCAGCTGCCGCTGCTGAGCACTCCGCATACCCTAATGCTGAGCCCGCTTGCCCCCAATGCTGAGCGCGCAGCCGCGATGCAGTTCCCAATCCGTGTCTATAAATTGACACCACATCCCCCCCCCCAACTTGAGTTCTGTCCCCAGAAGTTTCCCATCCCTTCACCATACCACCACCTCCACTACTTCCATTCCACCCCCACCACTCCCACTACCACCTTCCCCGTCCTCCCTCCTATCCATCGCCATCATGCTCCCATGCGAGTTCTGCGCCCGGAACGGGCACGCGTGTTTGATCATCCCCGGTCAACGCGCCTGTGTAGCTTGCCGTCGCGGCCATTGTTGCTGCTTGCTTAGCAACAGCATCCCTCAAGCTCCCCCCCAATCCAGCTCTTGCCCCAGGCCGCGCAAGAGGGCTTTTCCGGACCCGTTTGTGGTTTCAGACAACAAGTCAATCTTGGAAGGCTCGTGGACACCACCCGGCTCACCTCCATCCCGCCGCCCCTGAGCTCTGTCACCCACCACTTTGCACGTGAGCCGCAACTCGGCATCACCTCTCCGCCGGGCTGGACCTCCGCAACGGGGCAAATACAAAACCTTGGAGGAATGGTGCGCGGCAACCCGCGCTTGGGCCGCTGCTGTTGGCGTGAACCAAACGGTACCGGACCCGAGACCCTTTGGAAGACCCGCGGCCCCGCCAGCATCTCCTCCTCCTCCTCCACGACCGCCAACACCGCCCGCGCCACCAGCGGACTTGGATGAGAGGCCTACAACCCCCGACCCCCCTCTGCCTCCGTCACCAATTGTTGTCCCGTCATCACCTCCAGCTGGACCAAGCCCCCCTGTTGGTTCCCCGGAGGCCCCATCTTCACCAGCCGCTCCTCCCCCCAGCCCTCCCAAGATCCCGGAGATTCCGATTGTAATGGCGTTCCCGGCGGCTGGCTTCAAGGCTTTTGCGGAACGGTTGACCACGATGCTTTGGAATTTCCTTGCAATCCCCAGCACACAATCCTTGGAATCCCGGCGCAAACTCCTGGCGTCTTTCCAGGCTTTACTGGCGTCCTCGAGGGCAGAAATGGAGGAAATGATGAAGATGGCTTAGGCGCATTTCCCCCCCTTTTCTCCTTCTTCCTTTCCTCTACTTCTTCTCTTCTTGTTGCTTGTACTGCGCTTCCCTTTTCCATTAAGAAAATACATGTCTCCACGCGAGTTCCTAACCTTCTGAGAAAAAGTGCCCGGCCGCGCTTTGAGAGAGTGAGTCTGAGATTGAGTCCGCACCCGCGCGCTTGCTTTGTGAGCAACCGTAAGTGACTAGCCGTTCCAAAAGAGGCACCTGGACCGCCCCAGACAAACTGCCACACAATTCCCCGTACCCTTCCTGTAACAAACACAACAACCAAAACACCAGCGCGCGCCACCGTAAGGGAAGAGAGAGAGAGAGAGTAAGAGAACGGACATTCTGGGGTGTCTAGTTGTCCCGGCTGTGAACCAGCTAGAGCACCCCCTCACCAAAATCAAGCTTATTCCCATACCAGCCACCCATCCTTGAGATATCCTGAGAGAAAGAACAAGAGAAAAAGAAACCAACAGAGAAGAAAAATAGAAAAGAACACTTTTTTTTTATTGCGCGACGCCCGTAGACCGCCCGCAAATTGCTCTTTGTCCCGCTTCCCCCATCCGCTGGATTGCCCACGCGTCCCGGTTCCGCGGGGCTTTTCCTCGCGTTTACGGACCTGGCTTCGTGCCGCGCCCGCGTTTCCTGAAAAAAAAACCCCAGCCAGCAAAGACCCCACAATCCAGATAAGAAAGAAACATAGAGAAACAAACATTCTGGGGTGTCTAGTTGTTCCGGCTGTGAACCGGCTAGAGCACCCCCTCACCAAATCAAAACTTATCCCCTACCCCCTCTACCTCCCCCCCCAACTTGGCCACTGTCCCAAGCTGGTCACAACCGCCGCATCCGGTTCCTCCTCATACTCCAACACTCTCCTCCGCTTTCCCTGCCCGTGATTGCAGATAGTTGTCTCAAACCTCCCGCCGGATGAATCCTCTACCGTCAAAGCCTCCGTTCCCGTTCCCAGATTGAAAACCATTTGTGCTCAAAACCCAAACATGAATGGCCTTCCCAAAATCACATCCCCACAATCAACCAAAAGAAAAGAAAGGGGCCTACAGACCCTTGCGACCTTGATCTCCTCCTCCTTGACTACCCCATCCACACAACACTCCCCTCCGTTAAGCGCGCGCAGACCCATCGTGCATTTCCGCCAAACCAACCCCAAATCATCCACCATCCGCGATGGCAGCAGGTTCACCATTGAACCGCTGTCCACCATAGCCCACACCTTCCTTCCCACTGTGACCATCAGAACGTAAGCAAGCGGAGTCAAAACCAATTTTGACTTGCACTCCCCGCGCCCCTCCTCCTTCCGCACCACATGAACCCGCTGCACCGTCTGAGGTACCCAGCCCTGACCGCAATCCCGCAATGCCTGAACCATCTCATCTACCACCACCGGAGACACGGCCGCCAGTTCCCGCAAGGACAGCAGAACCGGAGTCTTGTTACCCATCACCCTTTGCACAATGTCCGCCGCTTTCCTCTTCCCTACAGGGTTTGCTGCCGGCGCCTTGGTTCCGGGCACGCGCGCGGCCAACGGGGGTTGCTCCTTCGCGTCCACCTCCATTTTATCGGAGACCGCCACCTTTTCTTCCGTTGCCACTACCCTTACCTCAGCTTCCACCCAAGGTGGTTGCCACAATCCGGGACCGGTAACAATGCCCAGTGATGCTTGTGCTGTTGTTCCCGCCTCCTGACCCCGTGTGCGCACCTGCTGCATTGCGGTGGGCTTGCTTGGCTCCATTGGAATCTGTTCGCCCGTTGGAAACATGTACCCCATCCCCGCCATTCGAACCAATCCCGCTCTGAGATCCTTTGTAAGCTCCTTGCACGCCGATTGCCAATGACTGTTTGCCCCGCAGTATGAGCAACCCCTCGGCACAAAGGTACCGGGGGGCCAAAACCCTTCCACCATGTGAGGTGGAGGCCCTTGCGGCTGCTGCTGGCCCATATGACTCATGCAGATCTTCAGGTCCTTCATCAGTTCCGTCAATTTGCTTACCGGAGGGGCTGGCGCGGGTTGAGGAACCGGAACACGCGTGGAAGTAGGTGGAACTGGGGCTGGAAATTGCGCCGGAGCCGGAACCTGGGGGGCGGATTTCTTTGGTCCCGCTGGGAAGGACTTAGCGGTGTCCTCGATAAGCTCTTCTAAGTTGAGCTCACTCTCCACAGCCCGGCGAATGACAGCCAACTCCGGAAGGAGCGCGATGCTCCCGTCCAATGACCGCTTTACCAAGTTGTGATCGTAAAGATGCCACTGCACCCTTTCCCCGAGTTGAGCGCCTAAACCGCCCAGAAACACGCATTTCATAGCCCCCGTCTGTCCCGCCACCACCTTGTTCTTTGACAAGTACCAATAGATCCTATTGAATGTCAAGGTGTACTCCGCCAGCTCCACCCGTGTTCTGACCCCTCTGCGCGCGCTTGCCTCCGAGGCCACGCGGTTGAAATTGCTTTCCCGGAATTGAGGTTTGCGCCTACCCCACGACGTTAGGATCTCCGCCTTCAGTTTTGGCCAATCTTGATTCTTGTAGCCTTCCATTTCCTCCACATCCCGGAGCTTCTCTTTGTCCATAATACACAGGACAACAAGCCGGGCCTTATCAGCGTCCAAGGCACCTTCCGCATCTGCAATCCCTTCGTATCTCGAGATAAATTGCTCCACATCCGGGGTGTTGAATTGGATGTGAGGGTAGTTGCGCGGCCTGATGCGAACCGGACGAGTGGGTTCATGGTCACTGGAGACCAATGGGGGAATGGCGTAGCTCCTCCTGGGTCAAGCGGAGGGAGGGGGAGGAGGAGGGATGGAAGACAAGAGTGGGGTTGGAGTAGCGGACCCAGAGACGGAAGAAGAAGGAGCGACTGTAGGGAGGTATGAATAGGACATTGCGCCCAGTTACCTTCAAAAGACAAAAAACAGAAGGTTACTTCCCGGCCAGACCCCCAGATGTGGAAAGAATAGAAGGTTATCCCCCTATAATTGTCCCAAGGTTTGGAAGTTAACGGTTCCCTGCGTTTGAAAGGAGATGAGGATGTCCAAAGTTTCACTTAAATGAGAAATAGAAATAAGGAGATAAGAGATAAATAAAAGAAGAGAGAGAGAGAAATCGCCAATCCTTCAATCCTAAGAACTTTCCACCTAGATGTGTATCCGGTATGAGTTCCTTTAATCTCTTGGTGAGATGAGTGATCCAATCCGATGATGTGATGTGATTCTTCCTCCTCTGCATCCATGCATGCTCCCCCTCTAACCCGGAGTTGGGAGTGAGGATAAGTCCTCCCCCTCAACCCTAACCTAAGTACACGCGCAAATGACAGTATGACAAGAAAACAGAAAACAATCCCAAAACAGAAACCCTAGCCCCCTCTCCCCACCTCCTCTGTACCAAACTCCCCCCGCCGTCCGTACGCCGTTCTGTCCATCCGGTTTGTCCTTCTCATCACGCGGTCCTCGCACCGCGCCCTACTCGGAGCCCCCCGCTCCTGTCCGTATCCGTTTGTCCGCGCCCGTTGTGGGTGTTTGGTAATATCCAGCATGATCTGCGCGCTTGCGCGCGCGCTTCATCCGTTCCTTCATAGCCCGCGGATTTCTCTGCCCCTACGTATCCAAACCAGCGCGCCCGCAAACCTAGTCAAGCGCACTACCTTCCGAATCCAATCTCCGGGGCGGACCGCCGCCCACGCCACATTCAATGCTGAGCCCAACCCGTCCACCAGGTGTGGAGCCAAACAGTGGCTGCTGCTGATCCAGCAGCTGCCGCTGCTGAGCACTCTGCATACCCTAATGCTGAGCCCGCTTGCCCCCAATTCTGAGCAAGCAGCCGCAACGCAGTTCCCAATCCGTGTCTATAAATTGACACCACAACGTGGGGTGGTCGTGTGACAGTAAATTAACTAACTCAACTCATCTATTGTAGCTTGACAACCTATAGTAGTCTTTTTTTTCTTGATGCCACGTACTCGCTCAACCGGGAACGCTTCCTTTGCCCCTTACAATGATGAGATCCATCGGGTAGGGAGAACCAGCGCTCCTTGGGACCAAAAACCCTTAGATCCCATTCCTCCTTCTAAATTGCCATCTGTTGAACCCCTCGATGATCCCCGGACTCCTCCATGGGATGTTCCAATGGACCCTCTTGCGGAATTTGCAGATTCAGACCATTCTTACAATGAAACCTTGACTTGTGGTAGACCAGGGGTTTGCATTACTGCTCCCAACCAACCCTGCTTTCAACATTGATCCAGGCCCTCACTTATGGTGCCCAGCAATCTAGTCCAAGTACTCCTAGCTTTCGCACTCTGGGAATGAAACAACCCAATCACTTTACAGGAGAACACCCTCACAAGCTTAGATCCTACCTACAGTCTTGTAAAATCATTTTTTCAAACAACTCCAACAATTTCCCTTCCAATAGGCATAAAGTTATGTATGCTTCGTCCTTCTTAGGAGGTAGAGCCTTGCAGTGGTTTGAACCGTACCTTGAACTTTTGTCCAACAACAGTCCCACTTGTATTCTCAACAACTGGGACAGGTTTGAGAAACAACTGTTCACCCTGTTCGGCGACCCAAATGAAGTTCAAAAGGCCAAATACAAACTTAATAGTTTAGTTATGAAGGAGAATAGTAGAGCTTCTGTTTATATTTCTCATTTTTGAACCTTGCAGTCTTGCATCCAGTGGAACAAGGCCGCTCTTCTATTCCATTTCCAAAAGGGTCTACCGGCATGCTTAATCAAACAGCTCCCAGTTGAGGGTCATAAGACAACCTTGCTTCAGCAGCTAATCAATTGAGTGATTGAGCTTGATAATGGCTATCACAACAAGAATTGCTCTTGGCAAAACAACCATGGACCGTCCACCTCAGCTCCAAGGGTGGACGACTCCTCAAAGCAAAACACAAGGAACCCAAAACCATCCAAACCAACCCTGACTTTGAACTCCAACTCAAAAGGTAAAACCATCACCAAAACTCCAAAGTTCTTGGACAAAGAAACCGGGATGCTTCGGAAAGAGGAACGGCTACAAAGGGAAAAGAACGGGCTGTGTATTTATTGTGGAGGAAAACATGATGTCAACAGTTGTGCAAAGCGGTTAGCGTGTGAAGTGGCTAAGCAGTCAAAAAATTAGCTTGTAGTTTTTCTGATACTCGCAAGGAAAACTACACATTATCTAAATCACCCCAAGTAAATCTTCACACTTGCGAGTCACTAGGTGCTCCAAGTTCAAAATTTATCCTATTCCATTCCAACAACACTCCTTATCAAGTATTACTTGACTCTGGCGCTAATGTTTCCTTCATCAGTGAATCTTTCGCCACTTCCAAAAATCTTACGCGTTCCAAGATAGATAAATTTCCTATCTATTTAGTAAGTAGTGCAACTGAACCGTCTTATTGGGTCTCCCAAAAGGCAAAATGGACCTTTGAATTCTCCAATTTCCCCAGCTTCAAATGGGATTTATTTGTCTTGGCTATACCTGGAATGGATGATACCATTCTAGGCCATGATTTCCTAGTTTACTGGAATCCGGATGTGAATTGGCAAGAAGGAGTAATTAACCTTTGAACCTTGCACCCCCAGAACGCTAATCTTTCCGTCAATCAGGAATTAAACAGCCTACCTGACACTGTAATTGAGTTGGATGACACTTTTCCGCCAGGAGATTTGCAATATCCTGACCTTCATTCCCAAATTCCCTCTTCAGATTTAGGAGTTATCGCTTATCTATCCAGCTTACCTCTTTCCTGTTCCTTCAAAGAGAAACAGACACCAACCAAAAGGTGTATTTTGAGCTCCCTAATCCTCTTGCACCATGCGAACACATCAAACCCGGTGCTCAAAGATGATGAGATTGAAGATTTAGAAATCATTCAAGAGTCTTTACCTTCAGTTTATCATGACTTTGCTGACGTCTTCTCAGCTGCAAGAGCAGATAAACTGCCTCCATCCCATCCTTACAATCACAAGATCAAACTTACTGGCCCACCTCCGGCACCAGGACCAGTCTACTCTCTCTTGACGCAAGAATCAATTGCGCTTCAAGACTACATTGCGGAAAATGTAGCGAAAGGATTTCTTTGACCAAGCAATTCAAATACCGGTTCCCCTGTCCTATTTGTTCCAAAAAAGGACGGCGGACTTTGCCTTTGTGTTGACTACAGGAAACTGAACCAGGTAACCTGGAAGAATGCCTATCCAGTACTGCCTATGTCACATCTCCTCACCCTCTTTCATGGAGCTGCTTATTTCTCAAAGTTAGACCTTTGAGGTGCCTATAACCTAATTTGCATTAGGGAAGGTCATGAGTATTTGACCGCAATGAGAACCCGGTTTGGCAGTTATGAGTATACCGTCATGCCTTTTGGCCTCTGTAACGCTCCTTCCACTTTTTAACATTTTTTCAACAACATTTTCTCCAATCTTGTAGGTAAAAACCTCGTGGTATATCTCAATGATATACTAGTCTAATCAAGAAACTTCAAAGATCACATCGCACATGTGCGAGAGGTGCTGCAGCAACTTTGCAAGAATGACCTGTTTGCAAAAGCCTCTAAATGCAAATTCCATTCCTCTTCTCTTTGGTTTCTAGGTGTTGTAGTCTTGCAGCAAGGACTATTGATGGACCCAGCCAAAAGCAAACGCATATTGGACTGGCCCCCACCTTCTTCCGTTAAATCCCTTCAAGTTTTCCTTGGTTTTAGTAATTTTTATAGGAGGTTTATTGAGCATTACGCCAAAAAAACCATGAATCTTACTAACCTTCTTCAAAAAGACACTCCTTTTTTTTAACAAAAAAGCTGCTTTGGAGTTTGAAGCTCTGAAGAAAGCATTCACCACTGCTCCGATACTCGCTCACTTCAACAAGCTAGCTTGCACTATTGTTGAAACAGACGCAAGCAACTATGCAATTGCAGGAGTAATCTTGCAGTTCTCTTCCTCCACTTCTCTCTTTCATCCCGTAGCTTTCAAGTCTTGCAAGTTGCTCTCGGCAGAGCTTAACTATGAGATTCATGACAAGGAAATTCTTGCAATTGTTTATTGCTTGAAAAAATGGCGTCCATACCTTTTGAGCCTTAGGGAATCCTTTGAAGTTTTAACTAATCATAATTCTTTGAAGTATTTCATGAGCTCAAAAGTCCTCACACGTAGACAGCCACAATGGGCCAAATACCTCTCCGAGTTCCACTTTACAATCACGTACTGTCCTGGGAAACAAGCAGTAGTTCCTGATGCTTTATCACGTCGGGAAGAAGTTTACCCAGGGGGGGGGCACCTTTGCCAAAAACAACCCTGAAAACGTTAGGACACTCTTCTCAACCCAATCTGCCCAACTCAGTTCAATCATTGCTCACTTACAAGATTTGGCTTCCAAACTCCAACAAGCTCAACGCAACAAACCCAAGTGCATTGAACTTCACAAAAGTGCAAACTTATTAGATAGTAGTTACAATATTGATGATAATGACTTTTTAGTCTATGATAATTGTATAGTAGTACCAGATAATTCTTGCATTAAGTTAGATATCTTTGAGTCACAGCACAATTCTCCGCTTGCTGGTCATCATGGGCAGGATAAAACCTACCAATTGATTGCACAAGACTTCTACTGGCCTGGTATGACAAAAGAAGTAAAAGACTATGTTAGCGCGTGCTATGATTGCAATCGTAACAAGTCCTCAAAACACCAGAAGTATGGGCTACTTCAGCCACTTCCAATTCCGCCTTGTCCTTGGCACTTGCTTTCTATGGATTTCATTTCTCAATTACTTTCTTCTAGTTAATATGATGCTATTCTAGTAATAGTAGATTGCTTCTCAAAGATGGCTTTATTTCTGCGCAGTAATGTGACGGCCTCTTCAGAAGACTTAGCTAACTTGTTCATAGAATATGTATTTTCAAAACATGGTCTCCCTGATAATATAGTTAGTGATTGTCAATCTCTGTTTGTCTCAAGCTTCTGGACCTTGCTATGCCAACATTTGAAGATCACTTGCAATTTATCAATGGCTTACCACCCGGAAACAAAGGGCAAACCAAGAGAGTTAATCAGATTCTCAAACAATATCTTTGGATGTATGTTGCCTATCAACAAGACAACTGGTTGCAATGGCTCCCACTAGCCAAATTTGCCTAAAAAAACTCCACTCATTCCTCCACCAAACAGTTGCCCTTCCAAACTCTTTATGGTAGAAACCAGACTTTCTCTTCCCTTCACGTAGCACCTTCTCAACCTGCTACCAATTACCTTGAACAAATTCAATCCCTTCAATTGCAACTTCAAACCAAACTCGAAGAAGAAAACCAGCGCTATAAGGAGCAAGCAGACCGATCTTGCACTTTGGCTCAAACCTTTGCAGTAGGAGATCAAGTATGGCTCAATGCTTGCAACATTTGCAGCACTTGCCCAACTTGAAAACTCTCCAAAAGAAAGCTTGGCCCCTTTAAAGTAGGATCAGTCATCTCCCCTAACGCCTTTAAACTTACTTTACCTGCAAAATGGAAAGGTATCCACCCGGTCTTTCATGTGTCTCTCCTAGAGCCAGCTCGAGTCCTATACCCAGGCAAGACTCATCCCCCTCCTGAACCGGTCACTGTCATCAATCATCAAGAGTGGGAAGTAAGCCGTATTCTGGATTCCAGGTTACGCAAAGGAAAACTTCAATACCTTGTTGAATGGTCTGGTTTCCAGTCCAACAATGATTGCACCTTGTGGGAACCAGCCCATCACCTTTGCAATTCACCCAATCTGATTCAAGACTTCCATGCGAGCTACCCTTGCAAACCTTGACAATGATGATTCCATCCCATCCAATCCCATTACATTCCACATTCCATCCCATCCAATCCAATCCCATTTCATTCCACATTCTATCTCATCCAATCTAATTTCATTCCACATTTCATCCGATCCAATCCCATTCCATTCCATTCCACATTTTATCTTATCCAATCCCATTTCATCTCACATTCTATCTCATCCAATCCCATTCCATTCCATATTCCATCTCATCTAACCCCATTTTATTTCACACCATCATTCCATCAGTTAATTCCTCCATCTCACCGTGTTATTCCTTTTTCTCATTTCCCTTTCATTTCTACTAAATAAAACTTCATTCCTTATTATTAAAAAAAAAAAATTCTATTTATAATAATAAAAAAAAAAAAAAGAAAAAGAAAATACATATTTATAATAAATAATTACAAAGTTTTCTTTACTTCCTTCTCCGCATCCTCCCAATTTGCAGTCAATTCCGCAACCATGGATTGAAAAGTATCCAGGTCTTCATCATTAATTAGGGCGGACATCCTTTGGAGAACTAGAACTTCTGTTACAATATGCCTCTCAAAGATCTCCTTGCACCTTGCAATCAAAGCTTGCTTTGGCCAAGCATTCCATCCACCTTCCTCCAAGAGCTCTTTGTACGCTCTCTTCCTTTGGCCTCCCAACAAGCCTTCTCCAATATTGCCCATCAGCCGCCTCGCATCCATTTTGAAAGGCCCTACGACTCGCACCGGACCCGCTTGGCCTCGGCCCTCCATTTCTTCTGTTCCATCTCCTCCATTCCCTTCTCCTAATTCTTCTATTACATTCTCCTCTTCTTGTTCCGTTCCTTCTCTCCTTCCATTTCCGTCTTCTCCCTCTCCCAATCCTCTTTCTGCTTTGTTTCCTTCCTCCTCCCTTGCTTCCTCGGTTATGACTCCAACCGGTTCCGCACCGGGCACTTTGCCTCCCACCTCGGCATTCATCTGGGCCCCCGGAAGTTCAGTTGGCGGTCCCCAGTAAGGTGGTGGTGGTGGTGGTGTATTCGTGGTATACCTTTGGAAACGGGGCAACACTAGCAAAACAAGCAAAATTTAGTTACTATCTTTATGATCATTAGTCAATCCAGATTAGTACTCACCAGGAACTCAAGTCCCCAAGTATTTGATCTCCGGCAACGGTGGTATCTTGTAGTTAACCCTTGGCGCGGGCCTACAACTCCGCATCTCCCTTGATGACTCTGCGGGACCCTTGACAGTCGACTTGACCTTTATAGGGAAATTACATGCCACTTTGCAAAGGCAACATTGCTTGCACTTGCCTCGAAGGCCTTGGACGGCAGTACTAGGGACACATTGCTTGTTTTGGCAAATACAGTTTTTGCAACAGCGGGACAACAATGACAACATTCTATATAAATTATAAATTTATCAAGTAATGAATTAAATAATGTAAAGGGTATACAGTAATTATTAACAACTTGAAATCAATGGGAAAATTTATCTGAGCGCTTGCAGGAGCTCGCATCTTTATACCCGGGCAACTGTCACGCTTTGCACTTAGGAATTATTGTCTTCATCACTTTGACATATCCTCTCCTCAGTACCATCTACCTCAGTCTAAAAGTGTGACACAAATAAAGCACAATATCAATGGTGCAATCCGCTACTTCCTCTGGCTTGCGTTGACCTTCCAATCTTGGCAACCAACTCAGTATCTACTTGCAAACTTTGCGGTTAACTCCATACCGGTTGGCCATCCATTATGAGATCCAACCTCCTTCCCTGGCCAATCAACAGCCTCAGACTTCCATCTTTGGTCACGCATTGTTTGTTAGTTTGCATCTACGTCTAACTAAGCCATCACTACTGCACAGTTTGCAATTGGACTAGTCCCTACCCTGCATACACTATTACTTCTCATTTGCATTACCTTCAACGTCACTTGCTCCTATCCCAATTCGTCATACAATTGTACACTCAGATTCTATTGTCTTGCACTTACACTAAGACCTTGGATCTATACCACTGCTTCATTTCCTATCCTGTTCCTGTCATTCATTGCCTCACCGCTTCAACTGTAGTTAGCTCATCACCAGGTTGTATCTAGTCACTTTGGATTACCTTATAAGGGCTATCCCCTTGCCTGATGATTGTCTCCTCAGTTAGTTAATTTCATACATTCTTGCATTTTGCTACAACCTAGTTATCACATTGGACTCAGGTTGAGTTTCCTTCCTCGGAACACATTCCATTCCTCTTGCCGTTTGTTGAGTGGCATAACCAAGTTCGCACTTTGCAACTGAGTCTTGCTACTTGCACTTGCCCTTGCACTCAGCATTCCTTTGCGCTCACGATCATCTAAGAATTGCCCTATAGTACGTGGGGTGGTCGTGTGACAGTCCCCTGTCCCATACAACGGCCCCGGGCAGGCTATTGGGCCCAGGCAGGAAACAAGCGGCCCAGAGCCAAGGCCCAAAGACCTAAAAACTGCACTTTTGCGGGCCAGCCCGTCTGGCCAAGTGTGTCCAAAATAAACCTTAGGCCCAGTTATGCCCAAATAAACCCATCTGGCTAAGGTGGCCTATCCACCCTGGCGGACCCATTAAGGCCCGTGTCCCAAAAGACCTGGAAAACATGTTTTGGCACCCAAATGTCCAAAACCAATAACATCCACCTAGGCCCACGTGGCCCATGTGATGTCCAATGGGCCATGGAGGCCCATTTGTGCATCCCATTTGGATTACACACTAATATGCACATTACCTGAGTTTATCTATATTTTAACAAAAGGTTGGATTGGTTTAGTTGAAGGAGTGTCAAAACTGTGGTTATGACAGGGAAAAAAGAGTAGGAGATCATTTTTATCCTGGTTTCAGAGAATTTTTTAAATGCTGATTGATTGATATTTCTATTTTAGATAGCCTTCCTGGGTGAGGAATCTATTAGAAATTACACGTGGATAATAGATTTTACTTGTGGAGTTTTAATATCCTTTCTAATCTGGGGAGCAAGATAGAACTAGGAAGGGGTCTGGAAGTCCAGAGTTGGTAGAGTAACCAAATTAAGGATTCTCATGGAAGGCTCTCCCAAAAATTAATTTCAGAAAGGAAAAAATTAACAGCTTCCTATATTTTATTAGTAAATAACAGAAATCACTCCAGTCTTGAATTTTGCACCACAATGTGGGGTGGGTTTGTGATACTATCCTTGGAAATAATACTTGGTATGTTTGAAAGCACTCACAGTTTGATATGATTTTGGATTTTGAATATCTTTTATGTTTTGAAATTAACAATCATTGATTCATAGAACTGATTAGAAATTTTAATTTCTGATCTATGGTAAAGAGTGCTTATTTTGTAGATAGATTTTGAAGCATGACAAGAATGTTTGAAAGATTCTTGCAGTCCAATCAAGTCTTGTCTGAATTATTCTTTTGAAGTCTATAGAAAGCTTCAATTTTTCAAATCTTGGCATAAAAAAAAATGAATATTTAAAAATTTAAAACATTTTTTTTTGCATCTCACAAGGTTCAATCATGCTTTTGAATTGTTTAAACTCATTGTGGGTGGAAGAAACTAGCCGTTTATAAACTGAGTCAGACCTCGTTCCATGGAGAGTGCGAAGAAGCTGTTCAAGTAGGATCAACCTTGACCCAAAATATCAAGATGGTTTTATTGGATTCAAAGCAGCACCAGTTCAATGGCACTTCTTAAGTCAACCAAGCCCCACCCTTGCCACGATCCTGCTGAGTCCTGAGCCCAGTCAGAAGTCACACATGCTGATCATTGGATTGGGGGCCAACTCCAAATCGACTACCACTGGTGCGACTAGTCGAGATGTTGCCATCAGAGCTGTAGTCGTTCTTTACTGTCGTCACTTTTAATGTTGGGTGTCAATTCGACAGTCTCGACTTGCCAAGTTACGTTCGATCCACAAGACTTTCTCAACTTCCCAAGTTACATTCGATCCACAAGACTTTGATAACATCGATCATCGACAAGTAAAAGCATCGATCGATCGATTAGAGACTACCAGCCAGGTTCGAACTCATCGATTTCGACCTCGATTCCCCTGCAATGGTTTGTGAAAAAGTAAGCGGATTGATGGTCCAGCCCAGGACTAGTTTCATTCATCCACTCATGTATGTTTCATATCATCTTGACTAACATTTTCTATCCCACCCTCAACTCCTTCCAACTCCTGCTGGATCGAAACCTCTGCCCCCAACCCCAAAAAAATACTCAATGCGGAATCGCTTTCCTGCGCGTCGTCGGTAATTAACTGGACGACTTGACCGGACGCGCAAAGTGTCAAAAAAAGCTATCCAAGAGTAGGTCGATGAATTGAGTTGATGATGATGATTAGATGCACACGAACAACAATGGTTGATTTGATCCGGTCTCAACCCAACCCTTCACTGCTTACATTTGCGCCCTGCCCTTCTTCTCTCAACCTCAACATCATCATCAAGACTCCCTGGCCACCCCCGAAGTAAGAGGTATAGCCGGCTCCAATTCAACTCAACCTACGGCTCGTAAGATTGGCGAGAATAAGTTATTAGTTGAGTCCAATGAGAAAAAAAAAATAAATACAAAAAGTCCCCTCATCGTCCAAAAGTAATGATGATGATGATTCATCTAAACGGTAGAGGCAGGAAGAAAACTACAAAAATCAAGTCGAATGATCCGTTGGTGTGGTCGTTCATGATCCAGTCTTCAACAGCCCACTTTTTATTTTCCAATTTCGGTGTTATGATTTTGTCGAGTTGGATGTTGGAGCTCATAAACCAAACTGACTTTTTTATTTATTTTTTCGGTCCATCTCAATTCGATCCTGGCGATCATCGATCCATTAGTAGACCTCTAAGAATCGATATACACCCTACGCTTCAAATAAGTCCTCCTCTTCCTCTTCCTCCTCAACCAAAATCGTTCAAGACTCTTTGATCGGGAGATGTCTGACGTGTAAGACGAACGTCGCCCGTCCGGGTGCAAAGTATTGTCAGGCTTGTGCATGTATGTCGTACCTGGCTGTCCTCAAAACCCTTGGATTGCTCATTCTATTTCCTTCATCAATTAAACAATTAATTATCTTTCCTTTCCCTTGCCGATGACTCATCGATGCTATCGATCTTGGTTCAAATCTCGGATACTCGATCTTGACAACCTTGTGATGCAGATAAAAAGGTCAGTATCCCGACATTCCTCCATCCTATCTTGGACCAACCCCCCGCACCCTCGGACCTTCGAGCCGGTCTCATCCCTTGCCTCACACTCGATTTTCATCACTTCGTCTATTTTCATCTCCAGGGCCTTTGCGCGATGTGTGGCAAAATGGTCATCGATGTGACGTATTCACAGCAATCGAGTAAATAAAATACCGCAGCAGGGAAGCCTCCATCAGTGACGCCATCAAGTCAGTTGAACCCAATCGAATCGGGGGCTCCGAGTATCAATGCAACAGATCATCCCAACCGTAAATGTAGAATCGACATCAACCATTTTTGTCTTCTGTACCTTAGCCTATGGATATCTTTTTCTTTTGTGGACGTGTATGAATGTAAGGAGGGGTAAGTTCAAACACCTGAAGAGTTTATAATGATTTTTGATTCTCTCCTGCTCCTTTGATCGTTCTTTCTGAATCATTCTGAATGTGGCTACAGCCAAAAGCCCAGGGTTATTGTGTCAAGTCGAGATGTTTGGGATTCCTTGACGGATTACACTCCCAGCAAGGGTGGTAGGCTAGACAGTTGGTCATTTAGAAATAGGGTAAACGGGTAGTGTCAAGACCAAAACGGCCTAGGTAGCCAGCTTGATAGGAGTATTTGGGATAGAAAGCCTCATGGCCTTGCCGAGTGACCGGTTAATGTTTTTGCCCCAACAGCCTATTCTCTTTCCCCAAGTCCAAGATGGTAAGGTGTGTGCTGATGATTCTCCTTGGAGAGTGGAGGGAGACGGCATGGGACCTGAAACTAGGCTGGGTGCTTGAATAGTGTCAAGGGGTGGACTGGAAGCCACTTGGGGCCTGGGAGTGTGTTGGTTTGAAAGATGCTTGAGCTCCTCAAGAGGAGGGGTGGGAACATGTGATCAAAGCTTGGGTGAGCTGCAACCATCACACTTAACCATCCAGGAGAAGGACTCAGGAAGGATATTCAAGTCTTGCTCAGTTTGGATAGGTTCTTCTTCTCTGCAAATGGTGTATGATATATATGTGAAGAAGAATAAGAAATAATTGAAAAGAATTGGTGAAAGTTTAATGGAAATTTGATACGGTGCAGCCTCATGGCGTAGAGGAAAAATTCATGAAAAAAAATAATTAATTAACAGAAAAATTGGATCAAGATTTGATGAGAATCTCCTCTGACGCAGCTTCAACAATTAATTACATAATAAATAATAAATAATACAGGGGGATAATATCTATCACACAGTCAATCCTTAAACTCATGCAGTTTTGACATTGCAGGGACATAATCTGCACACTCCAAAATCCTTAAACTTGCACTGTTTTTTTGAATTTTGAGTTTTGCATAACTGACACCACAGTTGTGTAGATTGCATGCCAGTGGCCCTAAAAAAACATTTACTAAGAATTTGGATTTGCTCTATACCACTGGAAAAACATTTCAAAAATCAAAAGAAAAGACATAAAATCAGGGTTGGTGTTTATTTTACACCCTAATCTGAAAGATTTTTGCTTGAAACTTTTTGGATTTTTTGAGCTTCAATTATTATAACAGTAGACAAACTTACTCAAAAGGCATTTCCAATGCAACTTGAAAAGGTTTTTTTGCCTTTCAAAATACAACAAGGCTAGAAAATTCCACATAAAAAAGAAATTGTATTTTAGATTTGTGATTTGTTGAGAACCATGTTATGTAAGGTTTTTAATTTCTTGGAGGGTACAGGCTAGTAAAACACATCAAAGTGAATTAAAAAAATATCATTTGTGAATTTTTTGAAGTTATCCCAGCCATTCAAAATTGGCATCAAAACAAAATAAAATTTTTGAATGGCTGGCTGGGGACCTAATAATAGGTTTTTTGATGATTCTTTTAAATGATGAAGATTTATATTCCAAGAATTTTAAAAAGTAAAAAATTTATTTAAATTAGAAAGAAAAAACAACAAAATATTCTGTGATTTCTTTATTTTTCATTTTATATTAATTTTTTTTCCCCAAAGGTCCAAAGGGTTCCCTCAACACCATGCCATGATGTTAAATTTCTTTTGAGGTAGCTTTGAAAAGGTTGAAATAACCTGTAAAAATTCTTGAGTCAAATTTTTTTGATTTTTTATGCTTTGAAGACCTGTACCATTAAAGAGATCAAAAGTCCTGTGAAACATGGAAGTGATATTTTTTTTGTGGCCATTTTTGCCATTGTTGAAATTTTAAAGGCAGAAAAAACTTTTAAAATTCCAAAATAAATAAGTTTTGAGTACTCTTGTATACTAATATAATAACTTTAGCCTAAAGAATCCAAAAAAATTTAATAAAAAACATTTCAGATAAGGGTCAAAAATAAAGACAAACCCCCATTTTCTTTCTTTTCTTTCTATACCCCATCATCATCCATCCACCATCCATCACATCCAAAACACCCATCCACATCAGCAAATCCATACCAATCCCATCTCCATCACATCACACACATCTCATCTCTATCACATCACATCTCTATTGCTTCACATCTCTATTGCTTCACATCTGCATCTTCACACAAATCCCATCATCATCTCATCAACCCCCATTAAATTACCATCTTTATCAACATGTTCCATCAAACTTCCTGGCAGCAAGTTGAGAATGCAAAAAAGCTGGCTGAACTTTTTTTAGTATTTGACTGCCATTCAGACTCCGGTTCAGACTTTGATTTGGAATCAACTTGGTTGTCTTTGAATGCTCTATTAAAAAAGAAACACACGGTCCCAAGAAGACAAACTCTCCAAAACCCTACTTATGAAAGGCAAAAGCTTCATCTCCTCCCGGACTTAAGCTTCCAGAAACTGTTCTAAACTCTATTGCCTTCATTCATAAAACTTTTGGAGATGATTGAAGACCACCACATCTTCCAGAAAAATTCTTGGAATCCTCAAAGCAATCCAGCTATCCAACTGGCTGTTTCTCTTTGTAGATTGGGATCAAATGGAAATGGGGCAGCAATTCATCAATTAGAAAATCCATTCTCAGTTGGTTATGGAACCATTGACTCATACACCAAAAGATTCATGATTGCTATCCTATCTTTCTGTTGCTCAGTCCTTTGTTGGCCAAACAAAGAAGAACACAAGGAGGTATCTCAAGTAATGGAGACTGAAGGCTTTCCTGGTTTAATTGGTTTTGTTGATGGAACCACCATCCCCTTGAGTCAAAAACCCAGGCTAGATGGAAACAACTATTTTGATTGGAAAAAAAGGCAATTGATTCATTTCCTTTCCAAAGCCTTGGATAATACAATGACCAAATTTGTTTTATCTGTTTGCATAGATACTCTATGGCACTACAACTTGTTTTTGATAACAACAAGAAGTTGATATGCCTCCATGCTGGCCTTCCGGGTTCTTGTCATGATTCATATGATTTCAATTGGATGCGGATTGCCCAACAACCAGAGAACTACTTTGACCAAGATCAATACCTTCTGAAAAATTCAGCTTATGCTAGTGGGAAATATGTGGTTCCAGCATACTGGAATGTTTTTTTCAACAATCAAGGAAAACCAATTTCAACTATCATCTTGCCCAATCACAAGTTTGGATTGAGCATGCCATAGGAGTCCCAAAAGGAAGATGGGCCAGCTTAAGGGAAATGAAAAACCAGCTTCAAAACCCCAAAGAAATGAAGTTCCTCATCAAATGGATTATCACTTGTGTAATCCTTCACAATCTTTTGGCTGACATCAAAGATGAATGGGACAAAATATTTGAATATGATATTCCTGATCCGCCTAAAGTCATCCCTGTCTCATACTGTCCCTCATCTTCTTCTATGAGAGAATGGATTCTTTCTCTCACCCTTGCTCAATTTGATGAGTAATGTTTTATTTTGAATTAGGTAAAAAATCCCTTCACCAAATTTTTTTGGCTTTGGTTGTTCACCCAAGATTCCTAGGCTGAGTTGTTTTTTCTTTTTTTTTTTTTTCTCATTTGGTGGGGTGAACATGGGCAAAACAGACTCAAAACTTCCAAAACACCCACCTCACCCCACCAAACCACCATTCAAACTGAGAAAAGTTGAGTGAGACCTGAAACCTGAACCAGGCTATAAATTGCATGATTCCAACAGTGTCAGGAGATTCCAAGGGCAGAATGTATTGAAGAGTGAAACAACAGAAGAAATGAAGAGACCAAAGGAAACACACAACTCTGCAGGATTCTATGGGGTGGGTTATGGCCTGTATGAAGGATTGGGTAGAATTTTAGCAGTTCCAAATTGGTCAAGTTGTTTGACTTGAGAGCTTGAGTTGAGGGTTGAGCAACTTTGTCCTGGATCGTGGGTTGGATAGGTTGAGAGATGCTGGATGTTATAGGCAGCAGTCAATGGAGGTCTGGGGCTGAGGTGTTGATCAGATAGAAGTGGAGCCAGTGACAGCTGAGAGTGGAAAGCTGCGTGATAGTGGAGCAGGGCAGGCCCTGGTGACAGTGTGAGACTAAGTAAAACGGATGAACAGAACAGTGGCCACACATGAGGACAAGAGATAAATGAGGAAGCTGACAGAGTTGTGATACAGTGAATGTGGAGAAAAATGAAAGGAAAGAATGAGAGTGAACAAGGAAAGAAAGAGGACAGGTTTAATCTCCACACGCTGGCTCAACCCAGCATTAGGATGTGAGGAAATTTACCAACATTTTGATGGCTTTTGTGCTGGCGGTTTTGGTTAAGGAATCTGCTAGCATATCCTGAGATGAGATAAGTTTGAGTGCAACTGAACCCTTCTTGCAGTAATTCATAAGGCTTTTGAGTTTGATGTTGATGTGCTTTGCATGCAACTTAGACCCAAATTTTTGAATCTTGTCATTGAGGCCCTTGTTGTCAATTAGGTGCATTGGTGGAGAGAATGTGGTTCTCCATATCTTGCTGACAAGGTGGCTGATCCAGAAGCATTCAAGATGGCTGGCTGAGAGTGCATTGCACTCAGCTTCTGTAGAGGAGTGGGCTATTGAGCTTTGTTGCTGGCTTGTCCAGTAAATGGCGCAAACTTTGAGAAATACCAGATACCCTGTTTGTGAGAGTCTGGTTTTGGGGTCATTGCCTGACTTGGCATTGCTGTAGGGCACAAGATGTTTGGCTTTTGACTTGAAATTGAGTGTCAGTTTGAAGTCAATAGTTTTGAGGAGGTATTGCCACATGTGGATGACTTCCTTCCAATGGTTGATCCCAGGGTTTTTGGAGAATTGAGCCAAACTGGAGACGGCGCAGCTGATGTCAGGTCTCACCAGGGTGGCTATGAAGTTGAGCCAACCTATGGGTGATCAATAGCTGACATTGAGAGCCCTAAATTGCTCAATTTCTTTGTTGGTCGTGGGAAGTAGGTAGATGCCAGCTGAGAAGGGGTTTTTTAGAGGTTTAGCTTCCAGTAGGTTCAGTTCCTCTAGGCCTTTCTTGATATGAGCTGGTAAGGAAAGATGTATAAAGTCTTCACCTTTCTCAAGTTTCATGCCAAGTAGGGTGTTAATTTTGTGGGCGCTGGAGTCCTTGAACTGACTTAGGAAGGCAGTTTTGACAGTTTCAATGTCACCAACCACTACCAGATTGTCAACATGAAAGAATAGTGCTGAGAGGCAATCTTGGTGAAGTTATAGGCAGGGTTTGGAAT
Organism: Puccinia polysora; assembly: GCA_025617555.3. NCBI lineage: Eukaryota > Fungi > Basidiomycota > Pucciniomycetes > Pucciniales > Pucciniaceae > Puccinia > Puccinia polysora. The sequence goes on along the minus strand of CM062616.1, from coordinate 39,855,999 downwards.
TGCTTTCAGCGTAGTTCTGGCTTATGATCCATTTCTTCAATGTCAAGTACCAACTGAGTGGTGCTTGCTTTAACCCATAGAGGGATTTCTTTAATTTTAAGAACTTGGAGGTACTTTTTGATCTGACTGGTGTTTTAATGAAGAAATTCTCACTTAGTGGGGCATGGAGGAAAGCTCCTTTTACGTTGAACTGGAGAAGCGGCAGTTGCTTGTCTAAGCTGTAGACCAGTAAAGCTCTTAGTGACACAATTTTTCCGGTTAGAGCAAAGGTTTCAAGGTAGTCTATTCCATACCTCTGATTGAAGCCTTGAACGCAAACGCAAGCTTTTTGGGTTACTTTTCCAGAGTGGGGGTCTTCTTTGCACCAAAATGTCCAAGTGGTGTCCAGTGGGTTCATGACTTGGCTCTTGATGGCGTCTTCCCAGAAGTCTAGGTCTTCAGCCGTGTTGAGTTCTTTGTTAATGGGACCTACCCATTCAGCCAACTGGAGTGCATTGTGTATGTTCTTTGGGAGGTCAGAGTGGTAGTAGCCATATATGTCAGGTGGTTTAATTAGATTTTTGTTGCAGAGATGAGGTCTAAGCGCTGATTCAATTGCACAGTTTCTCTGATTGTTGCTGTTGGTGAAGTCTATTGGTATGGGTTTTGCCTTGTTGGACTTGGGACTGAGGTTTGGTAGCACAGACGGTTTGACTGGGCAGTTTTCAGAGGAGAGGTCACCACCAAGGTTGTGGGTAGTTTTGGTGAGATTAGTCTCAGTTATTGTCTCTTTGTTTTTTGAGGGTGGTAGCGTGGAGTCCCTCTTGAGGAATGAAAAATGTTTTGAGTTTATTAACTTACCCGTTGCTGATAAGATTTTGTACAAGAGCAATTGGGGGTTGAAACCAATTAGAGTTCCCTGTTCCCCCTTCTTGCTGAGCTTTGGGATGGTCTTGAGATTGTTGGATAGATACACCACAGGACTGCTGATAGGTTTGAGGTAATTGCAAGGCAAGGTTTGTTTGTGGAACAGTTCCCACAGAGAATTCCACCCTTTTTGAGATGGTATTTGATTGAGGGCAACACAACATCCTTGAATTACAGTGTGCCAGAAGTTTTTGGGGATTCCGGAAGAGCTCAAGGTGGATCTTACCAATTCTATGATGGTTCTGTTTGCACGTTCAGCCTTCCCGTTGTGCTGAGGGTGGTAGGGCTTGCTGACCAGGTGATTGATGCTTTTAGACTTGAAGAAATTTGAGAGCTGGTGGTTTAAAAATTCTCCGCCTCCATCCAAGACAACTTCAGTGGGATACCGGTGTTGTTTTTTAGCTTCATTTTTGATGGAAAACATGATGGTTTGAGTGGCCACGTCTTTGCTGGGCAAGGAAAATGAGGCAATGTAGCCTGATTTATTATTGAAAATGGTTAAGGAGTATTGGTGGCCTCCTTTGCTGACTGGATTCAGTGGTCCAATTAGGTGTAGATGAAGTCAATCAAAGACTCTGTTGGCCATTGTCTGCTCTTCTTTGAAAGGAGTTTTGGCAATCTTGCTTTTCTTGCAAGCCACAAATTTGAACTTGGTTTTTGAGTCTTCATTGATGGGTTTCCCCAAGAGCTTTTCCATCCTGTCAATCCCAGCATGGCCAAGCTTCAGATGTCAGTCTTCAACTTTGGTGATGGAGAGATAGCAGGTGGATTCAGAGGACCTAGTTGGGGCATTGATAATCAGCAGGTTCTTCAGGATGGTGCCTTCCAGCACAGTTTTGTTTCTGAGATTGATGTAGAATTTGGCTTGCTTTCTTTTTAGCTCAACCCAGAGGTTGCATCCCTTTTTGAGTAGGCTTCCCATGGATATTAGATTTACAGTGGCTTCAGGCACCCAGGCTGAGTTAGTGAGGTGAATGGTGTTTGAGTTGCACTCAATTGCAGCAGTACCTAGACCTTTAATGCAGATGCTTGCAACTTGTTTCCCGGTGAAGATGCGTTCTTGTCTGGTTTGTTCTGAAAAGCTTTTTAAGCTTTCCCAATTTTGAATCATGTGGATCAAGCATCCACTGTCAAGGATGAAGCAATCTTTGTCAGGTTTGCTTGTGAGTTTGCAGGTGCAAAAGAAAAAGTAGAAGTGCAATTCTTCTGCCCTTTTAGCACTGGGTTTTCTTCCCTTTTTGGGGGGAAATTCTGGTTTAAGGTTGGGGAATTCCACCCAGCAGGCGGAAGGAGAGTGATTGGTAACGGCAGGGTTATGTTTTACATTCTCACATCTGGGATAGGAGTTGTAAGGCTTGGAGTTGGAGTGAAAGAGGGCCAAGTTGGTGTCAGTCAAATTGAGTCCCTTGGATTGAGCTTTGTTTTTGTGCTGTATGAGGTGACTCAAGACCATGGAAATAGTCAGGTCAGAGCCAGAGTGCATGATTTGCAATCTTATAGCCTTCATAGATTTGGGCAGCTTGAAAAGAATTAGGTAGCTGAGTATATTGGAGGGTAGTTCAATGCCAACTTCCTTGAGTTTGCTGAGATGGAGCTTAATGGCAGTGATGAAGGAATCTACGTTGTTTTGGTCAAAGGGTATGTAGAGGAAGTTGAAAAGAATGCAGGCTCTGTTGGCTGCTTGGAACAAAGAAAAGTGGTTTTTGGCTGCTATCCATATTAGCTTTGACAAACCTTCATTGTCAGCGTTAATGATGTTTGTGTGGGTTGCAGAGTTGAGTTTTGACATTAGATATCCGGTCATTTTGTTGTTGTCAGGGATTTCTTCATTTAGATTGGGTGAGTTGATGAGGTGTAGGATTCCTGTCATTTTGAATAGTTTTTCAATTTTCTTTTTCCAAATCAAGTAGTTGGATTTGGTTAATAGGGGGGTTGATTCCATGAGGGAATTTAGGGCAAGAGCTTGGAAGTTGGATTCAGTTCCTGGTCCAGGAGTTTCTGACATTTGCAGTTGTGTAGATCTGGTAGAGCTGGATGGATCCATTTTGGCTTTTAACCATGAGAACAGTTGAGTGAGACCTGAAACCTGAACCAGGCTATAAATTTCATGATTCCAACAGGGTCAGGAGATTACAAGGGCAGAATTTATTGAAGAGTGAAACAACAGAAGAAATGAAGAGACCAAAGGAAACACGCAACTCTGCAGGATTCTATGGGCTGGGTTATGACCTGTATGAAGGCTTGGGTAGAATTGTAGCAGTTCCAACTTGGTCGAGTTGTTTGACTTGAGAGCTTGAGTTGAGGGGTTGAGCAACTTTGTCCTGGATCGTGGGTTGGATAGGTTGAGAGATGCTGGACGTTATAGGCAGTGGTTGATGGCAGTCTGGGGCTGAGGTGTTGATCAGATAGAACTTAAGCCAGTGACAGCTGAGAGCGGACAGCTGTGTGATAGTGAAGCAGGGCAGGCACTGGTGACAGTGTGAGACTAAGTACAATGGATGAACAGAACAGTGGGCACACATGAGGACAAGCAATAAATGAGGAACCTGACAGAGTTGTGAGACAGTGAATGTGGGGAAAAATGACAGGAAAGAATGAGAGTGAACAAGGAAAGAAAGGTGAACAAGGAAAGAAAGAGGACAGGTTTAATCTCAACACAAACCACCCACCTCACCCCACCAAACCACTGGGTGGTACACTCCTTCCTCCTCCTCACCAACCAACTCCACCTCACCCACCTCCCCTCCTCCTTTGGTTGGAACCCCTGGTAAGCTTCCTCCCCCTCCTCCTCATTGTCCTCCTCAACCTCCCCCTCATCCAATGCTCATCCTCAACCTCCTCATCATCCTCCCCATCATTCCATGCTCATCCTTTGATTCATGCACCTCCATCCCCATTCAGGCCGCCCACCCCCTTGATTGATGCCCCAGGTAAGTTTCCCGCTCCCTCCTCCTCATTCCAATTTTCCCTCCCTCTCACCCCCTCTCACTCCCTCCCACTCACTCCCCAACAACCCCCCTCTCCCCCCTCCCATCTTGTTTCCCCCCCTGGCAACTTGCTCCTCCTCCTCCTTGCCAGCCTGCCCTTTTCCTCCCTTGCTTGGCCCTCAACTTGCCAGCCCCCCCCTTGACGGCCCGCCCTTGCCCTCCCTTGCTTGGCTCTTTGCCCTTGGCTCCCTTTCTTGGTGCTTGGCCCTTGGCTCCCTTGCTTGGGGCTTGGCCCTTGGCTCCCTTGCTTGGCGCTTGGCCCTTGGCTCACTTGCTTGGCGCTTGGCCCCTGGCTCCCTTGCTTGGCACTTGGCCCTCAGCTTCCTTGCTTGGCACTTGGCCCTTGGCTCCCTCACTCCTTTCTCCTCCTCCTCCTTGCTGGCCTGCCCTTGCCCTCCCTTGCTTGGCCCTTGACTTGCCGGCTGTCATGCTTTGAGCGTAAGGATTATTGTCCTCCCACTTGAACATACCCTTTCCTCAGTACCATCTACCTCCTTCCATAAGCATGACACAAATAGAAGCAAAAAATCAATGGTGCCTTCCGCTTATCAACTCTAGCTTGCATAACAACCTTCCATCTTTGGCAACTGACTCAGCACCCACTTGCAAATCTTGCAGTGAACTCTACCTCAGTCAACCATCCATTTGAGCTCTGCTCTTCCACCCTGGGTATCAATAGCCCTTGGGTTCCCATTCCCGGTCACATGCTCTTGCTAGTTTTCACCCATGCTAGTCAAGCCACCTCAACTGTATAGTTTTCAAATGGACTAGTCCCTTACCCTACATAGATTACATCTTCATATTTGCATTGCCTCTGACGTCCCTCCCTCATGCCTCATCTTTTACACTCCAATACATTTGCCCTCTATTTTCTTGCACTTACACTACAGCCTCAGAAACGTTCATACTTTTATTTAATTTTGCACTCCATTCATTTCATTCATTTCCGCATTGCCTCATAACTGTAGTTGACCATCCATCAGGTTGTATCTAGTCATTTTGGATTACCTTTTAAAAGCTAAGCCGCTTGCATTGGGGTTTTCTCCTCAGTTAGTTAATTTCATACATTCTTGCATTTGCTAAATCCAGTCATCACATTCACGATGAAAAAAATGGCAGCACCTTCTGGCAGGTGTAGCACCTGGGTTTGTGATTGAAACCTGTTTTGACTTTGTTGAGGTTTTGGAGTCAAAAATCAAATTGATTTCTGGATGAACTCAGAAGATTCATGCAGAATATTTATGCAATGCATAGATTGAATTGAAATCCATTACATAAAAGGAAGGATTAAGAATTCTTCATTCAACTGTAAGACCATACTTTGATTGAACAACTTTTCAGAGGTTATGATTGGAATTGTACATCATTGGCCATGATTTCCTATAATAAAAAGTTCCAAAATGAGAAGAATCAAATTTTTAGATAATGATCATTTCAAATAAGTGTTGCAAACAGAGATTTCCGATTTTCTGTTAGGATTCAAGGTTAAGTTTTCTGAGATTAAATCTCATTCCTATTTTTGAATTCCGTACCTTGTACATGTGTTTTAGATAGAAATGTGACACAATACCAATTCCTCTGATCTCATCTTCTACCAATATCTAGTACAATAAAAAATGAGTGCATGTATCTTTTTATATTTCCACCTGTTTTGTAAGGAAATACCAGTCAGAAAAATTAATAATGACAGTTCTTCAGAAATTAGTATTTTTGATATCAACTTACCAAAGAGTCAATTGCCACAAAACAATAAACATCCTTGGAAGTTTGTGCTTTTTTTTGCTTCATAAGCCATGCTTGCCACAAAAACTGATATGTTATCTTGATGTATCACAGATATTGATACATCTTCTTGATAAACCATTTGAGCATTGAGATACTTGAGGCCAAGGTAGGGATTTCTTGAAGTATCAATTTGTTCCAAAGGGGAAAAGGTTTCAACAATGAGGAAATATTGTGCACAGTTTTTTTCATGAAAGATGGACAATACCTTTCCCATCTCACAAGGGCCTTGATTTGATGGGGATGAAAAGGAAATCTGAGAATTACTCTTGTTTTAGCAATGGGGTTTTATGTGATGACCATGGAAGAGCATTGATTTTCAAGGCAACCACTCCAGTTGGTCCCATGGCAAGGCATTGTATGTTAATTTATTTTCAATGAATTGCTTTAATTTTTCTTCTTCCAAAACATTCATCTCCTTTTTAGCCCTTGAAACATCACCTGTCTTGGAAGAGTAGAACATACTTTCCAGATCTGGGAGTTGGTCAGAATTGATCCCCAAAACATTCCAGTTGGATCCAATTTGTTCAACCAAGCCTTGAAGTTTGGCCCTTTCAAGGAATCCATTCAAGAGGGACTTATCAAGGAAACCTTAAAATTAAAAAATTAATCAGTTCAAAGTGTGCCATCAAGAATCTACTTTTGAGAAATCTGTGTTACCTATGTGTATTTTTATTTTTTTTAACCAAGGTCAAGATGTGATTTAGCCTTTCTCCCAACCAACATGAAAATATTGAGGGAGGACCATAGAGCTTTATCATCTTAGTCATATGCTGAGAGAAATGAATTGTTGGCTTGGGTTTAATTTCAGTTCCCCAATGTAGCAATAATTCCTTCCGGTAAGCCAAAATTAATTCATCCAATTGGGCCAACTGGGCATCTGTAAGTTGATGTGACATGACCAAGTTGATAATACCAACTAGTTTGGAGGTAGTTGAGATAAGATTTTCCTCCCGTGAGCCATTGGTTGTGATCCACTTCAACCTTGGGATCAAAACAAGAACTACATGAATGGTGTACAAAACCAACCATTCAGCAGCCTTAGGAGTACCAGCTGCAGGTACACCTATGTTTTGGGGCAACCTAGTAATCCAAGAAGGAAATTTAATTGAAGTGGTACCATCTTGAAGACTTTTGAGTTCATCAGGAGTAATGCACAATTGATTTGATGTAATACTTGTTTCTTCTATTAATGAACCTGCAAGATGTGGATTTCTTTGATCTTCAGCAGAGAGGTAGGAGATTTCTTGAATGGAACTTTGAATGCTTTTCCCAGATTTATTTTGACTTCCTGATTTACTTTCAATAGATCTAAACGTATTTCTTTCTGGTGAGATATATTTTTTATTTCCTTTCTCTTTGAATTTGGCCAGGGATTCATGTGAGCTGTTTGTTGATATATTCCCAAGAAGCCTTGGACACCGGCCAACAGTTGGTTGAAGGAGTTGAGATTCAGAATATTCCCAACTTCTTGAGGAGCTGGGAGGATAAAGCCCTGGGATTTTCTGGACTACAACAATTGGTACTGAAGTTCTTTGTTGCATACTTGACGGGCCTTCTTTCTGCTTATTTGCCCAATTCTGAACCTTTTCAATTGGATTGGGAGGAGAATCTTCCAGGTGTGCTTGAGAGCTATCTAAAAATGTTTGAATTCTTTTTTGGGTTACTCTTTGGGAATTTTCTGGTGACAAAGTGCACTTTTTTTTGGATCCAGATTTGAGGCTTCTAACATGAGTGATTGTTACACTTCTTGGGTGAGCAGTTTGCCTTCTTTCCAATTTTTGAATAATTTTTCCAGCATGGATTATTCCAAGGTAGGTAATGCTGTAATCCCGTAGCATTCCCAAGATAAATGTATGCATTGAGTCAATTGTTTTCATATTTGTTGGTTCCCAGTATGGCAGAGTTTGGAAAATTGTGTAGCGGGCACCATGTAGCTTGAGAATGTTGGTTTTATCATTCAATGATTGAGCATTATTCCAATTCTCTGCCCATTTGATGTGATCTTGATTATCTTTCACTGGCCAGGTCTCCTTGTTGGTATTCCCAATGTCATTCAGCTTGAGGTTGCAGTGGGAGCAGAAGATTGTTGCTGAGTGCAAAGCAAATCCACCCATTTTACCCAAGGCAGGTGTATCACCAATCAGAGGCAATATCACAGCATGTATTACTCTTCCATTAGGGTATTGATTGGTTTTTGTGTAGTATACTCCTTTCCAAAGATCCAGTAGTTCAAAAAAAAGAGGCTGTAGTAGATTGTTCAGTTGGAATGAAGTAAATTCCTTGGGTGTTGGTGTGAATCCATACACAAAAGGATTGTGTGGCTTGTAGCGGACACTGGGTGGAAGGTTGAAACATATTAAGAATATTACACCAAGAGAGATGCTTTTTCCACAGGTCTTTATTCCATGGGGATTCATCCAATCAATGTAAATTCCAAAGAACAGGTTACCTGCTTCAGCTGTATAAATATGATTGTTTTGATCCTTGAATTCTTTCCACATAGTTCCATCCCCAATATCAGAAAGTTTAGTGGGATTACTGCCTTGATGCTTTTGCGGTGCCTGTAATAATTCTTCAAACCAGGGGAGCATTAATTGCCTAGCAATCCACTTCTTGAGCAATTGGTGTCCAAACTGCTTCAGAGGATAAAATTTATATTTGTTCTTGTCTTGATGCCAGAGTTTGGATCCACATGCAACAGGCTCTCCAGCTATTGAATTAACAATATTGTGGCATTTTGGATGATGCCTGGTTTCTTGATTTTCTTCACTAGAATGGTTTTCTGAAGGTGCAGGTGCTTCATCCAAGGGATAGAGTTTGTAAAAATTTTCACAACAGAAATTTTCAACTAGATCATTTGTAATTGAAAATCTTTTTTTCAATGTTGCAAGACTTTTAGGTATTTCACCTGAATAGTTGGGCTGGCCAGTGATAATTGAGTTAAGGCAAATTTTCTCATTCTCCATCTTGATGTATTGCTGACATAAATGATCACCAACATTTTCCTCAATACTTTGGTGAAGGATTTGTAGTGATGAGATGAGGGCACTGGGAGTGTGATAGAGAAATTGAGGAGGTGTCATTGCAGATTTATTGTAAGTTTCCATATTTTCTGCTGGAGACTGTTGTATTTCATGACAGGGAGAATCTCTTCCAGGGTTTGACTGTGCATGGCCATCTTCAATTGATGGCTTTGTTGTAAAAATTTATAGGAAAAATGAGAAAATGTACACTAATTCAAGTACAAATGAAGGAATATATTTTTGAAGAAGATTTTCACTCACAGTCCTGATGTTTGCTTGTAGTGGTTCCCTTGTTGGAATTATTGTTGTAGTGAATTGGGTAATGTTTTTTGTCTTTTGTGGTTAAGTTGGGAATCCATGAGACCCTATCAGTTATTCTTCTCATATTGATAAATGCATGAGAAAATCAGTCACATAAATTGTTACAATCATTTGATTGCAATATATGAGTTTGATGTGCTCTTCTAGACCTCCCAACACCATGGTATAGATTCCTTCCATGTTCAAATGTCCTTTGAGAACATCTGGGACATTGGCATATCCAAAGGTTTCCAACTCTGGTAGTGTGCGCCATTGCTCTAATAATTTTTGTATTTTGGGATATGTCAGGTCTTAGAGGATGTCTGAAATTTATTAATTCAAAGGGAAATGAATAAGAATCTTGATAAAATTTTTAAATCAATCCTATACCTCCTGGTTAGTTTAAGTATTCAAAAATAACAAATTTTCTACTGCATCCATTTTGAATATTCATATTCTGAGCAGGGGGAAGGACTTTAAGGGAAGATTTTCTATTTTGGAGAAGATTTTGAATCAATGTACCATATTAACTGCTCATGGTTTGCCCATGTAAAATACATGGGCAGTCCTTGAGTTTTTGACTGTTAATTCAAAGTAAAATCTCTTTATGGAACATCCTGCATCTCATCTTAAAATTGATTATATTCATACAAACCCATGATTTGAATTCAAATTGGGGCATTGAAAAATGATAATCTTGCAATTTTTGATGAGGGAATTTCTATAGCCTAGAGTTAGTGTGGTTTTCCAAATTATAGAATTTACATGAAACAATATGTATTTTGGATAAATTTTCTTCTTAAAAAGATATTTGAGCATGTTGAACCAATGATTTATTTCAACATGACAGCAGTTCATTGAGAAAATGCTTTTTGGGTGTTATGATTCCAAAAAATGTTGATGTAGCTGTCCCAAAGAAGGTGTATCAAATGCCAAGTATTCAGAGTTTTTCAATGGGATTTGTCATGCTGTACACACTTGTATTTTGCTTTTTCCCACTCTTAATTTAATTTCTGTCTGCATTTGAAAAGTTGCTACAAATTGATTTATTTGGAAAGTTCAAGTGGTTAAATGTGGCGTTCATTTTTATTACTCAAGAAACTTAGGCAGAATCCACATCATTTATTCTCCTAGATCCAGTTAATCTAGCAATACAAATAATTACTAGTTTCAAGTTAAAAATAAAAGGATTGAATGGGCAGAGACACATTGACTACTGAATAAAACTTTCAAATAGGCTAATTTCTAATCCAAATATTTTCCTCAATTTTGTTTAGAGAAGACATACAGACAATACACTTTTCTAAATACTCTCAAGATGTTTGGGTGGTTTCCATTAATCTTGAGGGCTTGGAAACTTGAGTTCTAAGAAAAGAAACTGCCTCTGTGAGATCAACTTCTGGAAGTAAACTCAAGGCTCTTTTTTCAACTGGAGTTATATCCTGCAGGGCTTCCTCACTAATCCAATTTTGAGGTATTGAGGTAGGAAAGGAAGGTGGGTCCTCACCTCCTGTTGAATTGTTGGGTTTGGCAAGACTACTAATTTTTGATCTTCTTTCCCTCTTGATGCGTGGGTTTTTGCCTAGTTGGATGTATGCTTCATCAAGGTAGTAATAAATTTGGGATATATTTTGAGCCCTCCAAACATGGGCATAGTTGAATAATTCTTCATCTTCACCCTCAACATCAGAGATGAAACCACTATCCAAAAACAGAGCAGAATTCTTGGGGAACGAGTTCATCATTTCCAACTCTACAGCAGTTGTCTTCCTGATTTCCTTCTTGGTATTCTGTATTTGAAAAGATCATTAGCAGTTAGTCATTGTACAAAGAGAAAAAATTCCTAATAATTGATTTGGCCCACTTTCTTCTTGTTTAAGCTTTGAGATGCAGAAAACTGTGATTTCCTGCTCCTGGAGCCCCCTTCTGCCTTGTTTTCCTTCTTCCAAAGAGCCTTCTTTGATAAAAGCCAAAGATTGATTATTGCAACCCTGTTGGCTGGGGTGTTGTCATTTTCTTTTATTGAATAAGAAGCAGTGCCCCCACGTTCATGGCACATCTCCCATGCTCTGATGATTATTGCAGTCAGGGAGGAGTTCCAGCTAGATGATGGATTCTGTTCCCAGTGGTAGGTACATCTAGAAATGCCAGAATTAAGGATTAGGGCACATGCATGGGCTATCCATGTCTCATCATGAGAGTGAATTTGGCTCATGGAAGTGGTTTATAGGGGTTGAGGGGTTGAAGAAATCTTTTTTTGTAATTGGCGCAATGCATCCTTCTTGACAAGTTTGAGCTCCTTTCCCCGTAGTTCTGGATTGGAGTTGTATTGATTTGGTCAACCAGTGTTTGATGATATAGCATCATTAATGGATGCCTTCTTCCTTGCCATATGATTTTTCAGAGATGCCAGTTTGCCACCAGTTGGAGGATTTGGAAGCTTGTTGTTGTTGGAATCCATTCCAATAATTGCTTTTGTCCAATCAAGTAAGGATTTGGAAATACCACTTGAAGATGGGGGGATCCCAAGATTATGTGCATGTTGAGATATTGAATATTGTTCTTGAGCCAAACGGTTTTTATTCTTCTGGTGTTGATGGGATTGGGAAATTTTTTGTGCAATCATAAAGTAGGATGGAGTGGCAGAGTTGTCAAATTCATCCTCTTCCTCAGCAGCTGCCAAGTTGAATTTGTCATCCGGAAGAGGGACATTTGATGCCTCAGCATATGATGGTTCTGGGTTGACTGAGATTTCTTTATTTTTTTCATATGAAATGTAAAACAGGATTTAGTCTTGGGTTTGTATCATTGTGAGGTAGATCATAGACTGCATGCAGGGATAGTTCTTACCAGGTTCCATGTCTAATTTTCCAATTCGGTACCAAGATTAAAATTTTTCTGATTTGGTGGTTTTGTATTGATTTTTGACAAACTGATAAATAGGAAGTCAGAATTTCTTTCTTTGACCGTCTGAAAATTTTCAGAAATTGAGATATTATATATTGTGATTCCCCTTTGTTCCCAAATTTTTCTTCCCAGTGGGTAAAGGGTATGGACATAAGTATGTGGGTAGATGGAAGGAAGGCTTTAACCAGGGCACAGTTCAATCATTAATCACAATTCATCATGAAATAGGAAAAGAGACCCTGTGGCTTCCATCTGGCTCAAAAGGTGTTGTTGTTGTTTCTTGCATTCATGCATGATGAACACAAAAATACTGGTATAATGCAGTAAAATTTGAGTTATTTAATTTTTTGGATTGCTGAGGATATATATGAAGGTAACACTATTGATTTTCATGTTCTGAACTTCAAAAATTTAAGTCCATAAAAAACACCCTTGAGAATTATGTGGCTCAGAAAAGATTTTCATTCCCGTATCCATGGAATTTACCAAAAATATTTGAATGAGAATCAAGGAACAAGAAAAAAACTCCATTGGAGAATAGCTGCATTTAGAATATATTGAGATGCATTTTTTTGTATTATAGACTCAAAATTACTCCCTTGCAGTTTCATTTATTTGGATGGATTAAAAACTGAATGTTATCTCAAGTAAAGATGGATGGGACAGGAACAACTTGAAAATGTTCATATATTCTTGCCTTTGTTTTTGTAGGATGATTTGAATTGTATTGTACTCAGAAAGATGACTCTGGAAACCACACTGAGCCAATTTTAGAACCGGAATTCACATTAATCTGGATTCCTTTTTTGGAAGGTAGATTTCGGGAATCTGAATGATGAGTTAATGTAATTTTTAAGCTTCCATGCCAGATTCTGAATGGCTCAAATTCTTGTGCATAAGAAATTTTAATTTTCCCCTCATTTTCAGAACTGATCAAGACTACATATTCCCAGATCAAATGACACCATTGAAAACAGCCATGGAAGGAAATGCATTTATTTCAATTTCAATTTAGTGAAAATGCATGAGTTGAATTCTGGGAGATTTATAGGAAAGAAGAAATGGGACTTCTTGCTTACTGATTGGTCATACCCTATTACTAGAAATAAAATAAATACCTGGGATTTTTCAATCATTTTCCCAAACAGTTATATTGGCACTTTAACCACAGGATTCCTTATCTCATAGTTTACAAAATTGCAGATTTGTGAAATTTCTATGCATCAGAGTAAAATGTGGGTAAGCTGTATAAACTTCAATATATTTGGAAAAGTCTTGAATAACCAAAGGTGAAGGATCATGATAAAGCTACTCAGATTCTGGGCTTCAAATAACAAGAAAATCATTGCAGAAAGTCATGAAAGATTTGTATTTTTTGTATTTCTCAAGATAAGATTAACACACAATGTTTATTTTATATAAATAATTTCCAGTCTCAATGATTGAATCTGTCATAGAAATCAAGAAAGATCCAATGCCCTTGCTATCACTGGACCAAAATTCCTACATTTTCTCTTTGGAAATTAGGAATTTGGATTTTTAGGAATAAGCAAGTTATAATTTTCAGTCAATTGCTGTATAAGATATGTGATAAGAGCCTTTGATGGGAATAAAAATAATATTTTACTTTCTGGCCAAATCATTTCAAGAACTTGATATATTCCTAGGACTCACGTACCTCCATACAGTGACTTTTGAATCAATCAGTCATAACCTTTTGGTGCGTAAGGATCACTCAGCCCTTGCTGCATTATGAAATTTTCTGTATGCATGATTTTCAACTAGAAAATTTTGTCTTTGATGTGTATAATTCAAGAATCCCCTGTATCATTCACCTTAGCATGAATCAATTTCTTTTCTATTTTTCCAAATAAAAGGGCCTTTCTAAAACATTATATCTTTTATTGATTTCCTTCAAATTAGTCAATGATCACAAGATGAAATATTTATTGCCAGTCAATTGTTGAATTGCAGATGATTATACATGATTTTAAAATTGTGTGTTGAGAATATGCACACATATATCCAAATGAAAATAAAAGTGATTAGAATCAGTTGAATCAAACATTTTCTTGGATCTTGAATGGGCCGTTGCTTTTTCATGGTGGGATGGTGCACTTGCCTTAAGTGCACCATCCCCCCAAAAATTGCATGAAGGGATTTTTTATTAATTTCTTTAATTTTCAAAATTTTTTCCTAGTCCTGGTGAAAATATTTCTAAAGAAACCACATGGATGTTGGTGCATGCAAGACAGTGCTTAGTTCCCCCCACCCCTCAATTAATATTACAAAATTTGGGGTAGGATGGTGCACTTATGCTAACTGCACCATTGTCCCACAAGAGTTACATTTATTTCTTAATTCAAAGAAATATATTCATTCAAAATTATGCTTCATGAAAAAGGAAAGTGTTCGAACTTCCTAGAAATTTGGTATTAAGCACAATCAAATGAAACTTGAGTACACATACATGATTTGGTTGGATGTTTTCTGATACTTACTCAAAGAATAAACAATATTTTCTGATTAATTAAAATGATTCAAAATCCTAATACCACATTGCGGTTATTCTTACAAATTTTGAAATTATTCATAATGTTAATGATTTTTGGCAGAGCCATAACCTCTGAATTTTTTCCTCCAAAAACAATTACCAGTATCAAAACAGAGGGTTTTTGCCCCCAAAACACTCTTGTTTGCTACCTCTTTTTTGAAGAAAAAAAAAAGTTGCCTTGTCCACCCAAAGATCACAAAAAACCATCTGATAAATTCACATTGTCATTATCAATATAATTAGGCACACATTTGTTTCAATAATTCCCACACCATTGAGATGTAAATCCTGGTCTCATAATTCATCTATGTGAGATCAGTTTAATGTCCATTGTTTCAATATTATCTTCACTTTTCCCCCTCATTCTGTTGTGGGATGAATTATCTTTCTATTCTCCTGGCTCAATTTGTGCTTTCTTCAAGAAATTGGGCTTGGGATGTTCCAGTTACTTCATTCAGGGCTCAACTGTTATCAAGTCCAAAAATACTTGCATTATAATGTACTCTGAATTATCAATGCAAGTAGATGTACATGAATGTGCATTTTTAACAATGATAGATCATAATTTGGACAATAAGTCTCATAGTGCTTGCATATACAATGAATTTACATCTTTTTCTAAATTAATTGCTACAAATGATGAACTTAATACAGGAAGATGGAAGGACTAAACCACCCTAAATAAATTACCAAATAACCACATGGCTTGACCAAAAAAAAAGGCTTGTTTATGAAGTTGTTTAAAGATTCTGGGTCCTTGAGCTTTCTTTTTTTTTGTCCTGAAAGCCATCAAGAGTGAATTTATACTGGTAGGAAACTTTAAAATAAAGTTTCCTACCAGGGGGGTGATTAAAATTGTTTAAAAAGATAATTACTTTGTGTGGTTTTTTGTGGAAAATATGATTATTTTAACATGCAAATTTTGAATTAAATGAACTTGTAATGAAAGAATTAATTTTATACTGAAAAAACAATTATATTCATCCTTTTTTGAGGCATGAACTTGATTTGAAACATATCAGTGATGTCCCAATCAACAGCATCATACATTGCACCAAAGGTGAGCCCTCTGCACAGAATATTAATGTACCTCTTATCAATTAGAAATGGAGGGACAAAGTCAGATTAGATTTTACCAATTTAACTTGAGGTGTTCCCTCTGGGCTAAGAGGAACATTGCTGGGGGGGGTTCCGACAAGCTTGGGTATCCATAATAAACACAAGGCCTTGATCATGTTTGGATGGGCTTTTTTTTGGAAAAAAATCCTTGACTGAAGAGGATAAGGAGAATTTTGAGAGGGATGGTAGGGCTTTGGTATGGTTCACATCTTTCATCTTCTTCCAGATAGATATCATTATAATCCAATTTCCAGCAAGATGAGCAATTTGAAGATTTTTGATGAAGGCTGGTTCACAGACGTGGATGATATCAATATCCTGGGTTTTGGTTGCCATTTGATGGAGTGGCGTTGTTCAAAAATTGAACCCATCAACAGGTATACATGATTATGATTATTTTTAAATTGGTTCAATACCTGAAAAAATTTGACAATGTCCACAAACAGAGATTTGCTCTTGGGGAAATTGTGCTGGAGCGTTGGGGAGGTGGAAAACTTAGCCTAAGTCATCCACCTCCCCAACCCCCCTGCATGATTTCCTCATGGGGAGTTTTTTGGACATTCCCATGGTCTGGGTAGGTGGACAACTTATTGTAAGTTGTCCACCTCCCTATAGATGGTGTATTATGATGATTTACACCAGGCTTAAAACTTTGGTGATACACTGGCTGATTCCCTCAAATTGAGTATTCCATTCCAACTCAATGTACATCTGTCAGAATCTTGTGATCCTTGACTGGCATTGATGAAAATAATTTGAGCTGAATCAATTAGTGCAACCTCACACCTTTAGGATATTGGGAAAAATTGTCAAAAAATTTAATGAGAAGAATACTTTTCATTTGGAAGAGTGTGAACTAGTTTAGGTTCAATCCTATTATAGTTATTACAAGTGAATATGCACCCTTCTCAAATATAAGTAAATGCATTCTTTCTGTAATGGTTCAACATTTCTTCTGAATGCTGAACCTAATGAATATTTGAATGAAAACTTCTCCTTCCTTAAAAATTTTGATTTCAAGCTGGAAGTTATTAGCAGTTTCCAAATAAGTCAATTGTGAAGTCTGATGGAAGATCATAACATCCATGTTTTGGTGGATTTTAGGTGGAATTTAATTGTTCATTGAAACCATTAATATGTATATGTGATTATGGTAATTTCTCACTTTGTTCAATACCTTGAAAACTTTGACAATATCTACAAAAAGGGATTTGCTCTTACAAAAATCAATCTGAAGGGTTGGGGAGGTGGAAGACTTAGGCTAAGTTGTCCACCTCCCCAAACCCTCCCCTGGCTTGACGTCCTTTGGGGGAGGTTTCTTTACCCATTCCTCAAGTCTGGGGAGGTGGAAGACTTAGCCTAAGTCGTCCACCTCCCTATACATGGTGTATTTTGATATTATGCACAAGGCTGGAAACTTCATATTAAATGGAATGAATATTAACATGTAAGCAAGTCTGTAGATTCCAAATGTGATCACCAAATATTCTGTGACACAAGATATGCCCATTCTTTCATTGCCAAATGTTGCAATGAATATTGCTCATTGTTAACAAATTATGTTAACCTTGTCCCATTTCAATGGTCCCATTTCTATAATTTAACATGGAGTTTTTGAGCAAGAGTCCAAAGGTGGTTGAAGCTGGCCACAATTTGAAGGTGGTTTCAGGTCAGCCACACCCAACACAAAATCACAATCCCCAGGGACATGGTGCACTTACCCTAAATGCACCATGCCCCCACAGATATTTCGGATTAATTCACCATCATGCAATACAGGTAAAATTGCCAATTTATCACCAAATGTAAACTATCACAGAAATTCTGGACAGATAATCTTGATGCCCAATATTGAAGCATTTTATTTGGAAAAAAATATCATATCATAGTATTATGAATCCCCACCACCCTTATACCAAGTGACATACTTGCCACTTTGCATCCACAATTCAAGCAATGTCTCTTTCTTTTTTGGGTATTCTTGTAATCCAATATTTTCCCACTGATCAACAACATTCAGAATTTTGATGTCCCCCTTTGTCTCAATTTGGAGAGTCAACATATTTCAGGCCTCCAGGTTTATTTGAAAATTCCAATTTCAAACTTTTGCAAAACAGTCCCAGGTTTTGGTAGTAAATTTACCATTAGTAAAGGAAATATTGGAAAAATGATTTTGCCGTAGCATCAGTTATAAACCAATTTTCTTGAAGTGAAACAAAAAGCACCCTCACATATTGATTTGGAAAGGTATGCAACCAAACAAAATACTTGTTGATTAATGGGACCATTAATCTTTCAGCCACAGTAATAGTTATTTTGATCATTTATCTAATTCAAATTTGAAAATATCATTTGGAACCTTTGCAGAAGTGAGATTGCAATAGGATTTTACCTAGATACTATTCCATTTTCAAACCTCAAACTCATTTCCCCATTCATTTATTATGCCTTGAAACCTTACCAAAATTTGCATCAAATATTCTTAAGGACATACTCAAAAAGTTATTATTTAATTTTCTTAATGTGGACTGCAATTGCCAATCACAATTCCCATTTTCAATGTGATTCATTAATGTTCACCAAAGTGAATTTATTAACAAATAATATGTATGTTTAAATTTGATTGAACCATGGTATGTATCAATCATTCTTGCATGGTCTAGTCATGCCAAATTAGGTATGTAATGGGTCACTGATAATGACCCAACCCCCCACCTCAAACAGGCCTCAAGATCGTTTCACCATGCTCCAAAAGTGGAATTGATCATCCACTTCCAAAGCTTGCAACTTTCGGTGGTGAAGGCCCAAAGCCTTTGTTGCAAAGATGCTGCCAACGCGACTCCAATCGCGTTCGCATCTTTGCTGCCGCAGCGAAAGGGGCCATTCGCTGCCCAGCTCATCATCAGAGCTTTGTCGGCGACGTGGCCATCTGCCAGGACCCTTCCAAAGGTCTGTGCGCGACCGGGGTCCTGGCTGTATTGCGCACAGCCTCTGCAATGGGCGGACCAATTCCAAGGCAAGTCCTGGGCGTTGCAAGCGCTTCGCTTCCTTTGCAAAGACAGCGAATCGCTTGCTTGTCCCCAGGAACAACCAACGAAGCAACGGCCCCTCAAGCGAGCGACATAGGCTGTTTTTTGGCCATGACCCCATTGGAACCCAATGCCTTCCAGGTGGTAAGTCCTTTCCTTTTTTTCATTCATTTTGATCATTCGGCTTGTTTTAACGCTTGCAAAGCGTTGCTTTGAGGCTAACTCTGTTTCTTCATCTCTACCTATCCCACTCGCACCACATCCTTTAGAACATTTCCCCAATCCTCCCCAGTCATCACCAACAACCTTCCACTCCAGATGCAACCAACTCCAACACTACATCACACTTTAACCCTCTTCCAGTCATCATCATCCCAGTAAGAACCCATCAACCTCTCATGTCCATTGTTACCATGTTTTTTTCATCTCCAACTGCTGTTTGATTGATCATTTACTGACTTGAATCTGTCTCTTCCTTACCATTTATGTTTGCCTTCCTCCATTACAGCCAAATCTTGCAACAAAACGTGGAAAGATTCATCATTTTCCTCATTGCCATTGAACCTTGGCTTGTCATTCTTGTATCCATCTTGATTGTAGGCTGAATCATCCACCATCCAAACACCTTGCATCCTCCTATCCCAGTGAAGATCATTGGTTAACAAATCCATGTACAATCATGAAACATTTCTTTTTCAAACTTTTTAAGGTTAACAATGGATCAAGCTAATGTTAAAGCTTCCACTACATCTAATCCTCAAACATCCATAACCCTGAAGAGAAACGACAAGTTGCAATCCTTGGAAACAGTTGGAGGCTCTAGAATGTATGAATTTCATTGAATATAAACACATTATAGCACCTCATTTGACTAACTTTAACCATTTTATTTTCTTACTATGTTTGAAACTTGAATTCCTGGTGTTGTTTCTGAAACACTGTTTATAGTGATGATGAGCTTGTGAATCAGAAGCAGCATCAGGATTCAAAAACAGACCCAACTGTTCCTAGAGGACCAGCATCACGTATGATCCAAACCAAGCCATCTGCATCCAGAGCTTATAAGAAGCATAATAAAGCAAAACGTGATTATTCATTTAAGGAATCAACTTCCAAATCAATTTATTTTGTTACTTTGAAGAAAAACTTCAGTCCCTGTCAGGTAGTGGTACCAAACATGAGCCTAGCAATCAATATACATGTTGTCTCTGATCAAAAATATCAACCAAATGTTGTCCTTAAGTATCATTCTCTTACTCAACAACCATACACATTCCTTGCAAGTCAGTTCTCTGAAATGATCCAATATCTTTACATCATGGCAAACAATTGGCAAAACCTCAATAAAACCAATTGTAATACCAAAAATGGATCTATGTTTGGAATTGGATATTGTCAAGGCACTGACCCGGGATATTCTGCAGGTATTTGTTCCTCAATTCCAAATTGCTGATCATGGGTTTGCTTAGTGATTTATGTTACAAATGATGACCTAATAGGAATATATGCTAGAAGGTGGGATTTAAAAAAAGAAGAAATTGATCTTGATGATCTCTTGTGGAGTAAGCTTCCGGTCCATAATGAATTGGTCTTTAATCAAATCAAAGCTCTCTCCAACACAGCTCATGCAAAGAACAGAACAGTATCAGAAGACTTCAAAATTTCAAACTGGACATCTCCAGAGTGGACTGATCAAAGAGACTCATTTCTTCATGCATCCAACGTCATTGTGACTTGTGATGACTTTTCAAATGTTGTTCATACAGATCAGGATGACCTCAATGGTTATACTTATGGATTGTTCTCTTATATTGAAAAGCCAACAGGAACATCAATCCCGGCGCCCTCCACAGAAACAGGTCACGGTCTCTCATTCCCCACCCTTGGATTCATTGTGGATTATGCAAAAGTTGGTGGTATTGTAGAAATTTTATGGCAAACATCTGTCTTTACACATCATAACACTTTTCCTCCACCAAGTCTCCAATCAACAGAACATCATACCCATTTTGGTTTCTCATTTCAAATAAAAAAAAAGCTAGAAAATGCCTCCCTGAAACTTCATGGTTGTTCTCCCAAAAAAAATGTTTCTAAAGTATATGGAAAAAAACGTAGATATGGGTAAAAAATTTATTTGTATGAAATGAAAAAATCACTTCTTGCTCTTGAATTATCTTGATTTTTCCCAAAAGTCCATGGAGAAGTGTGCATGCATGGTAAAATAGACATACAAATTGGATTCAAAGATAACAGATCAAATGAGTGATGGACAACTTATGCTAAGTTGTCCACCTCCAAAACATCTCTAAAAGATTTGAACTAGTCATGCTTCCCCGCATTTAAATTGTCTGTGGAGGTGGACAACTTGTCGTAAGTCGTCCACCTCCCCAGCAGAAGACCACTATTGATATTATTCACATAGATGGAAAATCTGTTGATACACAATTCTATCTGGAGAAATAACCTCTGTACCACAGGGAGTCAACGATCTTTCAAATTCCCGGAAATCCCCCCATGGGGGTTTGGGGAGGTGGACAACTTAGCACAAGTCGTCCACCTCCCAAAGGTTCCGACAAGATTTGAACCAGTCATGCTTTCACGCATGTCAAATGTCTGGGGAGGTGGAAGACTTACAACAAGTTGTCCACCTCCCCAGCACAAGACACATATTCATATTATGCACTTAGACCAAAAATTTGCTGATACACCACTCTATCTCCAGAAATAAGCTATGTAGATTCCACACGTGATACATCTGTCCTACATATTACACACACCTGTTACATGTTATTGTTTGTTTTTATGGTATATAAGCCAGTAATCCTTCACAAAGAAGTCCTGCTGCATTCTAGTCTCAACCAACTTATACCCAACAATTTTTACCAATCAATCTTGAATCATTCTTGACCTGACTACCTACCTTGAGTAAAAAATGGCTGATTTTCCCGGTAAGAGTTTAAACGTCCTTGGTCCTGTGTGGTGTACTAATGATTTGCAATGATCCTTGAATTTCTTAGAACGATGTAATCTCAATCAACTCAATGCCCTCCTGGGTGATGAGTATGTTGAACAAACGCATAAGAAAGTTCTCAAGGCAATGCATGATTTCTATCAGAAGAAATATGATGCAAAAGTGGAGCGGTTGAGGTCACAATATGCCATAGCTCTTGGTCTTGTCAAATATTCAACTGACAAAGAGGAAGAGCCAACGGAACCCGTGAATAGAAATGTACCATTATCAATTTGGGAACCTTCAAATCCTGGTTTGAAAGCAACTACTTTGGATAAAGCGGTTACCCAGACCACTGTATCCCTTGCGGATGACCAGGCTCAGCAAAACAGTGAGTTGAATTTATAATTTGATACACCAAAGTTTACATTGGAATTCATCCCAATAACCAAAACTAATACAGTCCCAATGTACTCAGTTGAATCCAAAATACCAGGTGAAACTGGTGTAGCAGAAAACCACGTCCAAGACACTGAAACTGTTCTGGGTCATCCTGCAATTGTTGAGGCACCTGAGAATCCCTCATTGAAACCACAAGTTGATGCAACTGCTGAACCAATGATTGTTCCAGAAACTAGGGCATCTGCTAGGATTGCAGCCCAAGCTGCTTGGCATGCTGCCAGAAGATCTTTGCACAGGCCACCCTCAAGCTCTCAAGCTTCATCTGACTCCTCTGATTCTATTACCGCTCTTAGAAGCAAAAGTGAGATGCAACAAGAGCCCCAGGAAGTATTTGTGATTGAACCATCACCCAGGAGTCCCACCCCTGCACCAACCCTAGTTCCAACATTGCCTGATCAGGTCAGTTTCCCCTCTTCCATGCTTTCCCTCATATAAAACCAACTATTAACTTTCAAATTTACAATTTTTATCTGGATCAGAATTTCTGTACCACCATTCCTCAAAAAAGGAATGCTTCTGATGCTAGAATAAGCACTGAGGATGTGGCACAAAGAAACTCAAGGCCAAGGATTATGCAGCAACCAGTCAATCAGCAGCCCCAGCCTAGGGATGATGCTACTAGCCAAGGCACAACCAAGGCCCAAAACACAGGGCCAACATCAATTGCTGGTTCACATCCACAAGGTCAGTTGAAAGATTATCTGATACAATGAAAATCATGCAAACTAACTTGATTTCAATCCACAAGACTTTTCATTGGCTTAACAAAGGAAGATCTCTTGAGGTTGTCATACTGGGAAGAAATAAAGGACCTTGCAACCCCATCAACCTATTGCAAAATGGTAAGCAGTAACCAGTTCCTAATATCAAACACTCTCAACCTTCTTGGTTGAAGAATCATGTTGAACCCTCCAGAGACATCTACTATCCTGAAGTCTTTGGAACTTTGTTTGACACGGTGCAGAGATGGTAAATCATGAGAATTCTGTATTCCACTATAATGCAAATCAGCTGATTCCCACTTTTTGAATTAACAGAAAAGATTTTACTAGGAAAGGATGATGATGTCTTTTTTGGAAACACCTTCATAAATACAAACTCTCTCTCCCGCTCTAGGAAGACAGTCCAGAACAATATCCATCCCCTCTCTGAAATCCTGACTTATAAAAGAGAGCCAATACGTGGAGCCTATGCAAAGTTGAAGCACACATTGAATGTCATCATAGGAGTTGTATCCCATAAAATCTCAAGAAACGTGCTCCTCTCTATGGAAGGGATTGATGGAACTTCTGATGAAGCTTTGCTGCAAGCACAAAGCTACTTTTTCAACCTTCAAGCAGCTGTGATTGATGATTCAACCTTTGCTCCACACAAGAAGTCAAGTTCCCAGCAGGAGGCTGAGCTCAATGCTGGGAGAGGTGGTCTGAATACGGTTTTTGAATACGTTGTCTCTCTAGTCACCGGGCTGATCAACTTAAGACTTGATTCAAGGGAAGATAATTGACAGCCTTTTATGTCTAAGGACTCAGCTGAGAAGAAGAATCAATGGGGGATCAATTCTCTAGCACGTGTTTCACACATGTTGGTTTTTGGTCCTGTGGCAATATGGATATGTCCTGGAAATCAAAGAGTGATGCCCAAGTGGAAGTCTGGCATGCTTCTTGAGTTTGGTAGTCTTGTACTTGAATCAAAGTTGAAGGCTGGCTTATCTCCTGATCCCATCTGGGGTCAATTTGGTAACACAAGAGTATATATCCTGACTGCCTTGAGTGATATGGGCTTTATTAAAGACCAAAAAATAAACTGGAGAGATGTAATTAGAATTTTTACTGAAAGATTGTCTTATGAAAAATTGTCTGAGGTCCTTCTGGAGGATATTGTGCTGCTTACTGACTATGATATGGGTAGCCACTTTAATACTGTCTGGGCTGTTGAAAAAACTACCTCTTCTAATTTAGTTGAAGTTACCTCAGAACCCCAAGCTTCCCACAGTTAATTCCGTTGACTTTTTGGGAAATCAGACTGTTAGTTTTTCCCAATCACAGCCCGTTCTTTTCCCTTCGCAGCCATTCCTCACTTTGAAGCATCCCGGTTTCCTTGTCCAAGAACTTCGGAGTTTTGGCGACGACTTTCCCTTTTGAGTTGGAGTTTGCAGTCGGGGTTGGTTTGGATGGTTTTGGGTTCCTCATGTTTTGCTTTGAGGAGTCGTCCACCTTTGGAGCCGAGGTGGATGGTCCATGGTTTTTTTGCCAAGAGCAATTCTTGTCATGATAGCCATTATCAAGCTCAATCACTCAAACGATTAGCTGCTGAAGCGAGGTTGTCTTATGACCCCCAACTGCAAGCTGTTCAATTAAGCGTGCCGGTAAACCCTTTTGGAAATGGAATAGAAGAGCGGCCTCGTTCCACTGTATTCAAGACTGCAAGGTTTGAAAATGAGAAATATAAACGGAAGCTCTACTATTCTCCTTCATAACTAAACTATTAAGTTTGTATTTGGCGTTTGAAACTTCATTGGGATTACCAAACAGGGTGAACAATTGTTGCTCGAACTTGTCCCAGTTGTTGAGAATACAAGTGGGGCTGTTGTTGGACAAACGTTTGAGGTACGGTTCGAACCACTGCGAGGCTCTACCTCCCAAGAAGGAAAAAGCATACATAACTTTATGTCTATTGGAAGGGAAATTGTTGGAGTCGTTTGAAAAGATGATTTTACAAGACTGTAGGTAGGATCTAAGCTTATGAGGGTGTTCTCCTGTAAAGTGATCAGGTTGTTTCATGCCCGGAGTGCGAAAACTAGGAGTGCTTGGACTAGATTGCTGGGCACCATGAGTGAGGGCCTGGATCAATGTCCAAATCAGGGTTGGAGCATCGGGCTTGAGAGCAGTAGTGCGAACCCCTGGTCTACCACAAGTCAAGGTTTCATCGGAAGAATGGTTGGAGTCTGCGAATTCCGCAAGAGGGTCCGTCGGAGCATCCCGTGGAGGAGCCCAAGGATCATCGAGAGGTTCCACAGATGGCGATTTGGAAGGAGGAACTGGATCTAAGGGTTGTTGGGCCCAAGGAGTGCTGGTTCTCCCTACCCAATGGATCTCATCATTGTAAGGGGGGAGGGAAGCATTCCCGGTTGAGCAAGTACGTGACATCAAAAAATAAGAAGTCTAATATAGGTTGGCATGCTACAATAGATGAGTTGAGTTAGTTAATTTACTGTCACACGACCACCCCACATACTATAGGTCAATTCTTAGATGATCGTGAGCGCAAAGGAATACCAAGTGCGAGGGCAAGTGCAAATAGCAAGACCCAGTTTTGAAGTGCAAACTTGGTTATGCCACTCAACAAACGGCGAGATGAATGGAAGGTGTTCCAAAGAAGGAAACTCAACCTGAGTCCGATGTGATAACTAGGTTGCAGCAAAATGCGAGAACGTATGAAATTAACTAACTGAGGAGACAATCATCAGGCAAGGGGATAGCCCTTATAAGGTAATCCAAAGTGACTAGATACAACCTGGTGATGAGCTAACTACAGGTGAAGTGGTGAGGCAATGAATGACAGGAACGGAATAGGAAATGAAGCAGTGGTATAGATCCGAGTTCTTAGCGTAAGTGCAAGACAATAGAATCTGAGCGTACAATTGCATGAAAAATTGGGATAAGAGCAAGTGACATTGAAGGTAATGCGAATGAGAGGTAATAGTGTATGCAGGATAGGGACTAGTCCAATTGCAAACTATACATCAGTGATGGATTGGTTAGACATAGATGCAAACTAACAAACAATGCATGACCAAAGATGGAAGTCCGAGGCTGTTGATTGGCCAGGGAAGGAGATTGGATCTCATAATGGATGGTCGACTGGTATGGAGTTAACTGCAAAGTTCGCAAGTATGTACTGAGTTGGTCGCCAAGATTGGAAGGTCAGCGCGAGCCAGAGGAAATAGCGGATTGCACCATTGATGTTGCTTTTATTTTTGTCACGCTTTTAGACTGAGGTAGATGGTACTGAGGAAGGGAAATGTCAAAGTGGTGAAGACAATAATCCTTAAGTGCAAAGCCTGACAGTGGAGAATGAAAGGAGAGTTCATCAAAGGAGGCGTTTGCGGAGATGAAGATTTTGGAGAAATCCAGATCAAGCAGTCAAAATGACAAAAAATCATTTACGTACCCAAGCAGAATGGCTTGTTTTCTGGTGGGGAGAAGCTTGAAAGTCTTATGAGCCTTGTAATGAAAGCAAAAGCGGAGAATCCAAACAGTTGTAAGCAGTTGAGGTTAAAATTTTGTCTGTGCCACAATTTGTAGGGAATAGTGTTGCCACAAGGCCTGGAAGGGAGTACATTCAGAATGTGGGTGGCAGTGTTGATGGCCTCATCCCAGAGCTTCAGGGGCAGATTTCTTTGATTGAGCAGAAATTGGGCCTTCTCCAGGATGAGGCAATTTGATCTTTTGGCAAGTCCATTTTGTTGAGGAGTGTGAGGGGGAAAGAAGTGTTGGCTGATTCCTTTTTCAAGACAGAAGGATTGAAGATTGGAGGATATGAAGTCACTGCTGTTGTCAGAGATCAGCAGCTTCACGGTGTGACACTTTTGAAATTTGGCCCAAGATAAAAAATCTTTGATGGCAATAAACACATCACTTTTGTGTTTGAGGAGTGCTACGGACCGGTATCCTGAGAATTGATCTGTAAAAAAGAGGAAGAAGGAAAATCCGGAGTTGGAAGTGATGGAGAAAGGTCTGACAACATCCAGATGAATTGCTTCAAGAGGTTTGGTAACCCTTTTGAAATACTGATCGAATGGTGTTGAGACTTGTTTGCATGTCTTGCAGATCCAAAACATGGGAGTTTGATCTTGGGAGACGTTGGAGCACAGTTGAGAGTCTTGAGAGATTGAGAACTTGCGTTACCCAGACAAAGATGCCAGAGATTGTCCGCAGCTTTGAGGAGCAGAGTGGATTGATTGCATTGCAGGAAGTTTGTGCGGCAGAGTTTGGTCAGCTTATTGTTTGTGGTGCCAATGAAGCTGATCCTGTCTAGTTTCACTTCAAAGGCCAAATAACCAACTTGTGCAAAAGTTTCCTTTGAGGAGTTCAGTTGGGTGAGGGAAATGAGACATCAATTGATAGAGGGAATGAGCAGAACATCTTGCAAGATGATGATTTTGCCCAAGTGATTGACAAGCTTAGCTGAGCCTGAATGAGTAGCAGTGAGGGAGTTATTTGGATATCCAGTTCCCACTTTGAGGTGAACAGGCAATCATTAAAACAGAAATTTGGGGTTGTTGATTATGTGATGACTGGCGCTGGAGTCCAGTACAGGAAGGAGGGAGTTTTTTCCGTTGGAAAATAGATAGATCTGAGCATTGAAGTGAAGTTCAGTCCTCTTTGTGTTGCTTTGATTGTTGATGTTTGAGCTATCATTTGCAGTGTGGATATTGGAAGATGCAGTTTTGCTCCAGTTGGGTCTGAGAGGGGGATGCACAAACCAAAATTTACTTTCTGGGTGTTCAGCTAAAGGATTTTGATGTCCTTTGGAACATGGATGCTTGGGTCTTTTCTTTACTTCTGACTTGTGGAGTGAGACAGAGGGATTTGTCTCAGGAGTTGCATTGGCATCAGGTGTGTGAGAAGACTCCAGATGTAGGACTTCACAAATCTTGTTCAAGATGCCAGTTGGGTTCTGAAGGAGGGAATGTTTGAGAATCAGGGAGTCAACGATGTGGTAAAACCATTTAAGACTCCAAACGGTGCTAGGCCATGGGGGTTCTGTGGATGGGAAATTTGCTGTTTAGGCTGCCCTCCTGAGTGTTACAAAAATATTCAAATGTAACCAAGATCCAGGTCAAGAACTTTTTAATTGAGTAATCAAGTAGTAAGGATAAAAATTGATAATAGTTTGTAGCTATGGAATAGCACTATCTGAGGCAAGATTATGTGGGAGATATTTGAACAAAAGAAGTTCAAGTTTGTTTCAAGTACAAAAGAAACAAAGCTGTTGTATGTAAAAAACACCCACAAGCTAATTACTCTGGTCTTCAGCAGAAGATTGGGGATGATCAAATCAAACCCCAACCAACTTCCAGGTTCTCAATGAGCCTGCCCAAATCTCCGCAATCAAGCGCTTGAAGGGTACCAGATAACTGAGGGTGGCCATACAAGACAAAGCACAATGCTTTGAGAAGCTCTAAAAGCAAACAGTAACTGATTTGAACAGGGATAAGCTCAAAAATTCTCAAGGAACTCAAGAGTAGGCTGGCAGAATGAAACTTTGAAAAATAAAAGGAGGTATAAAATTTCAGGTTTTAAACTTAATACAACCTCTTCAATCAAATGTGATTGGCTCCAGAAAAGATGATCAAGGAAGGATCAAGACCAGTATGGTCAGATAAATGGATCAAAGAGTGGCCTAACACACTCAAGAATTCCAACAGACGGAATTCTCTTCAACCAGCAAGGCTATTGGTTGGTGATGAGGATCAGGCCACAGAGGGGCAAAGACTTAAGGATCAATGGATCAGGGGGATATGAAGTATATACCCAGGATAATGATGATGAATGACTATGATACTTGGGGGGAAATATGCACAAACTCCCATGGATGATTAGAAAAAGGTAGGGGAGAGCCCCTCCTTTTATGGGTCATGGGTCCCTGTAGACTATTTACAAGTGATGACACAGATAGAGCGGAAAAAGACAACAGTTGAAAAAAAGTTTTTTTTTTTTTATTTGGTTTGATTTTGATCATGAGAAAAACAAAAAAGACAGATCTGAACAGGAACAGAGAGATACCAACGGGGGCCAATGATGGCCATGGGTGATGAGTAGCAGATTAGAAACGCGTGGACCACAGGCAGTCTGCGCAGTCAGGGTATTTGGGGGCATGCGCCTTGAGGATGAGCAACAGCAACAGCGGTTGATGCGGTGATTGAATGGGATGAGGGATGACCAGTGAAGAGAGATGAGAGGTTAGATTGGTTGTGGGAGCCACCAATTGGTTCAGGTGATGAAGGTTGTTCCTGTGACCAATCTTGCACAGAGGGTTGGGAAGTCTGAGGATGGGTGGATTGGTTGGTTGGGATTGATGGACAAAGACAAGATGGAAGATGAGCTCAAGAAGGAAGTAGATGGTCAACAGGGGGCGGTGGACAATTGTTGACCATGAGTGTTGACCAATGGGCTGATGGTAGTTGTGAAATTCCGGTCCTCAGCTCAAGACCATCTTAAATTTTGAAAAGCAAAAGCGAAATCAATGTCCAGCTGTCATATGTACTGATGGTTGTTGAGTTTAGAATTCAATAAAAGATTGATTTCATCAAAAATGAGAGAGGTTGAATGAAGGAAAAAAACTAGTGGGTTCACCCTAAATAAAAGACTCAGCACAACTATGAGCAGAGCTGAGGGGTTAAATATGATAAGCTTTACAGACATTGAGATTGATAAGGAAGAAATCTGCAGAGTTGAGAAGAACACAGACTAAATCACAATGATTGTTAAGAAACAGTGATGAGAAGAATTGTGCTTACCGGTCTCATAATCCCAAGATGTCAGTGGAACAACTTGGAAATTGTACAAGGAAAACATCTTGAGACCTGAGCGGGCAAGGCATCTATTCAAGTCTTAACCGCTTGAGAATAGAGTGCAGGCAGCAGGCCTTCCGTGGTTTTTCAGCCATTGGCTGTGCTTTAGGCTACACAGAGGTGGCCAGAGTAATAGGGGTTGGAGGAACTCAGATGCAAAATGCAAAGCATGACACACAAACACAAAGGAAGGAAAGAGAGGAAGAATCCTATAACTCAACACCCACCCTGGCTTGAGCATTTGCAGCTGGAGTCCTAAATTTAAGTGACCAGAGTTTCTCAGCTAGAGATAGGCAAGATACTGGCTTGGAAAGATTGCTTTTGGAGTCAATTTGCTTGATGGAGATGTTTCCCCTGTCCATCTCCTCCCGCAGGAAGTGGTGGCGCAGTTACATATGTTTTGCCTTGAAGTTTGCATGATTTTCTGCGCTAGAATCTAGCTTGAAGCAGCAATTTTGTTCTTTGTAGATTGGAATCGGGGCCTTCACAGGTCTTTGAAAAATTTCCTCTGCCAGAGACTTTGCCCAGACTGCCTCCTTAAACACTTCCCTGGTGGCCTTATACTCTGCTTTGGTGGCGGAGAGGGTGATGGTTGCTTGTTTTTGAAACTTCCAGCTGATGATGTTGCTGTTCCACAGTGCAACAAAACCACTGATGAACCGCCTTGTCAAAGGGCAAGTGGCGCAATCTGCATTGAGGTTGGCACTGAGATCAGATTTGCTTGACTTATTTGTGAAATTGAGACCCAGTGAGCTGGTGTGAGCTAAGTAGCTAAGAACCATCATTCCAGCCTTGTATTGCGCTTGAAAGGGTGCATTGAGGAATCGTGACAGATAGTAAACTGCAAAGGTGACATTGGGGCGGGTGTTACAGCTGATGTAGTTGAGCTCTCCAACAAGTTTCCTGTAGTCCAAACCAGTTTCCAAAAATTTATTTTGCTCCTCCTCCGTTGTGGGAAACAGCTTGACAGAAGGCTTGAAGGGGGTGTAGCACTGCTTATGGCTTGGAAGATTTTATTGGTCTCCAAGGCCTGCAATGTAGGTTTTGTGACTGAGGTGAACCATGTCCAAGGTCTGCTTTACATTCATTGAAAGCAGCAGCGCAGCCAACCCAAGGTCTTTAATATTAAACTTCTTTGATATGGCGTTCACAAAGCTTTCCGGGTCTGGGCTGAAGATAGCAATTTTGTACACTTGTATGTATAGGCAGGTATTGCCTTTCCAGAATATGCACCAGTCTCCTTTGCTTGTTTTAAAAACTGCTTCTTGGAGCCAGTCGCTTAGGGTGTTATACCACATCTTTGGCGCCTGCTTGAGCCCATATGGAGCCTTTTTGGAAAGACAGCCTTTCTTGGGGAAATTGGGACATTTTGAGGCACTTTGACATGTATGTTTTCATTCAGCAAAGCATTGAGGAAAGCCAATTTAACGTCCAGTTGATGGAATTTGAACCTGCGCTGGACAGCGTAAGCAATGAGCAAAAAAAGAGAGGATTTTTCCCGAATAGGGGCAAAGACCCTCAAGTAGTCAACACCGTACTGTTTGTAGAAGCCTTGCACTCACAGTCTTGCCTTGAGCTTGATTATCTTGTTCTCCTTGTCGCGCTTAGTTTGGAACACCCATATGCACTTGATTGCCTTGATTCACCATTGCGGTTTGAATTCCTCCCAAACTCCATAGGTGAGCAGATTTAGTATCTCCTTCTCCATAGCAGCTATCCATTCCAATTTGTGAAGACTTCCAAGGGCTTGATCCAAGGTTTTGGGATCTTGGTGCTGAACTTCACTCAAGTTAATCTTGGGTTTTTTGAAATGGAGACAACAGTTGTGGGGCAAGATGTTTTGTTCAAAGACTAAGCTGTAATTTGGAGAAAAATGCTGCTCAGTACTTTGATTTTGAAGTGCTGAATCATCATTATTAGTTAGGAAATGAAGACTGCTCCATGGATTGATGGATTGGGGAGGGAAGGGATCCTGGAAGTTGTTGATCTTCTCAGGAGCGCAGGAAGGGCAGCCTGTTGATATTTGTCTCATTTTTCCTCTTCTAAATCATCATTCCTTTAACTAATCAGTCTGCCAGTCTCTACTACAATTGTGCTTGCCATATGTTGTGTCTTCAGTTTCTGCATCTCTTCATTATTTTTCTCACTGTCTCTGAAGTTGTTACCAAGCGCGGCAAAGACTGCTCCCACTGAAACAGGTGTCAGTCACCATTGGCTGTTGCGGATGCTCTCACCATGGGAGACAGGTTGGACGACTCCCCCACTCCTATATCAGCAAGCCTGCTCTCAGTCCTTGCAGTCTCAACCATCCACCTCAACCTCCAGCCTTGAACTCACCAACTATCAACCTGAATTGGCTAGATTGGTTTGCAACTTCAACTTTGTCCACCAGATCGTCTTCAGAATTGATATAGGAGTGGGTACCATTCAATCTTCCAACTCAATCTCCGGATGATCAAACTGACGGTATCTTCCTGGTTGATAAGTCTCTCTGGAAGGATAGGTGTTGTTTTGTTGTCTCTAGTTCTTGATCACTATACATAGTCCGTTTAAGGGCCATCATCCTGCCCGTAGAGACATGTATTCTGTTTGTTAATTGTTTATTATTGTTGGATATTCTAGTACTGGTGTTTCCTTGTTGCTTACCATTTTTGCTGAAATTTGAACAGCCTGGTCCAGATTTATCAGCTCTTCAATCCTTTTACACGGTTTAAAGCCAAAAATGGATCAAATGAGCTCAACCAAAATGGCAAGGACCACTGAATCCCCCAGACCAGGAGTTGAAGGAAATTTCAAAGCGCTGGAACTCAAATTGCTCATGGAATCAACTCCACTACTGACTGAAACAAACTACTCCATCTGGAGGAAGAAGATGGAGCAATTGTTTAAGATGCAAGGCATACTGGATCAAATCAACTCACCTGAACTCCACGTAGACATTCCTGAAAACAATGAAATGGCAGGTTATCTCATGTCAAAACTAGACCCTGGGACCCACACAAACATTATAACCCCGGAAAATGAAGACTCATCAAAACTGATTTGGCTCGCTGCAAAGAATCACTTTGCCTCCAGCCAAGCAGCAAATTGAGCCCAAATTTTCTTTAACTTCTTATACCTAGGGTTTGACCAAAATGATATAGGTGGTTTCGTCACCTCTGTAAAGGCCCACCTTGGAAAGCTTGATGAAGTTGGAATAGTATTACCAAACAACATCCTGAGTTATCTCATCCTCTTCAAGCTGCTGGACTCTCTTAAGGCCATGCAATCTCAGATAATTCATTCAGGAAATGAACTTTTGGACATGATGGTTCTCAATCATCTTGTCCAGCACCAAAATGAAGTGCAATTGAAAGCCGCCAAGACCTCTGACACCAACTCAGCAATGTTTCACTCCAAAAACTCAAAGGATTCTGATGCCCCCAGATGCAAGAATAGGAAACACAACCCTGCTGTCAAGTTGCATCCCCCCTCATCCTGCTGGGTAGAATTACCTGAGCTCCAACCCAACCAGTCATCAAACAAGGGAAGGCATTGTGTCAAGAAGAAAAATCCGGCTGAATCACATTTTGTCAATTACTCTTTTTTTTGTGCCTCAAATCATTTGAACAACCTCCACTCTGATCGATATATCCTGGACCGTTGATGCTTAATCCATATGCTCCATGACCAGAACTCATTTGTGTCATTGACTGAGAAACCTGGCAATGAATTCATCAAAACTGGGAAGAAAGGTGAGGGAATTGCAATTCAAGTTCTTGGCACAGCCATACTCAAAAGAGCCGGCAAAACCATCCACCTTGAGAACACAGCTTGGGTCCCTGAAGCCACTTTCAACCTTGTGTCTCTTGGTGTCCTGTTACTTAAGGGGTTCTATTTCAGAGTAAACTCCAAATCTGAACCACCATCCCTCACCCTCCAAAGATCAAAAGACTCTGTCCTAACAGGCAGTGTTGAAAACAATCTGCTCCTGATCTGGGCTGAAAAACCCTTGGAAACCACCTCTTCTACCACAAAGGCTCCTGGAATCAAGAAGAATTCTTCCTGCTACCTAACAGTGGCATAACTCAAAGAGCTCCACCTCAAACTTGGTCATGCTAGCATCAACCAAATAGAGAAATATCTGGGTTTCACAATTCAAAGCAATACGTTGAAGATCTTTGAATGCTTAGCCTGTAAGAAGAGCAAAACCAACAAGGCTTTGTTCAAAAAGGATCAGCAGTCTGCAGCTAGGGTCTTTGACCGTCTCCATCTTGATCTTATTGGTCCACTCGATCCCACCAGCAAGGGAGGAATGAGATTTGCCCTCACCATAGTGGACAACCTGTCCAGGTATCTCTCATCTTTTCCTCTTCCTTCCAAGGATGCAGCAGCCAAGAAAATCAAATTTGTGATTGAGAATGAAGCAAAAAGGCAACAGAGGTATCCAATAGAGGTTTTCTCAGACGGAGAAGGAGATTTTGTCAACAAAACTCTCAAAACCTTTTTCAAATCAAAGTCAATCAATCATCTCATCAGTGAACCATACCACTCCCAACACAACGGCAAGGCTGAAAGGGAAAACCGCACCATTATGGAATCATTACAATCTGTTTTTAGTTCAAACAGGATACCTAAGAATTGTTGGCATGTGGTCATTCAAAGCTGCTGCCTGGATCTAAATCAGATACCATTGGAAAAAGGGGGAGTGAATCCGTGGGAAATGATGCATAAAAGCAAGTTGCCAACAGACTATCTGAAACCTATTGGCTCAACAGTCATCTACCTACTCAATCAAAGTAACATCAAGTCAAAGCTTAGTGAAAAAGGAGCAGAGGGACTCTTTAATGGGTATGTTCCTAGGTTTTCTTCCTATATAATTCTATCAAAGACTGGGAAGATCATCAAGACAAAACACTTGAAGTTTCTGAAAACTAAACCTGTGGAAGGCTCCCCGCTACCTGACAATGAAGAACCTGCTGTAAAGTGTTCTCCCGTTAGAGGTGTTGACTAAATCTTACCTGCCAAGGATCCTACCAGTGAGGATTGTGAGGAACTTAAACCTGAGATAAGTGACTCAGTTGATCAAGATTCTTCCGACACCAATCATTCTTCCTCTGAAATCCTCAAAGTCTTAAGACCTGACCTGAGGGATATATCCAGAATGAAGGCACCAGAAAGATACGGGTACAATCACAAATCCCTGCCAAAGAACATAGGAGAAGCTCTGAAACTGCCACACTGGGTAACCCCCATTGAAAAGGAATTTAACACCATTGAGGACCTCAGAGTCTGGGAGGATGCTGATGAATTGTAAGTAGTCAACCCTCTCAACACCACCTGTGCCTTCCAAAGCAAAGAAGATCTACACTTGGGTGAGACCACTCTGAAAGAAAGGGTCTGTGTCCAAGGATTAAATCAAAGATATGGAATTGAATACTTTGACACCTTTGCCACCACAGAGAAAGTGGCGTCTTTACAGGCCCTTCTCAGCTACTTGGTTGACAAAAACCTCAAGATTCTTCAATTTGACTTCAAGGGGGCATTTCTACATGCCCCCCTGGAGGAGAATGTCTTCATCAAAACGCCAAACGGCTCAAAGAGAACTTCTAAATTCCTCAAATTGAACAAGTCACTGTATGGCTTGAAGCAAGCAACCCTCAATTGGTACAAGACGCTCAGCACATGGATCAAAGAAAATGTATTCAAAGAAAGCAACAGCAATCCTTGTCTCTACTTTCATGCAGATAAAGTAACTGCACTCTTTTTCCATGTAGATGACCTAGTGGTTGTTGGGGACGCTGACAGCTTCAAAACAAAGTTTCTTACTAATAAGATTTGGTTTTATTTCTGGAGAACTTATAACCAGATGAGGCTGGGAAATCAAAGAGAATCAAAGAGAAGCGTATCAGAAGGAGACTTCAAAGGAAAATAAACAAATAGGAAGATAGAAGTCTGGAATCCTACAGCGTAGATCAATGAGCATTGTTTAATGAGACAGCTTTGAGTTGAGGGAGATCAATGGACTGAGAGACAAAGGAGGAGCAAAAAGCAATAAGATTCAATTATAGATGAAGATGGACTATTTTTAGCATGGAGTTCGACTGGGTTCAATGAGGATTTGTTGGAGAAGTCAATATCTTACCAGTCAGAGATTGGCGTATTTGGGTGGAGAGATTATTTGATGGAGAAACGTTGAACTTCAAGGAGATTGGAAAAGGAAATAGAAATAGAAGTGAATAAGGAAGAAAGAAAGAAGAAAATAGACAGAAGAAAAGGAAGATAGAAAAATAGGTCGGTGAAGATCCAGAGATTTGTAAGAAGGGATGAGACCAAGTGTGAATGAGAAGAACACGTTGGGGTCCCCGTTGTAAGACTCCAAACGGTGCTAGGCCGTGGGAGTTCCTTGGAGGGGAAAGGTGCTGTTTAGGCTGCCCTCCTGAGTGTTACAAAAATATTTAAATTTAACCAAGATCAAAGTCCAGAACCTGGTAAATGAGAGACCAAAGAGTAAAGGATAAATATGATAGTAGTTGGTAGCTGGGAAACAACACTATCTGAGGCAAGATGATGCCAGGGAAAACTTTAACAGAAGAAGTCAAGGATTGTTCAGAGTTCAACAGGACAAGGCAATTGTAAGTAACAACACCCACAAGCTAATAGCTCTGGTTGTCATCAGAAGCTTAGGTGAGATCAACTCAATCCCAAACAAACTCCAGGTTCTCAATGAACCTGCCCAACTCTCCGCAATCAAGCGCTTGAAGGGTACCAGATAACTGTGGGTGGCTGCACAAGACAAAGCTAATTGTTTGATGAAGCTCTAGAAGCAAAAAAAATAACTGATTCAAACAAGAATAACCCAAACTTCTCAAGGGACTCAAGAGTAGCGTGGGGGAATTCAACTTCAAAAAAAATAAAGGGAGGTTTAACACTCCAGGTTTTAAGCTCAATGAAACCTCTTCAGTCAAACGTGACCGGTTCTGGAAAAATAATCAAAGGATGATAACAACCAGTATGGTTGGATAAAGGGATCAGGAGTGGTGTAACACACTCAAGAATTCAATCAGTCAAATTCTTCTTCAACCAGCAAGGCTATTGGTTGGTGATAAAGATCAAGGATCAGGATTTGAGTATGGAGGCTCAAGTATCAAGGGGCAATCATGGATATACCCAGAATTCAGTCTCAGATAAAGGGGAATGGAACCCCACAAATTTTTTATTTCAAAATGATAATGATGATAACTCTTTTGTAAGATGCCATAAGATTCCCCCCCTCATGCCAAAAGGCAGGGGAGAGCCGCTCATTATATGGGCAGGAGGCCCTGTTAGACTATGTACAAGTGATACTACAGATAGAGCCGATTTTATTTTTTTATTTTTTTTAATGGACATGAGAAAAAACAAAAGAGAAACTGATGAGAAAAAAAAAAATCAAACAAAATTGAAATAATGGACAGAATAATGAATGAGTGGGGATGGAGAGACACCAGCCCGTGCCAATGATGGGCATGGGCAGGAGAGTTGCAGTTGAGGAGCCGCATGGACAGGCTCATGGGCACGGGCAACTGCTGGCCCGTGGATGATTGCGCAAGAGCAGAGAAGGTGAGTGATGGGTGGATTCATTGGGAAAGCCGGAGGAGATGGTTGATGTGATAGGTTGTTGGTTGACACTGGCCAGGGAGGGAAGATGAGGGTGCAAGATTGATTGTGGGAACAACCAATTGGGTCAGGGGATGAAGGTTGTTCCCGCAACCAATCTTGCACAGGTGACCAGATGAATCATGGTGAGATTGGGTGAGGAGGACAAGGTTGATGGCTGATGGTAGAGGACGAGTTGTTGGTTGCTGGTTGTCATCATGGGAGGGTGATATGGGAGGAGGAGTAGGCGTCCAAGGAAGCTTGGGGTAATTGGCATAGCGGTTCTAGTTCTGGATGATCCAAGGGGTTTCCCAGGATCCTGTAACCCAACCAACAATCACCGCGTGGGTTTTTGAGTGCAGCCTTGGAGTGATCAAGGATCAATGGGGGATGATGATTGAGGGGAGTGGTAGGCTGTTGGTCATTGGCGGGGTCATGGTTGGGCCAGATGACGCAGAGTTGGGTGGGATCCCTGCGGATGGTGAGCTTGGACCGGAGGATGAATCTGCTGAGCCAAAGTTGAAGTGAGTCGGATTGAGATTGATGGTGTTTGGTGAAGCGGAAGAGAAAGAGGAAGAGGAAGAGGAAGAGGAAGAGGAAGAGGAAGAGGATCAGGGTGGGGATGAGGATCCGAGCTGAGGAAGATTGGGCCAAGCGGGTCTTGGCCCGCGCCTTTGGCCAAAAGGAAGGGGGGAACAAAGAGAGAAGGAATTGAACGCAATGCCTAGGTGATGAGACCAAGAGAGGTCTGTCCTAGAACACTGGGACAGAGGAATGCTTGGAAGGATGAGGAAATTGGAGGAGTGATACCAATACAAAAAAATTCCAATTTTTTTTTTCATATAAATGACACTTAAATAAAAGACTTGTAGAAAAAAAATTTGAATTTTCCGCATCTGGTCCAGGGTGTCCAGATTTGGCCACCACATCTCTCCCCAACTTACAGACTGTCCCTAGTCTGCATCTGAGCTTGATGTCATAAAAAAAAGAAGGGATAGATGATTGAACACAAGAAATGGTCATTTGATCTTGAGGGTGATTGAAAAGAATATCTTGATCCTTCCAAAGAATATCCTAGAGTGGACTGCAATAAGATGAAGAAGGCGTCCCAGTTGCTCACGTTGTGGTGCTCCAAAACCTAACCTATAGCCGTCAGACTCACGTTTCTAGTGTAAGGACAGCTCCAATCATCAAACAGACCTCAAAAATGGATTTTACACCAAAAATAACCTATAGTCACCCAGCCAAAGTACCCCTCTATCTCTCATTGTTTAGAAGATACAGCTTAAATCAACCCTGGCCTACCCATACCCCTACCAGGTGTCACAGACCAGTGAAGGTTCATGGACATACCCTGGATGCCTTCAATTACATACCCCATACAGCACAACCACACAGCACCAAACAAACCTGCAGCAGTATACATAACTAATATATGCAAGATACTGCATGAAGAAACAAACAAATCACCTGTATACACAGCAATATATGCAAGACACTGAATGCAGAGGCTGTACAGCATCATACAGGACATAATAAAGAAGCAATATATGCAAGAAACTGCATGGAGAACCAAACAAATCACCTGTATACACAGCAATATATGCAAGACACTGCATGCAGAGGCTGTACAGCATCATACAGGACACTATACGGAAGTAATTTATGCAGGGGGCACCTGTATCAATGCAGCACAGCAATGCATGCAAGGGTCTACCTGCATGTAGATCCTGCCCAGCCTCCTCCTCTGACCAGCAAAAATGCCTCATGAACTGTATTCACTGTAGCAGGGAGACCCTCAGGGGCAGCCCTGAGGGCAGGATTTTGTATAAATGGAGGGCCTCTCTCCCCCATCCAGGTCCCATCATGAGTTCCCCCCATCCTCCCCTCCAGGGATCACCATGCCTCCTAGGAACCCTTAACCCATACTTTTACCATCCTCAACCATTATCCCATAACCCATACTGTAACCATCACCAATCCCATATCCCATCATCATCAACATCACCATCACCATCATCATCAACATCAATCATCAACATCAACCATCAACCACCACCATTACCCTTGGCCATTGACCATCATCAACACATACTTTTGACCATGACCCAGCCCAATAACCCATACTTTTGACCATCCACCACCACCATTATTCACTCAATACCCCATACCTTTGAACATCACCACCATGTACCCATAACCTGAACATCATCCATCATCACCATCCATCATCACCATCCATCATCATCGCCTACCATCATCATCATCAGTCACCATCATCAGTCAACATCATCACCTACCATCATCATCAGTCATCATCATCAGTCATCATCATCACCTACCATCATCATCATCAGTCATCATCATCATACATCATCATCATTACCTACCATCATCACCATCAGTAATAATCATCATTCATCATCATCAACACCTATCCATAATCATCATCATCAACCATCATCATCAGTTCTCAAGTATAGGCTCAACCATTTCAACTTTATCAAACATCACTTGTAACATCAAGGGAGTATTCATCAGTAAACAATAAAACAAAATAAAGAATATATAAAGGATAAGACTAGAGAAAGGATGCTTCCCTTACTCAGCTTCTATCCACCAGGTCACCCATCTGTTCCACCATTTCTTCCTTATCAAGCTTGAATACATTGATCCTAGGTCTGATCAAGACTACTATAGTAGCAACTCTATCTGAAAATCGGCCACCAAATCTCTTTTATTTTATTGTTGTGAGACAACTATAGTACTCAGAGGGGCAGGCAATTCAAAACCACCCTTAGTATTTCTCTATCTTATTTGTAGTTTTAATACTAAATTCCCCTCAAGTGCCTGCCAGCAAGCTATCTGCTAAAACTTTACCCAATCCCAAAGGAGTCTCCACATCTGGTGTCCCAACAGTGACCAATAATCTTCATTTTTGGATCAATAACCTCAAGCATTAACAAGCAAGAAAATACTAGGAACCATTTGAGAGAAAGGATCTGAAGCAACTGTTAGGGAAAGGATCAAGAATCTAGTCAGTAAAATAAAGGAAACCCTTTCATTGGATCAAGAAAACATGGCCTCAGAAGAACTAACCCCAGCAGATACCGCCATGGTCAGAATCAAGGAGCAAGAACAAAATATTATGGATCAGTCTAGGGAACTCAAGGAAACCACAGACAAAATATCAAAAATCAAAAACTCACTTAGTGACATGTCCCAGATGCCCAAGCTTTTCATGGAAAACAATCAAGAAAGAACCATGCAAGGAATACCAGAAACCCCATGTACCCAATCAGTTAGGTTCACCTCTACCCCCAGGACTGGAATCAGAGAAGGCCCAGTCAGAATATTATCAGAATCAGACCCACCAGAAGATAGTCCAGAGGTTACCACATTCCCAGGTCACACTGAAGAAGAAAGAAACCATCAGAACTCCCAGTTCATTCCTATGGACCATCACCCAAGGAGCACCACTATGGACCTCCCCTCTCCAACAAACTCTAGGATCAAGGATGTCCAGAATGGATTATTTTTAGATACTTCCAAAGCCCAGCTTGAGTTCAATGGAACTAAAGTGGAACTCTTTATTGACAGGATTGAAAAATTGGCAGAACTTCATGGTGCTGGAGGGAAGGACTTGGCCTTGCAGTTATGTTTTATCATCAAAGACATCAAACTCAGGGAGTCTGTGGAAAACATGGAGGGGCATGAAACCAGGGACTGGGAGCTCCTCAACAAAGAAATGAAGAGGAAGTGGGGAAGAGACACACCCCACAGAATATTCAATGAACAGTCCATACCAAACCTACTCAGACACACACAGGAGAGAGGAGGCATCAGCACCAAAGAAGAATACAGAAAATTCATTGGGAACTATGAAGAAATGGTTGTCTACTTCATTAGGATGGGGTATGATAACACCAACTGGGAAAAGGGTGACATACTTTGGAAGGCCTTATCATTTGAAATCAAGAGGGAAGTCACCAGAGGACTGTTTCAATCCAGGCAAATTAGGAAGTCCCTTGATGGATGCTATTTGGCTCCAGAATTGGAAATATTGAAGGATAAAAAGATAAGACAAGTTTGAATTGATTACTGAGCTGAGAGCTAGAGGCAGATCAGAATGGGAACAGGTGAGAAAATGAAGAACAACACGCAGAGCAGATTAAAAAGACACAAACAGGAAATGAAGACTGCAACAGTCATTATCAGAGACAAGAGTTGGATGGACTGATCAATTGAAGCATTCTGAGGTTTGAGGTGATTGTTGAAGTGAGCACGCTGAGATTGAGCGGACAGTAAGTCAGGAGTAGGTACAAGATGATCCAAGATAAGTGAGAAAGAAATGATGAATCTCACTGGGCATGATTTCAGGAAGTGAGCAGTTGATCGTGGAAGTTGGCGGACAAAAGATAGGAGACAAGAAGGACAAAAGAAAAGAAGAAAAGAAACAAAAAAGAATAACTGAGAAGAAGAAGAAAATCTAGGCCCTGTGGTCTACAATGATTCAGTTGGGGACGATGATGAAGCTGGTCAATGATCGTCTGATTGTGATCTGGTTGGTTTGAGTTCAATGATCGTCTTGTTTATGATGATCTAGTTGGTGAGAGTTCAATCGTCCTAGTTCTGTGTTGGTGAGATGTGTTGAGTACCCCGTGGGATTGCTGTTGTGACAGCTTAGGCATGAGTGAAGCAAGGAGACCCCGGGTCAGGTGATACTCCATAGCTGTGTGATGAGTGAGGCGGTTGGAAGATCTCAGGAGTGAAACACCACTGCCAAGAAATCTCAACACGCCCCTTGCCAGATGAGATGAGGCATTGAGCTAAGGGGGCAGAATAGGAAAAAGACAAAAAACAAAAAAAAATCATGAAGACACAGGAGAAGAAAAAGAAAGTTGCAAGCGTTTTAGGCTTGCTAGATTGGAATTTTTGGTAAGAGCATCTGCTGGCATTTCCTCCAACTTGACTAGCAAGGTTGTGATGTTTCCAGATTTTAACTCCTCCCTCATTCCTTTAGTTTTCAGATCCAGGTGGCGAGTTTTAGAGTTTGAACCAAATCTTTCAATTTTATCAATTAATCCGCTATTGTCCGTGTGAATGGCAATGGGAGAAAATTTAGTCATAAAGATCTCAGAAGTGAGCAATCAAATCCAAGTGGATTCTTGAAACGCATCAACAAATGTGTTCAGTTCAGCTTTGGTGGAACTGTACGTGATATTCTTCTGCTTGCAACTATTCCATGACACCACGCACCCGTACACAGCACAGAGATACCCCGTCTGCAATTGTCTGGTATCAGGGTCATCTGCCCACGAAGCTTCTGAGTAGGCAGAGATCATTGAATTCGCATCTTTGACTCGTAGTTGTAGCTTGACTTCGGAAGTTCCTTTCAGGTACTTCCATGTCTTCTTTAATTCATTCCAGTGAGTTATACCAGGTTTTACATTGAACCTCGACAAGCTAGACACCGCATAACTTACGTCAGGCTGTGAGTAGCAGGCAATATGGTTAAGCAAATCAATTGCCGATCAATAGTTGACATTCAAGGATTTGAATTGTTTGAATTCATCGTCAGTCGCCGGAGTGAGTTGGAGATTTGGAGTGAGTGGTGACTTGCTGACTTTGGCATTGTCTAGACCCAGTTCCTTGAGTCCTCTTTTGATATGCTTGGGTTGACTGAGAAGAATTTTGTCGGCCTTTACTTCAATTTGCATGCCTAGGATGGTATCTGGATCCTTTGCAGTAGACCCAGCGAAAAAATTTAAGAATTTTCTTTTGAAGTTGTCGCCATCGCCAACCAAGACAAGATCATCCACATGGAAGAAAATCTGCAATTCCCCATCCGTTGATAAGTAAAGACAAGGATTGCAGGATGATTCTGTGAAACCCACTTCTCTGAACCACGCGGTAAGGGTTTCATACCAGTTTTTCAGAGCCTGTTTCAGGCCATATAGAGATTTTCAAAGTTTGAGGAATTGACACTTCCTCTTTGATCCCTTTGGCATTTGAATGATCACGTCTTCGTCAATAGGTGAGTGAAGAAACGCACTCTTGACATCAAATTTTCAAAGCTTCAGTTTTGACTTGAGCGCATAGAGAAGAAGAAGTCTCAAGGTTGAGGGTTTGACAGTTGGAGCAAAGGTTTTAAAATAGTCCACACCCTTGATCTGATTAAAGCCTTGGACACAGAGTCTAGCTTTATATCTGACCGGGTCTCCATGGCAGTTGAGCTTGATTTTGTAGATCCAGGTGGTTTTGAGAGCATTCTTTGGGACAGGACCGTTGTATTCCTCCCATACGCAGAGATCCTCAATTGAAACCAATTCTACATCCATCGCGTCCATCCATTCTAATCTTTCGTTGCAGCATACAGCATCTTCATAGTAGTTTGGCTCATAATAGTGGAAGAAGCCATATTGTTGTGGTGGTTTGATTTGCGATCAATCGCAAAGGGTCCGCCCCATGGGTACTACAGTTTCTTGATTGACCTGTTGATGGACACGACTGACGTTCGGAGATGTCATTGGATTCTCTTCACTGGACGGAGATGACAAATTCAGTTCATTGGATGATTGACTAACAGACTCGGCTTCCTCAGCTGAGCTGACAGAGTCCACAGATCTGTCCCAATAGCAAGTCCAAGGGGCTCGACATTTGGGACAATCTTCAGTCTGTTGGTCAGACTTTGGTATGTGATTGCTGACATCTGAATCAGATTCAATGTTGAAGTTGAGTCCATTTGCTTTTGGTGGGGGCATGCACAAGAATCTGACATGCTGTCACACGGTGGTATGTGACACCATAATAA
The DNA here is from genome assembly GCA_025617555.3 of Puccinia polysora. Taxonomy (NCBI): domain Eukaryota; kingdom Fungi; phylum Basidiomycota; class Pucciniomycetes; order Pucciniales; family Pucciniaceae; genus Puccinia; species Puccinia polysora. The sequence goes on along the minus strand of CM062616.1, from coordinate 39,811,970 downwards.
CTGCGAAGTGGACTGGCTTTCATCCAGTCTCATAGCCTTTTGGTTAGGCCTTGCCTCTCAGTTGGTTTGCAGTTGTGCAAGGTATGACAGTAGACTGGATGAACCTGTTGCGGGTTCAATTTGCAATCAGGACAAGTTTTGGGAATGGCTTGCTCCTGTGACAATTGTTGGGTTTTCCGCCTGTCAACAGCAAGACTCCCAAGTCTTGGTGGCTCCTTATGGCGTTCAGGAGTGTGTCTAAAAATGGCTCCATGTTGCAAGGTCATGGGTTAGTTCCACCAGCCATACACACTTTGGGACAAAGTGCCCTTAAACCCGGGGGTACTGTCACACGGTGGTATGTAACACCATAATAACTGCAAAGTGGACTGGCTTTCATCCAGTCTCATAGCCTTTTGGTTAGGCCTTGCCTCTCAGTTGGTTCGCAGTTGTGCGAGGTATGACACATGCTTGGATGAGACAATAGAACCATTTTTAGTTAGGATTTGATAGGAGTGGAGAAGCTGATTGAAGCCTACTAGTATCCCTTCTTCACCTTTCAAGTCAAATTTTGATCCCTTCTTTCTTTTGTTTATTAGGAAGATGCATGGATTTCCAATTGGCTTGAGAAAAGAATTTGGAAGAGAGCGACCATGTATCTTCTCCCAAGGTGTTGCCGTTTCTCCTTTCAGAGGGATGTGGTTAAGCATGAGACAGCATCCCTTGACCACCTCATGAAACACTGAAGGTGGAAGATGACCGTCCTTGAGAGTCGCTTGGGTTGATTCTACAATAGTTCGGTTCGCTCATTTGGCACGACCATTGTGCTCTGGATGTTATGGTTCTGAAATAACGTGAGTGATGTTTTGATCTTCTAGAAAGGAGGAAAGCTTTTGATTAACAAACTCGGTCCCTCCATTGGAGCAGACCTTGGAGGGGTAAACCCCGCAACAGTGATGTTCTTTTTCAAGCAAGGTGATTACAATATCGGCTGTCTTGTCCTTTGAAGCAAGAGGAAAGGCGGCCAGATACCCACTAGCGTTATCAACCAAAGAGAGAATGAATCTGTGGCCGGATTTGGATGATGGACAAATTGGTCCCATGAGGTCCAGATGAATTCGGTCAAATACTTTCGTGGATCTTGTGGATGTGAGCTTGAAGGGTGATTTAGTAATTTTACTCATGAAACAGTCAACACATTGAAATCTATGTTTGACTTCACTGGGAATATGTTGAATAAGGGAGTCGAGTCTTGACAATGAGGCATGTCCATATGTTCGATGGATCTCAAGCAGGGCTTCTTCCGGAGTGGATGAGATGGAAGTAAACAGAGATTTAGACAGAGAAGGAATGCTATGAGAGGGAGTAGGGAGAGTATAGAGATTACTCTTGATCTGACCAGCTAGTACCTCTTTTCCTGAGTGTGTGATGGAGAACTTTATCCCACTTGAAGTGATTGTACAACCCTTTCCGTTCAGGGCCCCAGCGCTGATCAAGTTGATAGTCACGTCCGGCACGTAGAAGGCCTTGCTGATCTCAAGTGTGAGGTTGCTCCAACAAAGAAATGCCGTGCCCTTTGCCATTATTGGTAGACTCGCCCCTTCCTTACCGGTCTTAATAGGATCACCAGAGTAAGGTTCCAAATTGATGAAGTAGCGACTGTTGTTAATCATGTGGACAGAAGCACCACTATCGAGTAGAAATTGTTGGTTCAAATCTCCATTTTCAATCCATGAATTGAGTAACGCAAGATAATGAACTGAGTGTGATTCGATCTTAGCCTTTGATCCACCCTTTTTCCTTTTCCACTTAGCCTGATTTTCTTTCCACCATTTGCGGGCCACTTCAGGATGAAGATGCCAGCAATTGCCTGCCGAGTGATTTTTGTCTTGACCAGGATGATGGAAGCCTTCCACGCATTGTGTTGGATTGGACCCCTTTTTTGAAGTAGAGTGAGAAGAAGCCTTTCCACCAAAGAGTGCAACGTCACCTTTTGCCCGAGAACTTGAAATAGAGGATTGCGCTAAAGAATCATTATTTAGTTGGATTAAGTGATTGAGAACAAATTTGACCAAGAGTTCCTTATCCAAATGCATAATCTGCCATTTGAAATCATCCATGGCGGAGGGGAACTTCAAAAAAATGAGATACGCCACAATTTCATCTGGTAGCTTGATACCAACCTTGCCCATCTTCTTGAGGCAAAATTTTACCTTTGTAATGAAATCGAAAATATTGTCGGGGTTGAAAGAGAAGTAAAGAAAGCTATTGAAGACTCTGGCTTGGTTCAAGGCTTGTGACAAGGAAAACTTCTGTATGATGGCCTTCCATAGAAGTTTGGCTGAGTTTCTGTTTTTTGCGGTAACTATGTTCTCATGTGCTGTTGCATCAAGTTTTGAGATAATGAGGAGTTTTAATTTGTTGTTTACAGAAGCATCCAGTGGAGTATTCTCATTGTTCATGGCCCTAGTGCATCCTCTAACGTCAAGTACGGCATCCATTTTGTCTCTCCATATTCTGCAATTATCCTCTCCGAGTAACGGTATAGTTTCCAGCGCAGTCTTGAGCATCGTTTGTTTGAAGATGTCCATGGCGCCCGGTTTGGATCCTCTCTCAGTAGATTCTTCAGCGGTTGATTTTATTTGAGATTCTTTTGGCTTTCAACCATAAAAAGATAAGACAAGTTTGAATTGATTACTGATCTGAGAGCTAGAGGCAGATCAGAATGGGAACAGGTGAGAAAATGAAGAACAACACGCAGAGCAGATTAAAAAGACACAAACAGGAAATGAAGACTGCAACAGTCATTATCAGAGAAGGAGGTGGATGGACTGATCAATTGAAGCATTCTGAGGTTTGAGGTGATTGTTGAAGTGAGCATGCTGAGATTGAGCGGACAGTAAGTCTGGAGTAGGTACAATATGATCCAAGATCAGTGAGAGAGAAATGATTAATCTCACCGGGCATGATTTCAGGCAGTGAGCAGTTGATTGTGGAAGTTGGTGGAAAAAAGATAGGAGACAAGAAGGACAAAAGAAAAGAAGAAAAGAAACAAAAAAGAATAACTGAGAAGAAGAAGAAAATCTAGGCCCTGTGGTCTAAAATGATTCAGTCGGGGACAATGATGAAGCTGGTTGATGATTGTCTGATTGTGATCTGGTTGGTTTGAGTTCTATGATCATCTCATTTATGATGATCTAGTTGGTGAGAGTTCAATTGTCCTAGTTCTGTGTTGGTGAGATGTGTTGAGTACCCCGTGGGATTGCTGTTGTGACAGCTTAGGCATGAGTGAAGCAAGGAGACCCCGGGTCAGGTGATACTCCATAGCTGTGTAATGAGTGAGGCGGTTGGAAGATCTCAGGAGTGAAACATCACTGCCAAGAAATCTCAACAAAGGAACATGTGGAAACAGCTCTGGCCCTGTGGGATATTTTTGAAGGAAATGAACCAACCCAAGAAAAGAAAGAAGTTCAGAAAGAGATGAAATTTCAGCAACCTGTGGACAACAAGGAAGAAAGAAAACAACTAAAGGACCAACTCAACAAACTCACCACTTCTCTCAACAACCAAAAACCAGCCCCACCAAATTTTGACAGGTCAATAGGGCAACAACCCTATAGACCACCAGGAGTCCCAACCATTGCTCCAAGATGGCCTCCAAAATTTTATTATTGCAGAGATGAAACTCAGACTTCCTATACTTGCACAGACCTTAGTGATGATATAAAATCTAAGAAAGTTATCAAGCTAGGTCCAAACTACTACTACCCAAACCAACAACCTATCCCAAACAACACACCTGAAACATTGAAGGAATTGTTCAACAAGTTTCATGCCTCAAACCAACCAAAAGAAGAAACCACTAACCAACCAAAACCAGAGGAGAAGACAGTTCCGTTAACTGCAGTCCTTCAAGTCGTTGAATGGGGATCCTGGCAGCCACCAGAAGTCAACATCCCAGAGCACCTACAGCAGATCCAGTTTGTTATAAGGAAATCATCTAGACTCAACCCCTCCCAAAACAATCAGACAGGGCCAGAGGATGAAGCAGATGGATCAAAGAAGAAGAAGGAAGGCAAGGACCCAAGAAAGAGGAAACCAAGTTACCCTGGAGCCTGGATAGAGGATGACCAGGAAGATTCAACTTCAGAGGAAGAAGAAGTCCAGCCCAAACAAGGAGAATTTACCAGAAGGGCAAGGGACATCAATGAAAATTTGGAACCTGAAGGTGAGAAATCCTCAAGAGACCTGGAAATACCAAAAAATATGGATGAGTTCAAAATTGGGACAAATTTGAAAAAGAAGATACTCAAGCAAACTTTTACACTCACCTTGGAGGAACTCCTGGCCATCTCACCTAAGTTTCTCAAACTACTTCAGAATACCAACATGGAGCAAGGGATTTCAGCAAAATTATCTGTACCAGAGAGCAAGAAGGTTAAAGCTTTTCAACACCATGTGGATCCAGAGGATGAAGATGAATGGTATGGAGTCAGGCAAAACCTTACCTATGCTTGTCCTCTTGGATTCATAGACATTTGGATCAAGAACAGGAAGGTAAGAGCCTTGGTGGATAGTGTAGCTGAACTAAATGTCATCCCTGAACACCTGGCCAACCAAGTAGGATTGGTAACCAAAGAAATATTGATGAACATTACTGGAATTGGAGGACATTCAACACCTCTTATTGGACTAGCAGAAAGGATCCCATTTGAAATCAACCCAGGGGAACCAAGACTGGCCAACTTTTTTGTAGCAAAAGGGAGTGTTCATACTGTTCTTGGGAGACCCTTCTTGGCTGACTATAAGGTCAGATTGGAGCTGTCTCAGAAGAAGGGTGAAATCCTCAGTTATGAAATACCTGGAGGTGAGAGGTTATGTATACCAATTTGCAAACCAGGCCAAGCAGGGTGGGAAATGGAACCGCCAAGAAGACTTAACAGGGCTGGAATGACTCTTAGGAAAGTCCAGTGGGAAGACCTGATTGAAACAGATGTGGAAATGGAAGAAGGAGAACTCAAGGAAGACTTCAAGAGGGATGAAGGTGATACCAAGATGGAACTGGACCAATCAACAATTCAATATCAAGAATTGGAATGGGGAAGGAGTCTGGAAAAGGTAGAAGAACTGGATGATTTCACAGAAATCCCCTGGGAGGAATGGTCACCCAATGACCAACCAGGGAACTTATTCCAAAGAGTTTTTTCAGAATGGTCCCCTCAAGAAGAACACCCAGAAAACAGATCAATAATGGAAAACCTACCTGGCTGGGGAATTACCAACTTGGAGTTTATGGATAAACTTACAGGCATGGGATCCCTTGGTTTCCTCAAGAACGCTGACTGGGACTCATATTATGGATATATCTCACCAGAATTTTGGGTAGGCTTGTATTACCAGGAGCCTTGGGCGGAGTATTGGACTGAGGGGCTCATCCTCTGGAAGGAAGAGAGTATCCAAAGGTACTGGGACCACTTCAGAGAAATTCCACATCATCTCCTCTACCAGTTCTGGTCATGGGAATAAAAAAAAAAGGGAGGGTAAAAAAAAACATCATGTATTTTGTATTTTGTGTTCTGTTTGACCCCTGTACGACTATGGCAACCTATTCTCCTAGTAAAAAAAGAATAATAATAAAAGAAAAGGGAAAAAAAGGGGGGGACAACAATTTTGGACGGAATTCCTCTTCAGGAGGAGCAGGTGACTTCTTCCCCTGGCTTTCATCTAAAAAAAAAAAATAATAATAATAAAATAAAAAAAAGGAGGAGGAAAGAGAGTGGGTCAGTTCAAACTTAAAAAAAAAAAAGAAAAAAAAGAAAAAAAAATTTAAAAGAAAGGAGAGGAAAGAGGCCGAGAGAGAAACAAAAAAATCTGAGCTTTTGGTTTATTTGATACGCCAAAAAAAAAAAAAGAAAAAAAAAACGGGCCTTTTATTTTATTTTATTTTTTTATTATTATTTATTTAATTTTTTATTGCCTTTTTTTCCTCTGATTTAAAAATTCCTTTTTCTGTTGCTTCTCAAAGCTGATGCAGAAGTAGGCCATTGGCGCTCGCCGATGAGCTGAGGGAAAGGGTGGTTAGTACCACTATCTTCTTTTTTTTCCCCCTTTTAGTTTTCCCAAAACAGAGAAAGGGACATCCGCTTGCTAAAGAAGAGAGTATTGGGCGCACCTGGACGAGACAAGAGAGTATAGAAAACAGCACAATTTAATTAGTACGGCTCAAAAAAAAAGGGGGAAGGAAAAAGATGGCAAAGGAAGCAAGGGACTTACTGGTAAGCGCGGAAGCGGTCAAACAAAATCTTAAACTCATCCAACTCCTTGCGGATATCTTCAACGGTCATTTGAAGGTGGGAGCCCTTGGGGAGGCTAATTGTGGGGCGCCAAAGAGCAAATTGAATCCAGTCAAAAATCTCGGAGACGGCAAGAGGGAGCTGCAGAGGAGAAGGTGGAAGGGGGGATGGAGACAGCGGATTGAAAGGGTTGTGACTGGGAACCACATGGATGTTGTCGGAAGTGGCTGGTTTTTTAAATTGGGAACTGTGAGGAGGCAACAACTCCAAAGCGGCGTACCCCAAGTCGGAAGGGAGAGCGTTTACCATCTGAAGGCAAAGGTCGAGGGCCAGACTGGTATTGCCGGGTTCAGCACTCACGTTGGATTTGATGGGCTCACTGGCGGCCCCCCCATCAATGTTGGCTGGAACGCCCTGGGCCTGGCCATTGGTGGATTGCCACGTGGAAAAAGGATGAAGTTGAGGCTGAGGTGGGGGAGAACAGGTTGCCTTACTTTTGGAGCTTGGGATGGAAGGAGCTAGGACAATGATCAAGGCCTTGGAAGCCCCGTTGCTATCCAAATGAGAGTTGGGGACCAGGGTGGACATTGTCAAAGATATTGGGAAATCCTATTCAAAAAAAAAAAAAGGGGAGGTCAGACCGACACTGGGAAGCATGACTAGGGCTATGAAGGAAGGGGAAGTACGTGCAATCAGGTGGAGGAAGTTGGAGGGAATGAGGAAGGAGAAAACCAGCGGGAAGAGGCCCCTTTAAATAGAAAATGGTTGGCCTTCTTGACGAGGGAGAAAGCCGCAAGGAGGGTTGAGTCAAGGACACCCAACGGCTGTATGTGGGAGCAGTGGGCTCTGAAGCCAAGTTGGAGAAAGATACAGGTCAGAGTGGGATCTTGATATGCAGGTGACAAATGGAATCACGCATTGTTTGATGCAAGAAACAAATAGGGAGAAGGAGTTGGAAAAAAAAGTGGGGAATCAGTTGCATAGAATGATTGAAATGCAGGATAGTCAATAACTGCACAAAGAGGATGAACAAGAGGGAAAAAATCACGTGATAGTTGGCCAAATCGGAAGAGTTCATGGTCCAAGCGGAGGTTGTTGACCAGTAACGACAACCAACCACAACGTATGGTATAGGTAGGAGGAACCAAGTGAATTGAAAAAGAAAGAATTGGGTGCATGGAAAGATCGTCATGCAGGTTTGTCAGTATGTGCACAGGGAAGATGAAAGAAGGGAGGAGTCAATTGAAATGCAGGAAAGAAGAAGCAAGATCAACGTACAGGATTAAAACAATCGAGACATATGGGATAGTGTGGCCAATTGGGGAAGCCATGATTGTCATCAATGTATGCGCGGGGAAGATGGATGAAGGGAGTAGTCAATTGAAATTCAGGAAAGAAGAAGCAAGATCAAAGTACAGGATTAAAACAGGTACAGGGAAGAATGAAGAGAACAATTGAGGACGTACAGGATAATTTGGCCAATTGGGGAAGCCATGATTGAAGTAAAAGAATGGGGGAAGTTCTGACCAAAGTTCGCCAACCGCGCCGTGACAAGAGGAGCGGGCTGAGAAATGAAGGAGGGGAAATCAAGGACTGGAAGGGGGTACAACCAAAGACTACGCCTATACGATGGAATTGAGGAGGACCCGGCACCAACATTGTGTTGATTGAGGAGAGTCAAGTCAATCCCCTCCAACGTACCAACGTACAAAAAGGGGGTGCCAAGCGGAAGATGGTGAGGCCAGCGAACGCCACAAATTCTGGGGAGCGAGTAACAAAAGGCAGGCTTCCAGGAATACAGGCTGTGCGGAAGAGGATGGAAGAAGGGATTAATGAGATAAAAAAGACCGAGCCACAATCAATCAACAAAAAAAAAGGGGGAGAGGAACAAGAAGTAGAAATGAAGACGTACAGAAAAACTAAGGAAGAAAATATGAACAGAAGAGAAGATGAACGTGCCAGTGGAGGGCAACCTGTGAACCAAAGAATTAGGTGGCGTGCATGCAGTTGAGTAGCACATCCTGAGGGCGGAGTTGAGGCTCAAAGCCCTCAAGGACAGCGGTAGCAACCGCGCACTTCCTTTTCCGTTTGCGCAGGAATATACCCGCCGCTTCCCTTGCAGTGCAGCCGCTTTTGGATTGGCAGGCAAGGCTAAGCCGAACCGGGGGTCCCCTGCATGACCTAAAACTGCAGAAAGCTCACAAACCCTAAAATCCCAAACCCGTTACCCAGCACAAACCACCCAACCAAAATAAAAAAAAAAAAAAAAAAAAAAGAAGAGAAGAAGAGAAGAGAAGAAGGAATGGAGAAAATTGGCCGTAGGCAACCTGGCACCATGGATCCCCAAGTGCTGGGGGCCAAGTACAAAGGGGTGGATAAGAAAATCAGACCAGATAACCAGCCAATTCCGAAGGGTCTCAACCCCCCACTTCAAAGACCACCCCTGTCCAGGGATCCATATCAAACACCACTCAGCCCTCACCCACCTCCTTTTAGGCCAACTCCTAGAATTACCTTGGAAAGGGTGAACTTAGTAAACTTTGGGCCTGAAGGTTGGCTTACCCAAGAAGAAATCAACCTACTCAAGCATGTAATGGTATTAAGGGAGAAGGAAATTGAATTCACAGAAGAAAAAAGGGGATTACTCAAGAACACTTATGGATTACCTTACAAAATACCCACCATCCCCCATGAGCCCTGGCAAAAGAAACCCATACCAATACCCACACCATTAGGGAGGAATTTACAGATTTAGTCAGAAAAAGGATAAAATCAGGCCTATATGAACAATCCACTTCAAGTTATTCCAGCCCAGTTTTTCCAGTAGCTAAATCTAATGGGAAACTCAGGATAGTCCATGATCACCAACCCCTGAACAAGGTCACCATCAAGGATGCTGGAACCCCTCCAAAAATTGAGGAATTTGTTGAATCATTCTCAGGAAGATCTTGTTATGGCCTTGGTGATATAATGGGGGGATATGATGAAAGAGAATTGGACAAAACTTCTAGGCCACTGACCACATTTGAAACTACCCTGGGGAGGCTACAGCTCACAAGGTTGCCCCAGGGGGGAACTAATTCAGTGGCAGTCTACCAAGCTCAGATGACCTGGATACTCCAAGAAGAATTTCCAGAATATGTGGGGATATTTATAGACGATGGGGGGATAAAAGGACCTAGGACAAGATACCAGGAGGAAGCCCTGGAAGAAAACCCTCAAATCAGGAGATTCATCTGGGAGTATGCAACAACTCTAGAAAGGATTCTGTTTAGGATAGAAGAAGCCGGGCTAACCATGTCAGGGGAGAAATTTGCTTGCTGTGTTCCAGCCTTGAACATTGTAGGGCATGTGGTGTCCCAGGAAGGAAGGAAAGTAGCAGAACAGAAGGTTAATAAAATCCAGAACTGGCCCAAACCAAGGAACAAGAAGGAGGCAAGGGGATTTTTGGGGCTGTGGGCCTATTTCCGGATGTTCATAAACAACTACTCAGCCCTATCAGCACCAATCAGAAGTTTTACCTGGAAAGACATTGATTTTTTCTGGGATGAGAAAAGTCAAGAGGCCTTTTTTTTCTCAAGAGGATAGTGGGGGAAGATATAACCCTCAAGAGTATCAACTATAATAAAGGATCAGGGAAGATCATACTAGCAGTAGATTCAAGTTATATGGCTGCAGGGGAAGTACTGATGCAGGAGGACCTGGAAGGTAGACCAAGGCCAGTCTTTTATGAGTCAGTGGGTTTCTCAAAAACAGAAAAGAAATACTCCCAATCCAAGCTGGAACTGTGTGGGGTGGCAAAGGTACTCAAGAAACTTCAAACAACTCTCTGGGGGCATCACTTTGAGCTCCAAGTAGATGCAAAAGCCCTCATTGAAATGATCAACACTCCCAGTCTACCCAGTGCCCCAATGACCAGATGGGTGGCTTTCATCCAACTTTTTTCCTTTGACCTAGTCCACAAGCCAGGAAAGACATTTACCATGCCTGACAGCCTATCTAGAAGGCCAGAAGAAGACCCAGAGGAATTCCTCAAGGACTTTGATGAAGAAGAGGAGTGGATTAGCCCACATCCAGGGTTAGGAGTAAAACACCTCAATCTCCTTGAAGGACAGCCAACAAGCACATCCCAAGAACAATTCTGGGGAAAGATGCAAGATTACTTATCTACCTTGAAAAGGCCAGCAGGAAGCTCTGACAAGGAGTTCCAGAAAATAAAGAGGAGATCACCAAATTTTTATATGGAGGGAGGAAGACTAAAAAGGAGAGGAATCTGGGGCCCGCAGTTGGTTATATCAGCAAAGGAAGAGAAGGAGAAAATCATGAAGGAGCTACACAAAGGAATGGGTCATAGGGGGAGTCGAGAGACCTACAGAAGAATAAAGATCATGTTCTGGTGGGAAGGAATGAAGAAGATGATAGGAAGGTGGGTCCAATCCTGTGAACCATTCCAGAAGAGAAGCAAACTCCAGCAGAAGGAAGAGGGAAGGCCAGCTGTCTCAGTTACCCTGTTCCAGAGGGTGGCCATTGATGCAGTTCATTTAAAAGAAGGGAAATGGAAGTATCTTTTGGTGGCCAGGGATGACCTCTCTGGATGGGCAGAAACTGTGGGGTTGGCCAGTCTGAAGTCAGGAAGTATAGCTACCTGGTTTGTATCTGAATGGATATACCGGTATGGGATACCCAAGGAAGTAAAAGTGGATGGGTGAGGGGAATTCAAGAAAGAACTCCAATCAGCCATCAAAAAAGTAGGGACCAAGCTCAGGGTAGTCACACCTTACTACCCAGAAGCCCAAGGAATGATAGAAAGGGGTCACAATAAAATCAAAGATGCACTAGTAAAGATATGTGGAGAAAATGGGGCCAAATGGAAGGAATACCTACCATTGGTTACCTTTGCAGACAGAATCTCTACCAAGAGGACTACAGGCTTCTCTCCATTTGAACTAAAATTTGGCCAGCCAGCAGTTTTGCCCATTGACTTGGATATGGAAACCTACTTGGGAATTGAATGGGACCAAGTAACCACCACCTCAGACTTACTGCAATCCAGGGCTGGGCAATTAGCTCAGAAGGAACAAAATATCCAGAAGGCACAAGAGAAACTAAAAGAGTCAAGGGAAACATCCATAAAGTATTGGGACAGAAGACTAGCCCATAGAATCAGGAAACCCTTGAGAAGCGGGGACCTAGTCTTGGTATACAATAGAACTTTGGAATCACAGTGGGGGCTACTATTCAAGAATAGGTGGAATGGGTCATACAGGGTAGTGGAGCAAGGAAATAGTGGGCCCTATATCCTTGAAGAATTAGATGGGACAAAATTGACACAGAGGTTTGCAGCCAGTCAAGTCAAGAAATTTTACAGCAGATGAGCACCCATGCAGGGAGAAGGGGACCAAAAGGAAGAAACAGAAGAAAAAGAAGGAGGAGAAGAAGGGGATTAATTTAAAAAAAAGAGAAAAGGGGAAAGAAAAAATGAAAATGAGAGAGGAAGAAGAAGGAGAGCATGTGAAGCCTGATGTCTATAGGCAGGAATGCTGCGGACAGCATGAATTTGGGGGGGATGTGGTGCTCCAAAACCTAACCTATAGCCATCAGACTCACTTTTCTAGTGTAAGTACAGCTCCAATCATCAAACAGACCTCAAAAATGGATTTGAAACCAAAAATAACCTATAGTCACCCAGCCAAAATACCCCTCTATCTCTCATGGTTTAGAAGATACAGCTTAAATCAACCCTGGCCTACCCATACCCCTACCAGGTATCACAGACCAGTGAAGGTTCATGGACATACCCTGGATGCCTTCAATTACATACCCCATACAGCACAACCACACAGCACCAAACAAACCTGCAGCAGTATACATAACTAATATATGCAAGATACTGCATGAAGAAACAAACGAATCACCTGTATACACAGCAATATATGCAAGACACTGAATGCAGAGGCTGTACAGCATCATACAGGACATAATAAAGAAGCAATATATGCAAGACACTGCATGGAGAACCAAACAAATCACCTGTATAAACAGAAATATATGCAAGACACTGCATGCAGAGGCTGTACAGCATCATACAGGACACTATACAGAATTAATTTATGCAGGGGGAAGCTGTATCAATGCAGCACAGCAATGCATGCAAGGATGTACATGCATGTAGATCCTGCACAGCCTCCTCCTCTGACCAGCAAAAATGCCTCATGAACTGTATTCACTGTAGCAGGGAGACCCTCAGGGGCAGCCCTGAGGGCAGGATTTTGTATAAATAGAGGGCCTCTCTCCCCCATCCAGGTCCCATCATGAGTTCCCCCCATCCTCCCCTCCAGGGATCACCATGCCTCCTAGGAACCCTTAACCCATACTTTTACCATCCTCAACCATTATCCCATAACCCATACTGTAACCATCACCAATCCCATATCCCATCATCATCAACATCACCATCACCATCATCATCAACATCAATCATCACCATCAACCATCAACCACCACCATTACCCTTTGCCATTGACCATCATCAACACATACTTTTGACCATGACCCAGCCAAATAACCCATACTTTTGACCATCCACCACCACCATTATTCACTCAATACCCCATACCTTTGAACATCACCACCATGTACCCATAACCTGAACATCATCCATCATCACCATCCATCATCATCACCTACCATCATCATCATCAGTCACCATCATCAGTCAACATCATCACCTACCATCATCATCAGTCATCATCATCAGTCATCATCATCACCTACCATCATCATCATCAGTCATCATCATCATCCATCATCATCATCAACTAACATCATCACCATCAGTCATCATCATCATCCATCATCATCATCACATATCCATAATCATCATCATCAATCATCATCAACCATCATTATCAGTTGTCAAGTATAGGCTCAACCATTTCAACTCTATCAAACATCACCTGTAAAATCAAGGGAGTATTAATCAGTAACCAATAAAACAAAATAAAGAATATATAAAGGATAAGACTAGAGAAAGTATTCTTCCCTTACTCAGCTTCTATCCACCAGGTCACCCATCTGTTCCACCATTTCTTCCTTATCAAGCTTGAATACATTGATCCTAGGTCTGATAGAGACTACTATAGCAGAAACTCTATCTGAAAATCAGCCACAAAATCTATTTTCTTTTATTTTTGTGAGACTACTATAGTACTCAGAGGGGCAGGCAATTCAAAACACCCTTAGTATTTCTCTATCTTATTTTTAGTTGTAATACCAAATTCCCCCTCAAGTGACTGCCAGCAAGCTATTTGCTAAAACTTTAACCAATCCCAAAGGAGTCTCCACAACGTATGTGGCATAAAGTAGAGTTTCACAACAAAATGGAGCAGATGTCCCTGGTGGTTCACAATTGGGAGGACTTACTTCTGATCAAAGTTCCCTCTACAACAATGAAATTTCTCAACCTGATCAGCAGGGAACCTTCTGGCCATCTGATTACCATCCAGTTCCTCCAAAACATATGATCCACCTCTGACTTGATGGACCACTCAATAAGGACCATTCCAGCAATTGGAAAAAATCTTCCCCCACTGAGTTTCCAAGGATTGATTATAAGCTAGAACTCAATCAATAGGATTTGAAGGATCCCTGACTCAATTGGAATGCTTATCCTCCCAATACTGGACTGATTTTTCCCTTGACTCCATCATTTTCTGATAAGCTTTGTCACAAACATCTTCACTTTGCTCCATTTGCTTGGATCTGGCAACTAATAGATCAGTGGTGGAAGAAACCCTTTCACAAGAAATACCTAAGAAAGATTCCATTTCCAGATCAAGAGGAAGGAAAGCCCTTTGAACAAGGAGGATTTTGTAAGTTGAGTAGCCAGTGGTTTGTTGAGTTGAAATTTGATCAGAGAAGAGGACCAGAGGAAGAAATTTGCGACAATTCTTTCCAATTTCACCAGCCAACTTGACAAGAGCAGCCTTCAAAGGGGCATGGCCTCTTTCCACCATGCCTTGTCCTTCCGGATAATAAGGATTGGTCACCCTATGTTGACCAGGAAGTGATTGGATCATTTTGGCCAGTTTGCCACCAAACTCAGAGCCACCATCAGTTGAATAAGATTGAGCCAAGACATAACCCATTTTCCAAGTCTCATAAAGGCAGGCTGCTACTGATTCAGAGCTGAGGTTCTCAAGAAATTTGGCCTCAACCCATCCAGAAAAATCATCTCTAGCCACAATGAGGTACTTAGCTCCACTAGCCTTAATGTGAACCACATCCATAGCAATCCTTCCAAAGACAGTGGACTCTCCAGTGGGATAACAAATTTCAGCAGGGCGCCTAAGATCATGTTTCAGACATACTTCACAACTCTTGCACCATTGAGAGACTGATTTCTTCAAAGATGGCCACCAGAATTGTTTGGATATACGTTGATAGGTTTTGTTTTCCCCACAATGCCCAAGGCCTTCATGGAGAGTTTCAAGGATTGAATCTTGTTTAGAGGGGATAGTGACAACAATAAGAGCACAAAGATTTCCTCTTTTCATAATCCTAGTACCTTGGGCAAAGAAATTGGAGGACTTCCTTTTGAGTGATCAAAAATCTTTAGCAGAGAGATCAGGAGGCCTTTGGAGAGTGGAAATTTACTGCTCTAATTTTAGCCAGAAACCTTGTTGGAAGCCAGAATAATCTTGGGAGGAAAAGGTGAAGACTGGAAGAATTAACAGCTCCTCCTCATCAAAGTCCACTCCAACATCCAATTCTTCATCTCCAAGGGGGTGTCAAGATAAAACATCATGCATGGTGAAGGATTTTCCAGGCCTATGAACAATATCAAAAGAGAAAAGTTGGATAAAGGCCACCCAGCAAGTCATGGGAGCATTTGGGAGGCTGGGAGCATTGATCATTTGGATGATGGACCGTGCGTCAACTTGTAACTCAAAGTGTTGACCCCAGAGGACAGTTTGGAGTTTCTTCAAAATTTGAGCCACGCCACAGAGTTCCAGTTTTGGTTGGGAGTACCTGGATTCTACATCTGAAAATAACAAGGATTCATAGAGAGCAGGACGGTCAAAACCATTTTCATCTTGCTGAGTGAGGACAGCCCCAACAGATTGATAACTAGAATCAACAGCAAATTTGATCTTGCCAGCTCCAAGTCCATTAGCAATCTTTTGCAAGACTATTTCTTTGCCAACCATCATTTTAAGCAGCTGAAAAGAATGTTCACAATCTTGGGTTCAGATCCAATCAGCTTCTTTTGTGGTCAGGCAACATAGAGGAGCACAGATTTTGGATAGAGATGGGATAAAGATTCAAACATAAGGAACAACACCTAGAAAATCCCTGACTTCAGTTGGATTGATGGGAGTAGGCCAAGAGAGGATTTTGTTGACTTTGGATGGAGCCATCCTTCTTCCTTCCTTGCAGACCACATGACCAACAATTTCCAGAGCAGGGACACAGGAAGCCAATTTGAATCCAGAGACAGTGAGCACAGATTCTTCAATTCAAAACAAGATCCTTTCCAAAGTGGTCGCATATTCCCAGATAAATTGACGGATTCCTGAATACCAGGGTAAGAGCTCATTTTTATAATCAGAAACTGGTCCTTTAATTCAGCCATTGTCAATAAAGATACCAGCATGATCAGGGATTTCATCCTGGAGGATCCAAACCATCTGAGCCCGATAGACTGCAACCAAAATGGTGGCACCTTGAGGCAATCAAGTAACTTGGAAAAAACCAAGGGGAGTATTGAATGTAGTGAGAGGGCAAGAAATTGGATGTAAGGACCATTTGTCATAGCCACCCATAATGTCACCTAGACCATAGAAAGCTATTGCAGAGAAGGATTCAAAAAATTCTTCAGTAGCAGGGGGAATACCAGAGTCTTTAATTGTAACCTTATTTAGAGGCTGGAGATCATGAAATATTCTAAGTTTACCTTTACTTTTAAGGACACAGAAAACAGGACCGGAATAGCTAGAATTTGACTGTTTGTATGAACCGGTTTGGAATTGTTCCCGGACCAACTTGATGAATTTGTTGACTTTGGCAGCAGGGATCAGGATCTGTTATTTTTTCAAGGGATCATTTTCTACTACAGGCATGATATAAGGCAGCCCATAGGATTCTTTCAAGAGACCTCTCTCTTATTTACACAAAGCAATAGCTTTTTCCCTAAGAGCCAAGAAATTTTTGATCAAATACAACTCTTCAGATAGAAGCCATCCATCTGGTCCAGAGTTAACTACTCCCCAATGTTCTTCAGTGACACGACCAGAGGGGATGAATGGACCAGTGAGAGATCGAGGTAAACCACAGTAAGGATCACGGGATAGAGGAGGACGCCTAAGAGGAGGGTTGAGATTGAGAGGCATTGGTTGGTTGACTGGTTGGATTTACCTATCCACTGGTTTATATTTGAAGGCAAAAGAGAGCAGTTCTTGTTTTTGCCAAGAGTTGACCAGAGAGATCTGACTACGTGGATTGAGACCAAGTTCTAATGCCTTCCAATTTTGATGTTCCGCAATTTTTTTGAAAGGTTCCCTTTCCATAAAAGAAGTCCCAGGAGATAATACATTGCTCACATTTGTGGCAAAAGGTAGGGTTTTGAAAATTATAGTAGTAGGATACCCTTGTGGTGCACAATGTTGAGTAAATCAATGCCCTCTGTCACTTCTTCTTCTTTTCTTTTCCTATCTCTCTTCCTTTTCTTTTCCTGTCACTCTTTGCTCTTTTCCTTTCTCTCCTTGTTCTCTTCCCAGTCACTCCCGCGCTTCTCAAGACTTTCGCACTCCTCCAAGTCATAGCTGTCACACCCGCGCATCCTCAATCAATGTCACAACCCTAATTCACTCACTCGAGTCTACCCTCATTGTCCAAGACCCAACACTCATTGTCCAAGACCCAACACTCATTGTCCAAGACTCAAAACTTACAACTCAAACAGCCTCAAACCTCAATACTCAAAACTCAATCACCCTTGATCAGCTCTTTCTCCTTCTTCCTTCACTCCTTCTTTTCCCTTTCTCTTTATTTCTTTATTCTTTCTATTTCTCAAATTATCAAAACAACAATCAACTAAAAATTGAATCAAGTCAAACTCAACTTCTCAAGTTTCACACTCATCAAGAACTGACTAGTAAGATCAGAACTCGTTTCTGTCCCAATCTCACTCCTCAAAACTGACCTTTAATTCAATCCTTACCCTAATTTATTCATTGTTGCCTGCTTGTGTCTCAACCTAACACAAATCCTGAAAGTCCTTGATTTTGTCAAACCCTTCTTTCCATTCAGTTTCCAGACGTTTGTTTCTTCTCTTCTTATGTTCTTTTGTTTCCTAATATTACAATCTTCTTACTGATATATTGTCCAGTTCAGCCCTCTATGTTCTAGATTTCTTGAATCTTTTACCGTAATTCAACACACAATTGGGAGGACTTAATTCTACCCCAATTTTCCCCCACTGAAGCTCATATTCTTCCATACCAAAGCCACCAAAAATAGGATTGAGATTGGGATCTAGTTTTGACTCATTGCGGAGATTCAAACCAGAACTGAGAGAAGGTTGATTAGGAATAAGAGTACAAGGAAAAGAAGAAACAACAGATGAAGAAGAAATATTTTTGGATTTTTTCATTTTGATTTGTTTTTGATGTTTGATATTTTTGAGATCAGAAGAAAACGTTGAAAAAAAAAGAGAAATAAGCCTCTGGGATGAGAGTTGACCCTTGAGTTGAATTTTGAGGCTGAAAAGAACTACAACTATTAGTAGGATCAACTACTCCCATAAAAAATGAGAGAAACTAGAATTATCCTTCTGTTTTCCTTTTAGAGATGACTTAGAAAAATGACCAGGGAAATCTCTTTCCCAGCAACCAGAATCCAAAGAAAAAAGAGCAACCTCAATTTTTCTACCATCAGAATGAGGGAGGAGGATTCTCTCCCCAACTTGATTGGAAAATATAAGAGTTGCCCCAAAATTGATTAAGAAAGGTTGACCCAAAATCATAGGTCCATCCAGGCATGTTATCCAGAAATGACAAGTTCCAACAATGTTTTGGCCAATCCAGACTGGAACATCTTCAACAATTCCAACCAATTTGCAGGACTGGTTTCCTATTCCATACACTGAAGAGGTGAAGCTGACCCTAGGGCTGAGTTTAAGTTTGCAGGCCATAGCATCTGAGATCAAGTTGAGCTGAGAGCCAGAATCAACAAGGAGTGAGACCATTTTTGCTGATTCACCAAGATAGCAGGGAAGAAAACCAAGAGGACAAGAGTAAAGACTAGACTCAGAAGAGGGATCTGTTCCACCAGAATCCTCCATCAAAGTTCCAGAGGAGACCATGAGTTCTTCAGGACCAATTTCCACACGTCAACGCGAAACCCATTTATTCATTCCTTCAGCAAAAGATGGATAGATCAACAGGAGTTCAGCCACAGATAGATCAGGAATTTTAAGACCAGAAATTTTCTTTAATACCCCTTCCACAGCATTGGGGTGATCTTTGGAAATTCACCTCTCAAACCAAACTTTGGACTGGGTGGAGGGGGAAAGATCTGGTGAAGCAGGAACAGGATCAGTGGATTGAGGAGGTTTAATAGATGAGGGATGAGGATCAGATTGATCTTGAAAAATTTCCATGAGTGGTTCTTTTTCCACCTCCATGTCTTCTTCATCAGAAGAGGGCTCAGGTGAGGATTGTTGTTTGGGTGGTTTTTGGAGGATTGAGGTTGGCAAGGAAGGAGCTTTATGAGGTTTTGGCTCCTCATTTTGCTTCCTAGCTGGATTTGATTGGTAAGTACCAGCTAGAGAGGAGGAGGAAATAGCTGGGCAATACCAGGGTTGAAGATTAGCACATGAAGATCGGAAATCCACAGACGCCAAGGATGCCTTCATAGGAGGGGGTGGCTGGTAAGAGGCCACCACATGAGAAATGGAGCAAGACAAATCAAAGGGGATTAGGGCACCATTAGGAAGGAAAAAGTTATTCCCTTTTTGCTCTACCAATTTCTTGTCTTTGTTCTTCTGGAGTTTGAGATATTGACCGGTTCCATGGCCTTCCCTGTGGCAACAATAGCAGACTAGAGTATTTTTATTAACAGCACTAGAAGGTTTAGGAAAAGCAAGAGAGGAAATCTTTTGATCCACTTTGTTCTCAGAGGCTTTGAGCAGTTTAGAGGTCTTGTCCATTGTAGCAGTTTCTTGGTGAGGCTGAGGGTTCTTGGGCCTGCAATCAGATTCCATTTTATTCATAATCTCGTTTGACTCTTTGAAAGAGGGAGCATGGACTGGTTCAGTAGTTTTAGATTTTTCAAAAGTGAGGGCTGTTTGACCTTTCATAACTTTCTTCACCACTACCCTAAGGATAAGAAAAACAGGGAGCTTGAATCAATTATCCCTGGTAGTGATCATGGATCCAGACTCGACCAGTCCATCCTTGATCCTTTGCTGCACTCCAGGAGATAAAGATTGGAAAATTTGGACTTGAATTTTTTCCACTGTGTCAATGTGATTGTTTTGGACAAGGTAGAATTGGATGGGATCCCAAGATTTCCTAAAAAACTGATAATCAGAAGCTGAAGACACACCACCATTGGAGATCAACTGGGAGACAAGGTTATCTAGATCCTGCAAAGTAAATCTTGCTACATCTATTTTTCCCCAATAGGCCAACATTGCTTCCCGCAGAAGGGCCCATTTATGCCATTCAAAACCTTCAAAAAACTCAATGATTTGCGTAACTTCATCAGGGGAGATAAAAAATTGTAACTGGTAGGCCATATTGAATTTGCTAGCCCCGTCCACCAAAGCAGCCATCTTGTACGAGTCCAAGAAGCATTCCACATTTTTCCCATTGAATCCTAAGTTCTTGTTCTGGGGCTTGATCTTAACCATCTTAGGATGAGCAGAAGAGGCGCTGGTAGATTCCATTTTGACAAATTTTCCCAAAAGATCCAAGGAGCATATTTCCAAAGTGGCTCACAAATGTGGCAAGAGTAGGGTTTCTCAAAAAACAACAAGTATCTTGCCCAGATGGTGCACAATTGGGAGGACTTAATTCTAGAACAAGTTGCCTCCACGGATCTATATGATGACATAAAAAAAAGAGATTGGATTTTGAAGTTAATGATTGTTGGGACTGTAAATCCCAAGGTTTCTGGTTTGATCCTGGCCGAGGGGACAAAATGTAAGACTCCAAACAGTGCTAGGCCGTGGCAGCTCTGTGAGGGGGAAAGGTGCTTTTTAGGCTGCCCTCCTGAGTGTTACAAAAATATTTAAATGTATCCAAGATCAAAGTCCAGAACCTGGTAAATGAGAGACCAAAGAGTAAAGGATAAAGATGATAGTAGTTGGTAGCTGGGAAACAACACTTTCTGAGGCAAGATGATGCCAGGGAAAACTTGAACAGAAGAAGTCAAGGATTGTTCAGAGTTGAACAGGACAAGGCAATTTTAAGTAACAAGGCCCACAAGCTAATAGCTCTGGTCGTCAGCAGAAGCTTAGGAAAGATCAACTCAATCCCAAATGACCTCCAGGTTCTCAATGAACCTGCCCAACTCTCCGCAATCAAGCGCTTGAAGGGTACCAGATAACTGTGGGTGGCTGCACAAGACAAAGCTAATTGTTTGATGAAGCTCTAGAAGCAAAAAAAATAACTGATTCAAACAAGAATAACCCAACACTTCTCAAGGGACTCAAGAGTAGCGTGGGGGAATTCAACTTCAAAAGAAATAAAGGGAGGTTTAAAACTCCAGGTTTTAAGCTTAATAAAACCTCTTCAGTCAAACATGACCAGTTCTGGAAAGATAATCAAAGGATGATCAGGACCAGTACTGTGGTTTGATAAAGGGATCAGGAGTGGTGTAACACACTCAAGAATTCAATCAGTCAAATTCTTCTTCAACCAGCAAGGCTATTGGTTGGTTATAAAGATCAAGGATCAGGATTTGAGTATGAAGGCTCAAGGATCAAGGGGAAAACATGGATATACCCTGAATTCAATCTCAGATAAAGGGGAATGGAACACCACAGATGTTTTATTTTGAAATGATAATGATGACAACTCTTTTGTAAGATGCCATAAGATACCCCCCCATGCCAAAAGGCAGGGAAGAGCCCCTCCTTATATGGGCAGGAGGCCCTGTTAGACTATGTGAAAGTGATACTACCAATAGAGCGGTTTTTTTTTTTTTTTTTTTTTTTTTTTTTTTAATGGACATGAGAAAAAACAAAAGAGTAACTGATGAGAAAAAAAAATCAAACAAAATTGAAATAATGGACAGAATCATGGATGAGTGGGGATAGAGAGACACTAGCCCATGCCAATGATGGGCACATGCAGGAGAGTTGCAGGTGAGGAGCCGCGCAAACAGGCTCATGGGCATGGGCAACTGCTGGCCCATGGATGATTGTGCAAGAGCGGAGAAGGTGAGTGATGGGTGGATTCATTGGGACAGCCAGAGAAGATGGTCAAGGTGGCGGGTTGATGGTTGAAACTGGCTGGGGAGGGAAGATGAGGGTGCAAGATAAATTGTGGGAACAACCAATTGTGTCAGGGGATGAAGGTTGTTCCTGCAAGCAATCTCGCATGGGTGACCAAATGAATGATGGTTAGATTGGGTGAGGAGGAAAAGGTTGATGGCCAACGGTAGAGGACAAGTTGTTGGTCGTTGGTCCTCATTGTGGGAGGTTGATATGGGAGGAGGTGCAGGCGGCCAAGGAAGCTTGGGGTAATTGGCATAGCGGTTCTAGTTCCGGATGATCCAAGGGGTTTCCCAGGATCCTGTAACCCAACCAACAATCACCGCATGGGTTTTTGAGTGCAGCCTTGGAGTGATCAAGGATTGATGGAGGATGATGATCAAGGGGAGGGGTAGGCTGTTGGTCATTGGCGGGGTCATGGTTGGGCCAGATGACCCAGAGTTGGGTGGGATCCCTGCCGATGGTGAGCTTGGACTGGAGGATGAATCTGCTGAGCCAAAGGTGGAGTGAGTCAGATTGAGATCAATGGTGGTTGATAAAGCGGAAGAGGAAGAGGAAGAGGATTGGGTGGGGATGAGGATCCAAGTGGAGGAAGATTGGGCTGAGCGGGTCTTGGCCCGCGCGTTTGGCCAAAAGGAAGGGGGGAACAAAGAGAGAAGGAATCAAACACAATTCCTAGGTCATGAGACCAAGAGAGGCCTTTCCTAGACCACTGTGACAGAGGAATGCTTGGAAGGATGAGGAAATTGGAGGATTGATACCAATACAAAAAAATTCCAATTTTTTTTTTTCAGATAAATGACACCTAAATAAAAGAATTGTTGAAAAAATTTTGAATTTTCCCCATCTGGTCCAGGGTTTCCAGATTTGGTCACCACACCGTCATAGACTCAGTGCACACCCGCGCACAGAGGCGCGGTCAGAAATGAGAGTGGAAAAGTACTCAAGCACGCATAGGTGTGGTAAGAGATGAGAGTGGGAGAATACTCAACACTTACTCAATTCAAGGACTCTTCGGCACATGGGGTGGACACTCTACTGGGAATGAAAGTTGACATTGGTAAGGATTATATAGCCCTTTCGCTCCCAAATCATATTAAGAAAGGACTGGAAGAAATGAACCTGCTGGAAGCCAAACCATTGAATAATCCTTGCAAATCTGGACTTTACCTTCAACCAGCCACCAAACAGGAAATTGAATACTTCAAAGAACTGGGTAGAAACTACCAATTGCCCATAGGAAAACTCAAGTTCATTGCAACACTGGCCAGACCCAACATCAGCTACGCCATGTCAAATCCGGCCCGTTTGTTGGAGAATCCAGGCATTTCTCACTGGAAAGAAGTGGAGCATTTGTGGAGATACCTCCTCAAAACAATCAACTATCAACTTGTTCTTTGGGCCAGGACCCCAGCTACAAGAATCTTAATCTATAGCAATGCAACTTGCGGGGATGATCCCAAAACTCAACTATCTCAAACAGGTTTCATCTACCTGCTCAAGGGATTTCCCATCTACTGGACCAGCCGTTGACAGCAAAGCATAGCTCACTCCTCAACCAAGTCTGAATGCAATGCGCTCTCAGCCAGTCACCTTGAGGGGAAGTGAATCAATCACCTCATATGAGAAATCTGGAGGACCATACCGCAATCCCCCATACACTTAATTGATAACAAAGGGCTCAATGATAAGATCAAGAAGTTTGGTTGCAAATCTCATGCCAAGTACATAGATATAAAACTTAAGTGCCTCAGGAACAACTGGAACAACCAATGCATTGAAATAAAGCTCATCTCATCCCAAGACATTCTGGATGACTCTCTAATGAAAGCAGCTAGTACTGCATCTGTGGAAAGACTTGCTAAGTACATCAGATTGTAAAAATTATCCTGATATTGAGTTGAGCGGGCTTGTTGATATTTGTTTCATTTGTCCTTTGCTAAATAATCATTCCTTTAACTACTCAGTCTGCCGGTCTCTCCTACAATTGTGCTTGCCATATGTTGTATCTTCAGTTTCTGCTTCTCCTCATTCTTTTTCTCACTGTCTCTGAAGTTTTCACCAAGCGTGGCAAGGACTGCTCCCACTGCAACAGGTGTGAGTCACCATTGGCTGTTGCGGATGGTCTCACCATGGGAGACAGGTTGGACAACTCCCCTACTCCTATATCAGCAAGCCTGCTCTCAGTCCTTGCAGTCTCAACCATCCACCTCAACCTCCATCCTTGAACTCACCAACTATGAACCTGAATTGGCTAGATTGGTTTACAAATTTGACTTTGTCCACCAGATTGTCTTCAGCATTGATATAGGAGTGGGTACCATTCAATCTTCCAACTCAATCTCTGGATGATCAAACTGATGGTATCTTCCTGGTTGATAAGTCTCTCTGGAAGGATAGGCATTGTTTTGTTGTCTCTAGTGCTTGATCACCCTACATAGTTTGTTTAAGGGCCATCATCCTGCGCATAGAGACACGGCTTCTGTTTGTTAATTGTTTATGACTTTTGGATATTCTAGTACTGGCATTTCCTTCTTGCTTACCATTTTTGCTGCAATTTGAACAGCCTGGTCCAGGTTTATCAGCTCTTCAATCCTTTTACACAGCCAAAGGTGACTTCCAGGAAGGTGACATTGGCGCTGATGTGGGTGCCACTGTTGTGGTGGTCAAGAATTATTTATGATTAAAAATCATTTACATACCCAAGAATAACACCCTTTTCTCAGTTAATACCCAAGTTTGAATCTCTTTAAATTTTTGGGATGAGAGAGTACGCCGTGCAGCCAAATGGTTTGATGAAGTTTTAGTTAAAGTCTTTCCCTGTCCAGATTTTGTATGGTATGGTGAATTTTTTAGAAGCAGTAGGAAGCAGATTGATGAGATCTGTCGCAGTTTTCACAGCTTCAGCCCAGTAAGTTGCGGGTAGCTTAATTTTCACTAGCAGGCAGAAAGCCTTGTCAAGAATGGTTCTGTTAGCTCTTTCTGCAGACCATTTTTCTGCGGTTTATATGAGGGTGAGTGATGGTGGTCTATTCCCAGACTCTTTCAGATAGGCGGAAAGGTTCTCATTTACAAACTTGCCTCCGTTTTTGCATACTAGGATGCCAAATTTGGTGCAAATTTTCCTTTCCGCAGTTTGAATGAAGTCATTAATGGCAGCGGGTGCTTACTCTTTGGTTTGGAGAAATAAGACTGACTTGAATCCAGAGTATTGATCCACTATGATAAGGAAAAACTGGCATCCAACAATGGATTGAATGGGGAAGGGGCCAACAGCATCTGAATGTATTACTTTGAGTGTTCTGGTGACAGACTTGAAGTGGTTGGGGAACGGCTTGGCAGTAATCTTGAAGCTGAAACAGATTTCACATTGAGCATTTGACGGTTGGTTGGAAAAGAGGTGGTTAAGTACTTTTTTGCTGGGATGCCCAAGTTGTAGGTGCCAAGTATCACTGAAAGGTTGTATTAGGAGGAATTCCCCTTGAGTTGACTGTCCTTTGATACAAATACAACGGAGCTCCACTAGATGTTTAACTGCTGAACCTAAGAGAGAGAAGCCACCCAGGGAGATTTCATAGCCCAAGTAATCTACGCGGTTGATGGTTGCAGTCACATTTGTGAGTTTTGACAGGTATATAAGGCATCTGTTGGGGTTTGGAACAAGCAACACTTGTTGGAGCACAGTGCTTTTGCCCAGGTGATTGGTGATCAAAAATTTGCCTATGGAAGCGGCCAGGAGAGTAGAACCTTCACACCCCATGCCAATCAACACTGATGTAGGCCTTGATTCAAACAGGTATGCAGGGTTGTTGACTATGTGGTGAGTACACCCAAAGTCAAGGACAGGTAAGAGATAATTGCACAGAAGCAAGGGGTGCAGGTATAGTTGGGCTTTGAGAAAGGCCTAGGGTTGGTTTGAATGGCCTGTTTTGGAGCTCTCCAGTTCCTTTTGAGCAGAATGAAGATGAGATTGTGGATGAGGTTTTGGCTTAGGAAAGTCAGGTTGCAGCTCTTGATGCAGTTGCCAACACTGGTCCTGTGGATGCTCGGCAAGTGGATTATGCTTGCCCTTGGAACAGGGGTGTTTGGGTTTTCCTTCCCAATGCAAGGCAGACTTTTGAAGAGCAACAGTGGAGTTAGTGGAGGAAGAATGATCTGGTGAGTCCCCCATTCTAGAAAATTCTAGGTGGATTCCTTCTCTTGGTTTTTTTAAGGTGGCCATTGGATTCTTGAGCATCTTATCATTGAGAAGTATAGTATCCACAATGTGGTAGAACGGATTGGGGAGTTTGGCCAGAATTGTATAGCTGATGATTTCCTGCCGCACATTGATTTTGACTAAGGAGAGTTCATTCATGAGTTTGTGGCACTTGTTGATTTACTGGTTAAGGTCACCCTTGTATTGATAGCGGATGAAACTCAGCCACAGGCTTCCTCAATTATTGGATGACTGCAAGGTTTATCTTTTGTTGATGGCTTCCAAAATTGCCTTGGGATTGGCTTTGTTGGTGTGATTGCCCACTGAATCAAAAGCGGTATTGCCTAGGTTCTGAATGATTATGTCTACAGCCTTGTACATTTTCTTCTTCAGGGAAGCATTGGGGTTCTGAGAGGGTTTGTATTCATTGATGAGTTTCAGAAATCCTTTTCTGTGTAATTAGCTTTTTATTTGCAAAGAAAAGGCTGGGTAATTTTATTCCATGAGCAGAGGTATGTTCAGCTTTGTGCCATACTCCTGGTCTTTCATGGTGAGTCTTCTAAGGAGCAATGCTTGGGACTGCAAATTAGTTTCATTTAGACTTCAATAAATGATTCATTTCAGAAAATGTGAGAGTGGTTGAATGAGGGAAAACAACTATTGGGTTCACCTTCAATAAAAAATCAGCACAACTATGAGCCAAGCTGAGGGCTTAAGTATGATAAGCTGTACAGGCACTGAGATTGATAAGGAAGAAACCCGCAGAGGTTAGAAGAACACAGAGAATAAATCACAATGACAGTTAAGAAACAGTGATGAGAATAACTGTGCTTACTGGTCTCAGAATCCCAAGATCTCAGTGGCATGATTTGGAAATCTTACAAGGAAAAAATCTTGAGACCTGAGCCTGCAAGGCATCCATTAAGTCTTACCCGCTTGAGAATAGAGCGCAGTTACTGGGCCTTCCGCGGTGTTTTGGACGTGGGCTGAGCTTTAGGCTACACAGAGATGGCCAGAGTAATATGTGTTGGAGACACTCAGACAAAAGATGCAAAGCATGACACACAAACACAAAGGAAGGAAAGAGAGGAAGAAGCCTATAACTCAAAAATGGTGGAAGCCAGTTTATCTTGAATAACCTAAATTAATTCTTCAAATTCAATTCCATTCAAAAAATCATCACAGAACCCTATCACCATGAGAATAACTGCAAAATAAAAAATTCAATTGCACTCTGATCAAATTGATGTGTGCAATCCTCAAAATTTTGAAACTTTCCCATGACCTCTGGGCCAAAATAGCCAAAACCACCTGTGTCAGCCTCCTGGATGCCAAGACCCTTGCCATCCTTTTGCTACCAGAGTGAAGATTTGAATGATCTGATTGCAACAAAGACCAATAGATGAAGAAGCACAGGAGTGTGCTGAAATTGTAATTACAAGAATAGAATGAGGAGATGAAATGAGAGTTAGGAAATTAGAAGTTGAAAGAGAACGTATGAGTTAGATTGAGAAGAGACCTCACTGCTAGACAGAGCTGGAGATGAGTGATGACTCAAGTGATTGAAAGTTGATGGTCGGATTGATGAGTTGAGGATGAGGAGATTTGGATGGTTGAAGTAAGGGTTGATGTGTTAATAGGATTGAGGACAACAAGTTGGGAATTGAGAATGAAGGCAATGAATGAGAGAGGAAGTAAGATATGGATGGATGAGGAGGAGAAGAGAGGAGATAGGATTGGAGGATGATGGATGAGGAGGAGGAGATAGGAGATGGAGTGGAAGGAGGATGGATGAGAAATAAATGGTGAGTGAGATCGAGGAAAGGGAAGGATTGAGAGGATGTAAGTATCTAATTTAAATGGGATTGGAGAGAGCAAGATTGAAGGGTTATCTATTGGAATATATGTGAGTGATTAAATGGAGATTATGTCTAGATTTGAAGTGTCCTCATTCAAGGTCAGAGCGGGCAGAGCAGGAATGTCACTCAGGGAAGTCAGTCATCTCTCAACACACAGCTGTGTCTAGGAGTGAGAGCATTTAGGATTGCAGATTTGAGTAAAGTAACTGAGGGTTTGATTGCCAGCTTGGTGAGGCAGTCAGCTATCATGCAGCTGGAGGGAATGAGATTGGTTATGAGGCGTCCATTGTCTTTCTGTTCAGGTAGCCATTGTATTTTAATATTGACATGTTTCAGTGCACCATGGTGAGAGTTGTGATTGACAATGTTGTGCACGGCCTTGTTTTCTATATTGGCGCAATGGGAGAGTTTGAGATTATTATTTAGGTCGAGAAGAAGATTGGTGAGCCAGATTTTCTCTTGAGTGGTGAGAACTAGGGCTTTGAGCTCTCCTTCCATGGATGACAGTTACACAGTTGGTTGTATCTTGCTATGCCAGGCTACAGGACACCTGTAGAGAAGGATTATAAATCCTATGTGACTTCTGCAAGTAGAAGGGTTGTCGGCACCATTTGAGTTGCTGAAACAATCAAGGTTGTACTTGAAGGAGGTGGACTTGAGACTTAGAGCCAGAGACCACGTAGACTTGAGATAGCGCCAAGCGTGTTTCATTTCATTCCAGTGAATTATGTTGGAGTCAATGATTGGATCATGGACTCTTACTCAACTCAGAAAGTTGAGGACCGGATTTGTAAGAAACAAAGTCAATAAGGTGAATTGCAAGGTCATGGAAAAGACCGGTTTAAATAGACAACTAGAGAGCCCCTCACAGGGGGCCTAGGGACTTGATGACTAATCAGCATTGGCAGAAACTATATGGACAAAAGACAATGTGAAGAACTTATGGAGTAAGCCAATAATGAAGAATCCATAAGTTAATAAATGACCAGGTGACATGTAGTAATAAGATTCTGTGACAGAAAGGATCAAGGCTATCAGCAGAAGACATAATACTCCAACACACCCCCTTGCTGTTAGGCTTGAGACTGGGTGAGAAGATGAAAAGGTATGACAACGCAGGCTGACAAAATGGTGAAAAGGAACAGGACCAAAGGTCAAGGAAAACATAAGAAAACAGAAACCAAACAGTAGAAATAGGTCTGATCAAATATCACAAAGCAGGTTCTGGTTCAGGACAAGATAACAGGCTAGCAGAATGACTTTCATCAGAGACAATAATGGATGGAGACAAAAGGAACCGTGATTTAAAGGATTGCATTGAAAAGGTCGCGCGCAAGGTGTGAAGGACTAGTGGTCGTTTCAGAAGAATTGTTTGGACTGCTACAGTTAGAAGAACCCTTGTCGTTTTCAAAATCAGAAAAATCTGACAACGTGCCAGGATCAGAGCTGGAAGGAGTTTGAAGAGTAGAAGCTACAGCAGGATTGGGTACCAATGGGACTTGTAACTGATTGCCTCCCGATTTAGAGAGTGAAGTCGTTCCAAATTCCAACCCTAGTAAATCGGCAGATGAAGATTGGGGACTGATGATTGCAATTGGTTGTTCCTCTGACCGGTTTGAATCATTAAATATATCGAATTCCTCCTGGACATCCGACGGTTGGCCAGATAGTGAAACCTTCTTCAATCTATCGGCGAGTTGATCGATTTGGCGGCCTTTGACCTTGGATTGAATCAGATTGTTGAATAGATCTAACGCGGCAAGAACCTGGGAATTGGTGTTCAAGAGGGTACCTAAATATTCTCCCTCTGGATTGTGGTTGGATACTGTTTGGATATACCGTACCAATCCCTTTTGAGACACTTTGGCTTTCTCTACCAGAGCCTGGAGGATAGGATCGGTAGCAATTTGGTTGGGATCACACAGTTGGAGTCGGTTGACGAGATTGTTGGCAGTCTGAGAGGCGGTAGCGAGGGTTTGGAGGATCCTGGGACGTTCTTTGTTGATGTCAAATTTTAGAAGCGATTGGGGATCTGGCAAGGTGAGTTTGGTACTATAGCGTTGATCGATGGAGGAGGATTTGAGACTTCGTTTCTTCTTCTTCATCTCCTTGGTTTGATGTTTTGAGGTGGTCTTGGAAAGAGCCAAGGGGCAGGTTGAGTTGGCTTGTGACTGAGAGAGTGAAGGTCTATTGACACCGGTGAGGATCAAGGATTGAAGAGCTGAGGATGGTGGGTTTGGATTGGAAGAAGAATCTTTGGGTTTGGATGATGATGATGATGATGATGATGATGATGATATCTATGTCGAGATTCAATCAAGTCTATCCTGTCCTCCGCAGGACTTGAATAGGCTCAATGGGACAATCAACCTTGGATCGGATCCATGGAGTCGCTCCCAATCACTGAGCATGAGAAGGATCCTATGTCTCAAGAGTACGTCTGACCTAAAGTCTGCCAGGATGGACTTGAGGCATTCGACCAATCTGGCGTTCGCAAACGTAGACCTGAATTGATCGCAACCGTTGAGGAAGATAGTAGATGGGAGAACACTGATAGGGTTGACCATGGTCGGGCATTTGACCAATCTGGCGTCGGCAAACGTAGACCTGAATCAATCGCCATCGTTGAGGAAGATAGTAGATTGGAGAACGCTGATAGGGTTGACCATGGTCGCGAGTAACGGTGGTTGACAAAAGGGCTGAGGGCATAGGGAGTCATCCCATCTCACCCCCTTGCTGAAAGAGTCGGAGGCCTGTTTGAGGGGTGGGACTATTGAAGGCGGACCAGCAGAAAGAGAGATTGGGTTCACAAGGGCCGGAGGTCTGACCAAGGAGATGATGAATTTGATTGTTAACTACAAGAACGTCAAAGTGGATGGATAGGATGAGCTTGATTGTTAATGTCAAGGCTCATCCTCATCTCACCCCCTTCGCCAAAAGAGTCAAAGGTCGGTATTCCGGATAAGACTATTGAAGGCGGACCATTTGATGAGTGAATGGGGAGGTTGATCGGAGCAAAGTTGTGAATGAGGGCAATCAAAATTGCAAGTTGGAACAAGCAAGCTAAGTTGAAGAAGTTTCAGGGTCAGAAATGCGAGTAACAGTCAATCTGGAAGGAGAGATTGAAGTTGCGACCAGGTGGATCATTGCCAGAAGCAATGAGATGGATTCGGTGCAAAGAGGGGAGTAGTGTAACTTGTAACTTTTGAGTAACCGCAATGAAGGGTTCTGACATGAGGTTTGAGTCGAGTTAAACAAAGATGGAAGTGAATGTAAGACCGATGAAGGTTATTGAAGCAATAACAGATGTTGAAGTCGGAGAGCAATCAAGATGTAGGGAACATTGCAATCGACTGGATGAAGATGATGGTTGGGGGCATTGGAAGATCAGGGAACTAAAGGATTGAGCCTGAGGTAACAACAGGGTCGAAGTAAGGGTAAGTAAGACCAATGAAGGTCACTAATTGAGGGTGGTCAACAGGATAGGTCGGATGGGAAGGTAGATACGGTCAGTAATAGAAAGACAGTAGTGCTACTTGGGAAGACCATAGAGGTGACTAATTGAGGTGATTGATAGGATCAGTTTGGATAAGAGGGCAGATACGATCAGTAATAGAAAGACAGTAGAGCTACCGGTGTTGAGGGATGACCAACGAAGGTCACTGAATAAAGAGTAGATGCAATTAACAATAGGATAATTGGAGAGCTACCGTACTAAGAGGATTTACTTGAAGCAAAATCAGAGACAGCACACTAAGTGGTGCTCTGGGCTCATAACCTGTTGGAGTGGATGATTGGATCATGGACTCTTACTCAACTCAGAAAGTTGAGGACCGGATTTGTAAGAAACAAAGTTGATAAGGTGAATTGCAAGGTCATGGAAAAGACTGGTTTAAATAGACAACTAGAGAGCCCCTCACAGGGGGCCTAGGGACTTGATGACTAATCAGCATTGGCAGAAACTATATGGAAAAAAGACAATGTGATGAACTTATGGAGTAAGCCAATAATGAAGAATTCATAAGTTAATAAATGCGCAGGTGACATGTAGTAATTAGATTCTGTGACAGAAAGGATCAAGGCTATCAGCAGAAGACATAATACTCCAACAAATTATTCCAGGTTTGGATTTGAAGGGGGACAGGTTGGACATGGCATAGGAGAGATCAGAGCAAGTGCGACTTGGGATGAAGTTTAGGTAGCCGGTGGCCAAGAAAAAGTTGATCCCCAAGTTAATGAATTTGTTGTGTTCAAAATCAGAGGTGCCCCTGAGCTTTACATTGGGGGTCATGGGAGTTGATATTGGTTTGGCGTTGGAGAGTCCTAGTTTGGAAAGAGCGGTTTTGATGTGGTTAGGTTGGTGAAAGAGTTTGAAGGATGTGTACTGGATGAGATGATTGCCTAGAATCTTCTTTATAGGCCCCTCCTGAGAGATGTTGAATTCTTTCTTTAAATTGAGGCAAAATTAATTTGACTCGCCAACAATAACAAGATCATCAACGTAGACAAAGACATAGGTGGATGAGGATCTATTTATGAAGAGGCATGGATTGGATATCAATGTGACAAAGCCTTGCTTGAGGATCCAGGATCAAAAGGTGTCTGACCAACTCTTTGGGGCTTGCTTCAGTCCATAGAGTGCTTTCTTTAGTCAAAGATAGGGAAATTTAGAGGAGTACCCTTTGGGACATTTAATGTAGGTTTCTTCATCCAGAGGAGTGCGGAGGAAAGCGGCTTTGATATCCATTTGAACCGTTGGAAGATTGTGGTGAAAGGCGTAAACAAGGAGATTTTGTAGAGTAGTGATGAGTCCAGTTGGAGCAAATGTTTCACCATAATCAATAAATTCCAGCTGTTTGAATCCCTGGATGCAGAGATGAGATTTGTAAATAACTCCTTTTCCAGAAGGATTGTCCTTAAGCTGGAAGACCCAGCTTGTTGAGAGTGCTCTTTTCCCTAAAGGAAGAGAGTGACACCCCTCCCAAACATCTAGTTGTTTGATGCCGTTGGTTTTGACCTTCATGGATTTCAGACAGTGAGGACAGTCAGGGGAAGCAAGGACTTCTGATTAGTTTCAAGGAATAGCTCTAGCAGAAAATCCATAGCGTGCAAGGGGTTGGAGAGTTTATCAATCTCTGAGAGGTCAAGATGAGGGATTGGGGTGTTAGCAGGAAATGAGGTCACCTTTGGAAACTGATGAGGAGGAATTATTAGAGTTATTTGATGTCTTGACAGCGGTTGGGATGAGGGGTGGTTAACCAGGATTGGAGAAACTCTCAGCTTGATCAGGAAGGGAGGTAGACAAGATGGGAATGGAATTTGGATCATAAGGGGAAGTGGAGGAGGATGAGGAAATGGAATTTGGAGAGTTGAGAATTTCAGTTAGCGTTTCATTAAGGGAAAGTAAGGGGTCAAAGGGAGATTTGTGAGAGTTGGAGGAAGGTAGAAGAGTATGGTTTTCAAAGATTTGAAAGTTTTTGGAGTGGATGACATTGTTGATGGAGGGACAGAAGAGGCAATAGGATAGTAGTTGTAAGTCAAATCCTACCAGTATTCCTTCAATTCTTTCTCTTCAAATTTGGATGATGGTGGATGAAGCTGATTAAGAACTGTTTTTTTTTGATCCAAGGATGCAAATGATATTGAGATTAGGACATGACCTGTTCCGCAATTTTAATGGAGATGTTTTAGTTTTTGGTGAGGGGATGAGATTTTGTAGAGTACAGCAACCAGATATGATTTTTTCCCAGAGATCCAAGGGAATGTTCATGTCAAGCATGGTTGTGCAAGTGGCTTTGATGAGTGTCCGATTTGCTTGTTCCGCTATAGGATTGTGTTGAGGCATGTAAGGTTTGGATGTAGAATGGAGAATCCCCTCCTCATTGGAGAAGGAGCTGAGTCTAGAGTTGAAGAATTCGCCGCAGTTGTCAGAGTGGAACTGTTTGATTTTTTTGGAAAAAAGATTGGAGTGAATGCAAATGAACTTGATGATCTCATTGGTTGCTTTGGATTTGAGTTTGAGTGGGATGCATGTCTTGAAACAAGAGTGGATATTGGTTAGGATCATGAAATACCAATTTCCTGTTCTAGAAGTTGGCTGTATAGGTCCGCAGAGATTGGCATGTAGTTCATCAAATTGTTTGTTTCTTTGGGGAAATTGGCCCTTAAATGGGGAGCAATGAATTTTACCTTTAGCGCACAAGACACAGCAGGTATTGTCCCAGCGAAGTTTGGGAAAGTTGTGGGAAAGGAGTCTGGTGGATTCAGGATGGGGATGGGCAAAGCGTTTTTGGAGAGTGGAAAGAGTCAGAAAGGAGAAGGCCTCAGGAGTTGTGGGATGTGTTGATTACTCTATGATCAGCAGATTTTCTTGGATTCAACCTTCCAGCACAATTAGGTTGCCAAGAGTGACCTTGAACAAGTTTGGAGCAGCTCTTATCAGGGAGCAACCTCCCATGATCAGTTGACCTAGGGCAATCAGGTTAACAGCAATTTTGGGAACGTAAAGCAAGTCAGTGAGAGTGAGAGTGGAGTGAGAGGTTATGATAGAGGCAGAGCCAATCCCATTTGATTGTATTGAGGATCCCAATTTTCCAGTTTGGATTTTGGTCTGATTGTTTTTGAGGGAGTCAAAGAAGCGGGAACTGTTGAACATGCTCTGAGATGCGCCTGAGTCAAGAATCAATTGGTCTCTTGACAAGCTGAGGGAGTGAGTCATGGAAAAATTGAATGCCAGATTTGCAGTGGCCTTATTAGAAGGATTGGGTTTTTGACCGGAGCTGGTGTTTGGCAAGGAGGCGTAATTAGGTCAAAGATGGGGTAAATCCAGAAGCAGCAATCTTTGGGATGGTTGGCTTCAGGGTTATGCCAGTTGGATTTGCATTGGAGAGTCTGTTGGTGAGCAAGTAAGGCTGATGCCTGAGATCCAGTGGCAACCTCGTGCATTACTTGGCTAAGGTGACGTAGTACAAGATTTCAGTTGATTTTATTCTCTCCTAGCGAGTGGGTAATGGTGGTCTTAATATGATCCAGTTGAGGCGGAAATTTGTAGAGAATGAGGTATACTACTAATTGTTGTACATTTGTATCCCAATTTTGGCGATTTGGAGCAAACAGGCTTTGACTTCTGTGATGAACTTCTTGATTTTCTTGGGGTCAAATTGAAGATTCAGGAAGTGGAAGAAAACCCAAGATTGATTAGCAGTTTGCAAAGAGGCAAACAATTCATTAATTGAATTCCAGAGAGCAATCCTGTTGGCCAAATGATTTTCCTTGACACAATTTACGTAGGCTTGGTTGTCCAATTTTGCCAGAATGTAACCAACAATCATGAGATTTACTTCAGCTGGGCATTTTCTTGGTTTGGAGGAGGTCAGCCAGTGAGATATTCCTTCAAGTGAGAAGATGGTAAGGATTTTAGATTGCAAGAGAGAAAAATTCAAGTCGTTTAGATTAGGACTTGAGTCTGTCAGAGTCTTCAGAAGCAAGTAGGATGAGTCTATTGGTCCTGGGGTTGTCCTTCTTGTTTTTAGCTTTTAACCGTGAAGATTTGAATTATCTGATTGCAACAAAGATTGATAGATGAAGAAGCACAGGAGTGTGCTGAAATTTTAATTACAAGAAAAGAATGAGGAGGTGAAATGAGAGTTAGGAAATTAAAAGTTGAAAGAGAACGTATGAGTTAGATTGAGAAGAGACCTCACTGCTAGACAGAGCTGGAGATGAGTGATGACTCAAGTGATTGAAAGTTTATGGTTGGATTGACAAGTTGAGGACAAGGAGATTTGGATGGTTGAAGTAAGGGTTGATGAATTAATAGGATTGAGGACAACAAGGTGGGGATCAAGAATGAAGGGAATGAATGAGAGAGGAAGTAAGATATGGATGGATGAGGAGGAGAAGAGAGGAGATAGGATTGGCAGAAGATGGATGAGGAGGAGGAGATAGGAGATGGAGTGGAAGGAGGATGGATGAGAAAGAAATGGTGAGTGAGATCTGTGAAAGGGAAGGATTGAGAGGATTTAAGTATATAATTGAAATGGGATTGGAGAGAGCAGGATTGAAGGGTTGTCTATTGGAATGTATGTGAGTGATTGAACGGAGCTTATGTCTAGATTTGAAGTGTCCTCATTCAAGGTCAGAGCGGGCAGAGCGGGGATGTCACTCAGGGAAGTCAGTCATCTCTCAACACAGGAGTGATAGAACAAATAATAAATATATTATTTAATAAATCCAGCAAAAATCCGTAAAATATTTGGATAAAGCTTATTGCAAGGTTAATTGGTTTGCTTATGGTTTATTGTTATAAATCAATATAGATAAATTGATTATTAAATATTTTTATAGAGGGGCCACAATTATATTGGGGATCTTTAACACTTCTGTTCAGGAAATTCAATATGAAAACACATAGGCCTGGTTACTTTGGGCCCTTTAGTTTAAACAATATTTTGCCTAAAGATAATATGTATAGAAAATACATGGTTGAGTGGCAGGGCTTTGTAACCAAGCTGCCACGACAGAGAAAGGATAATAAGACTCACTGTTATATTATTAAATCCTTTGGGTATCTGTTTGGGACGTGCACTGATGGGTTAAACCTGTATACTGGGGTTATAAGGTTGTTCAGCAGTTGAGATTGATAAAAGAGGGTTGAGGACGGATATTATTGATCATGAGAAAGCCATAAATCACTTAATTATCTCTTATAAGTATATGATTACCTTGGCACCATGTCTGGGTATAAACTTAACTGGGTCTCTGGGTATCAATATCCTCTAAAGAGCTCTTTATTGATAGCTTTTGGAGTCCCAATATTATCCCTCTGAGGGTTACAGGGGCTCAAAGGGATGGACACTGATGCTAGCAGGGTAATCAGTTGTAGCCTGTGATGTATACTTGGTGCTGTAACACAGGTAGCATTTAATTCAACAGGGTATGGGAATTATTCTACTTTATAATTGATGTTTGGTCGTGTGGATGAAACTAATCTGTCCTTTTTATTTATTATTTAATTAATTATACTTAATAAATGTTCCAAGTAAGTTAATAATTATTTTAATAGAAATTACTATGGATATTCCAATTTCAGGTGAGTTCTCATTTTGTATTTAATATCTGGAGTAAAGTCATGATATTGATATTACTCCTTATTATCTAAATTCAGTTGATTTACTAAAATAATTACTTAAAAATGTCAGTCATGAGTATTCATGTAATATTTTAACATCATAAGTTTTCTTAGTATTTCATGAAAATGTTGATTTCTAGAAATTCTCATAAGAGTATATTAAATTATCTTAATATATTTTTAGAAGTAGTCATTGTCTTATTTTCTACATTTTTGGTGCTTTGAATTATATTTAATAAAAAATATTTATAAAGGTTATTTAAGTATTTTTATTTAATTTTATGTATATTTAGACTATCCAATATCCACGGGAACATTTATTACATATGTAGAATGTTCCCGTGTAGGTTTTAGCATGTTTACGTTGTACCTAGGTTTCTCAGGCCGCCTGTCAATTTTTCAACCCATAGTCCTATGGCTGCGTACTTGTCAGAGGCCCAGGGCTGCGTACACAACTTTGACAGAGTGACAGAGCTGCACCTCAGCCACGCGCGGGTGCATTGGCTGCTGCGGCTGCGTGCGGGAATTGTGACAGAACACATTTCCATCTGTAACTCCTGAAATATAAACAACACCTCAATTCTGACTGAATTTTAGATGTGAAACCTATATTTGACAATACATGTGGAATGTTTAATAGGCCAAAAAGTTCAATAGTGGTGCCATGGTATTTTGGTCTTTCTTTCCTTAATTATTTAAAAATATGAGGAGTTGGATTTTAAGGGTGGGGTCAGTGAGTGACCCTACCTAATTTTGGGTAGAAAATTCATTTTTGCAATAATATTTATGGTTTTTGCTCTACTTCTTAGGTTAATGTTTTTATTATTATTTTTATGTCATTTCTGTTACTTTTGCAGCTTGCTCTGCAATAGTAGAAAGCTGACAGCCTGTCTCACCCTAATCAAATTCCTAAACTGCCCAAATCTCCTTCTCCGTTCCATCTATTCACAAATAAATCCATTTCTGTTTACTACTTCCATCCCATTGGTTCAAAGGTAACATATCTAGACACCAAAATTTTTTCTGGCAAAATATTCAAAGATTGGGGATTAACAGGAACCCTTGTGGTTTATAATCCACAATTTCTCTATTATTGAATTCTCAAACCTAAAAACACCATTATATCTTCTAAGCATGTCCAAATAATCAAGAATTCTCCTCTTCTCACTCCTTCTCCCTCCTCTGCCTCTGCTTCCTCATCTGGCACTGAAACCTATCTTGTTAAGCTCCCCTACGGCCTTCCTATTTTCCTCTCTTCTCATCCAAAATTCAAAAATGAGTCTTCCAACCCCCCAAAAAATACTCCTTCCAACTTTCCCCTCCTTGATCCAATTGAAGAGTCCTCTTCAGAACCATCCCCAGAGTCCCCATCCAAATCATCCAACGTCTTGGATGCCCAGCTCAAAACCTCTTACAGTCTTTGAGATCAATTCTCACTCAATCCACCCCTGAAATACAGATACCACCACTAGTTTTTGCCCAGATCCTACAAAAAAGCCAAGAAATTTCAGGGTAATCACAAAGGGACTCTTCCATGGATTTTGAACTCAATGGTATCAAAAAATGTGGAGTCTGGGAAGACTAAAAAGTTCCCAAAACCATTAATCCTCTCAACACCACCTGTTCTTACAAACTCAAGGATAAATTCCACAGTGACCACTCATCTACAAAAGTTGCCTCTGTGTTCAAGGCTTTGAAAAAATATATGGAATTGATTACTAAGACACCTTCTCTCCCACCAACAAA
Organism: Puccinia polysora; assembly: GCA_025617555.3. NCBI lineage: Eukaryota > Fungi > Basidiomycota > Pucciniomycetes > Pucciniales > Pucciniaceae > Puccinia > Puccinia polysora. Next base: position 39,773,263 of record CM062616.1, on the reverse strand, counting down.
GCTGCCTCCCTTTGCATTGCCCTTCTCTTTGGACTCTTCCATTCTCTCCCTTTTATTCAATTTGATTCTAAAAGTGAATTTCTTCTTTCTTCTATCTCCAACACTGTCATGATCAAGCATCCCAAAGGCTCAAGGCAAAACTCCAAATACTTCATTCTAAAAAAATCACTCTATGGGCTGAAACAAGCCCCTGGAAACTAGTTTCACACCTTCACTACTTGAATTGTGAGTCAAGGGTTTTGAGAGTCAATTTTTTACCCCTGCCTCCACATCCACTCAAGCAACAAAGAGGTTCTCTTCTTTCACGTCAAAAATCAAATTCTAGTTGTTACTGGTGACACTTTTCAAGCTGCCTTCCTCCAAAGATTCCCAAACTCCTCTCACCACAAACCCAATACAATTCTAGGAATGAAGTTTGAGCGCGTGTGCAACAAGATACTCTTATCTCAACCTATGCAAATCAACCATGGCCTTGAGGAACTCACCATGACAGACTGCAAGCCCTTTTCTGTGCCTCTTACCGTTAACACCAACCTAGCACCCGCTTCCAACAAAGATAAAGACAAATTTAAAGCTCTTGGTGTCAAATATTGCTCAGCTGTCTTCCTCATGAACTAAATTGCATGCCTCACTCAACCTGATCTCAGATTTTCAGTTTTGAGCCTTGCTAGATATTGTAAAAAACCTGGCATTCAACACTGGAGAGACTTCAAGCAATTCTGGAAGTACCTCAAAGCCACAAGAAACCTAAAACTCACTCTTCAGGTTAAGGACACCAACACACAAATGTGGTGTTACAGCAACGCCACCTGGAGTGACAATCTGAAAACTTGACACACTCAATCTGGCCATCTTTTACTTCTATTAAGCTATCTTATTTCTTGGAACAGCTACCTCCAGCACAATTTTACCCACTCAAAAAATGAAGAAGAAGTTAATCCACTAGTGGATTCATTTCTTAAAACCATCTGGATGCGCGTATTAGTCTCTGAACTTTGGAACAATAATATAGAACCTAGAAAAAACCTCAGCAACAAAAAAGTCCTAGAGAAAAAATTAAAAAAACTTGGATGTGATTCCAAAACTTGCCACATTGAAATCAAGACCAAAGGACTGCCCAAAGGATTAAACCTTGGGAATCTGTTCATTGAACTCATTCCCTTGTCTTAAATAAAGCCAATGGCATCACCAAACAGCTCCCTGCTGATGCACTGAGTAGACTGACCTCTCTTCTCCAGTCTTGAAATCTGCCTTCAGTCTTACCCTTCGAGTGGGGTGTTGAATTTTCAAATGACTTGCCCTACCGGGAAACTCCCAGGGGGAAAGACCCAACCAGACAACACAACTGTCCGTCTCTTATTTCCTTTCTTCTATTTTTAATTGTTCTTCTTTCTCTTCTTTGACCACTTCTTTTTCCGTCTCTCTCTTTTCTGCCCTCTATGGCTTTCATCTTTCCCTCTTCAACTGGCCATCTATAAATCTTGATCAAACCTTCTCAACACAACTCAAGTCTTGACTTCTTGACTCTCAACACTCTCCGTACTATAACAACCTATTGAACTTGGTTGTTCCTCCATTCTGCCTGGTAAGACTTCAATCCAACCAACCCTATCACTTCTCATCAATAGCAAGACGCCTTTTCTCACTCCCATCCAATTTTCAAATCAACTCATCTTTGAAAATTTTCTTGTATACTCTACTACTCCCAGGTCCCTCAATCTCCAATCCTCAAACATTCAAAACCATTTTTCCTCTGTTGTACTTGAGCCTTGTCCTTCTTGATGTTTTTTCTCTTCAGATTCTCTTTTTTTCTCAATTCTTTCTGATAATTTTTTCTTCTATTGTATCCCTCTCAAGTTTATTATCTTTGAAAGGCCTCTTCTTCAAATCCAACAAAGTTCAAGCCAAAATAACACAAGGAAGGTTGGGTGCAAGTATTTAATGCATGCAAGTTGCACAAAGGCAGACCCCCAGTGGTTTATCTCCTACAGAAATGATAAACATAACCATGAACCTTTTCCACACCCCTCAGTGCATCCTCACCTGAGGAGAATCTCTGGGGTAGCCTTTGAGAATCTAAAAGAAGGCATGAATGATGGAATCAATAAAATTCAACTCAAAAGAAAATTAAGCAAGATAAATGGTGACAAAAATGTTGATGACAGAACAATCCATAACACTAAGAATAAGGTAGGGCTAGAAGAACTAAGGGGGAAAAGTGTTATGGAGGTCCTCTTTGAAAAACTTGTTAATTCAGGTTGGGTTCATCAAGCAAAATTCAATGGAGAGGTTCAATTGGAGGCCCTATTCTTGGATCACCCAGTTTCATTGAAGCTTTGAAGAAAATTCCATCATATAGCTATGATAGATTTTGCTTATAAAACAAATAAGTACAACATCCCCCTATTGCATGTTGTAGGAATTACTTCCAACCAGAAAAATTCCACAAAAGCTGTTGTTTTTAGAACAAGAGAAATGTTTGAGTTCTACAGTTTGTCTTTAAAAGTGCTAAAAGGGTGGATTATGATCCTGAGAGACTTCCCAAACTCTTTTTGACAGACCATGAAAAAGCTTTGATCCATGCTCTAGAAAAACTTTTCCCTGAGTCTACAAGACAGTTCTGTCAATGGCACTTGTCTAAAAAATTATAAGCAAACTGTAAAGTGTGCTTTAATAATGAATTTGAAGGGTAGAAAAGCTTTACGTCTCTGTGGGCTAATTATGGGGCCTCAAAAACCAAGGAGGAGGAAGAGTTCAATGATGCAGAAATTGAAATTAAGTGCCAAATCATTGCCTCTACTGTTGATCTTCCTAGTTTTTGGTTGCTTAAATTATGAATTGTGTAAAGGTTTTGTTGGCATAATGTGATGATGTGCTTGAGTATATGGATCATAATATCTTCTGTATCAAAGAGAAATTTTTAATGGCTTGGACTTGAAAAAAACCTGACTTTGAAAATAATACAATTTCTTGGTTTGAAGGGGCCCATGCTACTCTCAAAGAATTCCTGGAAAATTTGTTCAAAACCATGTTGGATGTTTGGAAAAACCTAGGGGACACAATTTCCAATCAAATTAAGTTTGTTCAGGCTGCCCTTTAAAACTCTCAAATAAAGATTTGAAATTTTCTTCCTACTGAGCTGTTATCATTAGGATAAAAGGTGTCTTTACAGGAAATCGGACTCTTTTTTGATCAATTCAAGAGATTAAAGCATAACCATGATGGGCAAGTTTGAACCTAGTCATACTAAATGACTATTGGTTTGCCCTGTTCCCACCAAATAATTGACCTACTAGCCTCAAGAGGCTTTGCTTTGCCTAAGGATTTTCATCCTCAGTGGATGTTGGGTTTTGAACCTTGCAGTTCTAGTTCTGAAAGTTGGTTTTATGGGATTAATGCTTTTTTTTAATGCTTTTTGATAAAGTCTTTTTAATGATGATTCGTACTTGGCTAAAATTATAATTCCCAATTGACTAATATTTTATCCTTTTGAATTTTTAAATATCAATGTTTATGAACTTCTCAAAAATTCACAGTTAAATTAGATGCTCAATGCAATGATTTTGGCTCATCCTGAAAAATATTATTGCGGGCTGTTGAAGCACTTGATGAAGGAGACAGAAAATTATAAATCAAATCCAAGACTTGAACCTAAAGTCTTCCAATTAACCAGAGGCCATCCAAAACGGAAAGATACCCAGCAAGATCCTTCTTGATTATAACACTTTGAAAAAGGACCTTAAGGGGGAAAAGAGAATTAGAACGGCACCAAAGAAGAAAATAAAACATATTTTAAGTCTTTTCTCTTGTGAAAGATTCTTTTTTTTGTTTTAATAAACTGATGGAGAAATGGCTATAGTCCAAGTCAGGCTCTTCATCAGAATTTCATTGTTCAGACAAAGAGAATGAAATTTCATTGGGTTTGGTGCTTTTGGAATCAGATTCCTTTTCAAAGGATGAAGTAGAAGAAATTAAAGAGTCAAACAGAAGCTCATCTTTGGTGAGTTTTGATTCATTTAATGAGATTAGAATTGTTGCTAACAATTTGTTGTCTTAGGAAGTGAATTACCTCAATCAAATACCTGAGAACTTACATAAGTTCTTTGGTGGGGCTTGAGATCTGGTTGGTGATGGAAATTGTGGATTTATATTAATTTCTAAATCACTTGGTTATGATGAGCATGGATGGTTTAAAGTAAGAACATAAATTCTTGGAAAATTGTGAAAAAATAAGACTTTTTACAAATCCTAATGATTCTGAGCCACAGGCTGTTCTGTGGAGGGGGAAGCAGCTGTTTAGGCTGCCCTCCTTAGCATTAAAAAAATATTTATATAACCAGAATCAAGATCCAGAAATTTGTAAATAAGAAATCAATGGAAGGGATGAATTTGATGTTAGTTGTTGGCAATGGAAAAAAACTTTCTGAGGAAAGATGGTAGGGAAAAAGAATTTAAAAAAATGAGGTAAAGTTTCTTCAGAGTTTGATAGAACAAGGCAGTTTTAACTTACATCACAAACAAGCTAATAATTCTGGTTTTCAGAAGGAGATTAGGAAAGATCAACTCAATTCAAACCAACCTCCAGGCTCTTAATAAACATGCTCAGCTCTCTGCAATCAAGCACTTGAAGGGTACCAGATAACTGTGGGTGGCTGTAAATAAAAAAGCAATTTGTTTTATGAAGCTCTAGAAGTAAAGCAGTAAAAAATTCAATTAAGAATAAACCAGCACTTCTCAAGGGACTCAAGAATAGTGTTACAGAATTCAACCTTTGAAGATATAACAAGAGGTTTAACACTCCAGATTTCAAGCTTGAAGAAACCTCTCATTCAAACGTGACTGGTTCTGGAAGGATGATCAAAAAGAATGATTGGACCAGTATGGTCAAAAAAGGGATCAAGGAGTTGTATAACACTCTCAAGAATCCAACCAGATTGATTCTCCTTCAACCAGCAAGACTATTGGTTGGTGATAATGGATAAGGTCACAGAGGATGGACTAAAGTTTTGAGCATGGAGGCTCAAAAGAACAAGGGGAAATCATAGATTTACCTGGGATAAGGATGCTAAGATAAAGGGGAAGGGCCCCATGTATTTTATTGATCAATTTGAGTGCTGATGATGATTGGACACCCTTTCAAAAGGCAGGGGATAGCCCCTCCTTTTATAGGAAAGAAGCCCTGCAGACTACTTACAAGAGGATGACACAGATGAGAGCAGAAAAAAAAATTATTTTTTTATAAAAAAAAATTGAAATGAAATGATGAAAAAACTTGCAAAGACATGATCATGATTTGAAAAAAAAGAAAGGAAGGAGAAACAAAAGAGGAGGAAGAAAAATACTAGTTTGTGAGGCCCAAGATGAACGCTAGGTGAGCTCAAGTGGCTGCAACAGCGGGCGGAGGAAGGAGAGTGACTTTGAAAGCCAAGGTGTTTGTGGGGGGGGCAATGGAATGAGCCACGCGCCCAACGGCTGTCCAAGAGGAGACAGCCGGACTGGCATGGGCAACCGTGGGCGGGATGAAGCTGGCGGACTGGTACTGGCAACAGAAAGCCATGAGGCTTGCAACAGCACAAGAAGATTGAAAGTGTGGAGGAGGATTTGGATGGGATCATTGGTGGTGACTTGATGAGGGGAGTTTGCAAGCTGGAAGGTGACGGCAACAACCACCCCAAGCATCAACGGGTTGGAAGGAAAACTGCACCAATTGCCACATGCAACAGATCCAGGTCAGCCAGATGATCAAGTTGGTAGTAGTGATGGGTTGATGGCTGATGGATGTCAGTGAGCCGGAAAATGGAATTGTTGATGTGGGTGGTATTTGTTGTTGTCACCAATGAGGGTTGGAATTTAGCAAGTGGTGATGTAGAATGAAGAGTGGTAACAGGGGATGGTTGACACTTGAAGATTGATAAGGGAGGTCTTTTTTGTTGTTGCGAATGAAGTTGAAGATGGATCAGATCATCATGATGAGGATGAAAATGGTGGAAATGAGGAATGAATTGATCAATGATGCACACGCTTGGCCAAAACATTCTGGCCGCAAGCAAACCCAGGAAGAGGTGAACAGAGGAACTGGAGATTTGAACACCCTAGAGAAGCCTTCCCAGACCATTAGGACATGAAGGGTTTGGGGAAAGGGGAAGGGGAAGATTACCCATAGCAACACAAACATTTTTTTTAAAAAAAAAAGAAATTTCCCTTTTACATGAGGTGTCCCATATTGGTCACCACATCTCTGCCCAACTTATGGACTGTCCCTAGTCTGCATCTTTATTTTGAAGATATTAATTAAAGGAGGAATACAATGGAATTGAACAGGAGATTGGCAATTCCTTCATCTTGAGAGTGATTGAAGAATTGAAAAATATATGGATCCATCCAGAAAAAAAATAGCCCTAGAAGCGGCAGAGAAAAAACAAAGAAGCATCCCAGGTACTCATGTATGTGGCATAAAGAAGAATCTCACAAAAAAAATCAGAAAATGACCCTGGTGGTGCAAAATTGGGAGGATTTACTTCTGAGATAAGTTGCCTCCCCAACAATGAAACTTCTTGACTTGATCAGCAGAGAACTTTCTGGCCAACTTGGTACCATCCAGCCCTTCCAAAACATAAGATCCACCTATAAATTGGCAAATCACCCAATTGTAAGGACCATTCCAGCAGTTTGAGAAACTTTCTCCCCACTGGGTTTCCAGGGAACAATTTTAAGGTAACACAAGATCACCAGGATTTAAGGAATCCCTGATTTGATTTAAGTGCTATACTGAACCAATTTTTCTGTTGATTCCATCATCTTCTGATAAGCTTCATCACAAAAATCTTCAGTTTTCTCCAGTTGCTTGGCTCTAGCAACTAATATATCAGTGGTGGAAGACACCTGTTCCCAAGAGATACCAAACAAAGATTCCATTTCCAGATCCAAAGGAAGAACTGCTCTTTGTCCAAAGATGATTTAATAAGGTGAGTAGCCAGTTTTCCGTTTGGTTGAGATTTTATCAGAAAAGAGAACAAGAGGAAAAAATTTGCAACAATTCTTGCAAATTTCACCAGCTAGTTTAACAATTGCAGCCTTCAGAAGAGCATGGCCTTGTTCCACCATGCCTTGGCATTCAGGATAATAAGTATTGGTAACTCTATTTTTTCCAGGAAGAGATAGGATCATTTCAGCAAGTTTTCCCCCAAATTCAGAGTCACCATAAGTAGATTAGGATTGAGAAAAGCCATAATTCATTGTCCAAGTCTCGTAATGAAAAGCTGCCAGTTATTCAGAGCTAAGTTTCTTAAGAAATTTTGATTCAACCCATCCAGAAAAATTATCTCTAGCCACAATGAGGTACTTAGCACCTTCTGCCTTTATATGAACCACATCCATAGAAATCCTTCCAAAGACAGTTGAATCCCCAGTAGGATAAAAAACTTCAGCTGGATTCCTAAGATCACATTTTTGAAAAACTTCACAACTCTTGCACCATTGCAAGACTGATTTCTTCAGGGATGGCCACCAGAATTTTTTGGATAATTGTTGATAAGTTTTGGTTTCCCCGCAATGACCAAGACCTTCATGGAGAATTTCAAGGATCAAATCTTGTTTAGAAGGGATAGTAACAAAATTAAGAGCACATGAATTTCCTCTTTTCATAAGTCTTGAGCCTTGTACAAAGAAATTAGAGGAATTTCTTTTAAGAGATCAAAATTCTTTAGCAGAGAGATCAGGAGTTTTTTGAAGAGTTAAAAGTCAATGCTCCAATTTAAGCCAGAATCCTTGTTGAAAGCCAGAATAATCTTGAGAGGAGAAGAAGAAGACAGGATTGATCAAAGGTTCTTCTTCATCAAAATTGATTTCAACATCATATTCATCATCTCCAAGAAGAAGTCAAGATAAATCATCAGGCATTGTGAAATAGTTTCCGGGCCTTTAAACAATATCAAAAGAGAAAAGCTGGATAAAAGCCACACAAAAAGTCATAAGAGCATTTGGGAGGCTGGGAGCATTGATCATTTCAATGATGGATTGAGAATCCACTTGTAATTCAAAATTTTGACCCCAGAGGAGGGTTTGGAGCTTCCTCATCATTTCAGAAACACCACAGACTTCTGTTTTGTGCTGAGAATATCTGGATTCTACATCTGAAAATAACCAAGATTCATAATGATTAGGACAGTTCCAACCACTTTCATCTTCCTGATTAAGAACAGCCCCAAAAGATTGATAGCTAAAATTGACACCAAGCTTGATCTTGCCATCTCCAGGTCCAAAAGAGATCTTTTTCAAAACTATGTCTTTACCAAAAATCATTTTGAGCTGCTGAAATGCATGTTTCCAGTCTTGGGTCCAAATCAATTAAGTATCTTTCCTGGTTAGACAACGCAAGGGTGCGGAGATTTTGGATAAAGATTGGATAAGGATTTGAACATAACTTACAACACCTAGAAAGCCTCTAACTTCAGTAGGATTGATTGGAGTGGGCCAAGAGATGATCTTGTTGACTTTGGCTGGTTCCATCATTCTTCCTTCCTTGAAGACCACATGACCAACAATTTCAAGAGCAGGGACAAAAGAAGTCAATTTGGGTCCAGAGAAAGTAAGGCCAGATTCCTTGATTTGAAACAGAATCCTTTCCAAAGTACTATCATATTCTAAGATGAATCAACAAATTTCTGGATTCTAGGATAAGAGATAATCATTGTAGTAAAAAACTGGACCTTTAATTCCTCCCTCTTCAATAAAGATAACATCATGATCAGGTATTTCATCCTGGAGTATCCACATCATCTGAGCCTGATAGACTGGAACCAAATTGGTGGCACCCTAAGGCAATTGATTAAGTTGAAATCAACCAAGAGGAGTATCAAAAGTAGTGAGAGGGCAAGAGATAGGATCCAAGTATTGTTTGTAATAACCACCCATAATGTCCTTTAGACCATAGCAAGCTCTCCCAGAGAAAGATTCAACAAATTCTTCAGTAGCAGGAGGAATACCAGAGTCTTTAATGGTAACTTCTTTAAGAGGTTGAAGATCATAAACTATTCTTAGTTTACCGTTACTCTTGAGGACACAGAAGACAGGGCTAGAATGACTGGAATTTTACTTCTCATATAGATCAGTACAAACTTGTTTGTTGACCAACTCAATGAATTTGTTGACTTTAGCAGCACGGATTGGGATCTTTTCTTTTGCCAATTATCATGTTCAACTACAGTGATGATATAAGGGAGTCCATAGGATTCTTTGAAGAGAACTTTCTCTTATTCACAGAAAGCAATAGATTTTTCCCTTATAGGTAAGAAATTTTTGATAAAATTTAACTCATCATGAAGAAACCATCCATCTGGAGCAAAGTTGACCACTTTCAGACATTTTTCAGTGAATTGTCCATGAGGCACAAAGGGACCAGTAGGTTTCAGCCTCCTAGATGCCAAGACCCTTCTTATCCTTTAGCTACCAGAGGTGATAGAATCAATAATAAATATATTATTTAATAAATGCATCAAAAATCCGTAAAATATTTTGATTAAGCTTATTGCAAGGTTAAGTGGTTTTGTTGAATACTCATGAGCTTCCCTGCCTGCCCGCGCGCCTCCATTGGCTTCACCTGAGTGTCACAGACTCATCCATCCCTTCCGTCCGTTTCAATGGAAAGTTCCGCCCCTGGCTTCCCCTTCTCGGTGCTTTTCTCACCTCACATACAATTTATCATCCACAATCTAAATCTCCTCGACAACCACGACCATCTTCCTTGAACCGTTACTTCCTATCCTTCCTATCTCAATCTCTTAATCTTCCAAAACCTCCTCCTCTCATAAAATCCTCATAAATCTTCCCATCCTCAAGAATTATCCTCATCTGATCTCCTGAAAATATACTTCAATCTCTGATCCTGTTTTGTATGAACTCCAAGATTCCTTCTTCACCTTTTTTGATTCTCATGATCGGTCTCTGGCTCTCCTTTTGATTTGCGTACAGAGGTGGATCTTTGATTTATTTTAGAGATATCCTTGTGTCTTATTTTGGTCTCAACCGTTGACTCAGAATCTCTTCCTTCTTGTCCTCCCTTGATTCATGCGGCCTGGCTTCATTTGTTGACCTTCCACGTTGGTGGGATCCTCTCTCTTCTTCAGATGTCCCCTCCTCCGTTGCCTTACTACTGTTCTCATCTCCCATGTTCTCCTCACCTTTCCTATTTTTTTGTCCAGTTTTTTTGAACTCTCAATATTATACATTATTCCATCACAATTAACAGTTGAAACAACCAAGAACTGCTTCCTCTAACATCGGACACCATGACGGACCAACTCCAACAAACCATCTTGAAGACCGCTATCAAATCCATTCCCCAACTTAACTCTGACAACTTCTCCTTATGGAAGACCAGAGTCATTAATATGCTCAATATTCAGGGCATCAAGAACGCTCTTTTTGACAACAACATTGACCTTTCCGAGACCAATAACATCTATCTAAGATCTATCATCACCTCAAAGCTTGACTTGTTGATTCACGCAAACATTATCACTCCAAACAATGAAAGAAATGCTAAGTTGATCTGGAAGGCCATCATCAAATTCTTTGCTTCCTCCGACGCCTCCAACCGTGCTCGCATTTTTGACAATCTACAAAACCTTTCCTTCAATTCTCCAGACATTCAGAGCTTCATCACTGGCGCCAAGATAGCCATTTGTCGCTTGCATGAAGTAGGAATCGAGATACCAACCAACATTCTTGCCTACATGCTCATTCACAAACTTCCCTCTTCTATGTCAAACATCAAAGATAGAATCATTCACGATAAGAATCTCATCAATCCTGACACTGTCCTTGAACACATTCAAATACACTTCAATAATGTCAAGATCAAAGAAGAACAACCCAATAACTTTCCTTCCGCTTTGGTCAACATTGACAGAAGACCTGACGTCCCTAGATGCTCAAATGGCAAACATAACTCCAACGCCTACCACTCTCCAGCCAACTGTTGGGCCCTACACCCCAAGCTCAGAGACAAATTCTTAAAAAGGAAGAACGGATCATCCTCAAACGTCAGTTGCTTTTATCACACTCCCTTTGAGCTATCTTCCACCACGTTCATCTTAGACTCTGGATCATCCTCTCACATGACTCCCAACATCAATATATTCACCTCTTTTTTGAATAAAGAAACAGGACTCGTGAAACCCGGGGCTAAGAATGGAGATCTGACTATCGAGGGCATTGGAAACGTTGAGATCAAGCTGGGTTCCTTCTCCATCCTTCTCAAGAACGTTCTCTATGTCCCAGATCTTCGAGCCAATCTCATCTCCTCCCGCTGTCTGCTGTTGGACGGATATCTCATTAATTTTGACAAGTCCAAATTCCAAATACTCAAAAGCGGAGACGTTGTGTACGAGGGTTACTACTTGAACAATCTTCCCACTATTGTTGCCAAAGAAATACAATCATTTTCCTTCCTGTCCTCTTCTGAGTTCCTACACAAATCTCTTGGCCATGTGAGTTACCATCGCATCTGCAAAAAACTAAACATTCCTATAAAAATGGAAAAACCTTGTGAGATTTGCGCCTCATGCAAAATAACTTGCGCAAGTTTCAAAAATTCCCAAAACAAAGCACAAAGAACCTTCCAAGAAATCCATTTGGATTGTCGGTCCCCTTACCACATCATCCAAAGGATACAATTACTTCATCACTGTCGTCGACAGCGCCACCCAATACTGCTCTGCCATACCCGTCAAGCAGAAAAGCAAGGTATCTGAAGCTCTCATCCATCTTCTGAACATGGAAGCCAAGCGCTTTGGATACTATCCTGACTTACTGCATTCAGATCGGGGCACTGAGTTCATCAACGCCTCATTGACCAATTTCTGCCACTCCAAACTGATTCGCATGCGTCAATTGGATCCTTATACGCCCCAACAAAACAGACTGGCCGAGAGATTCAACCGTACCATTGTAGAAAGCCTGCGATGTATGATTGAGGACTCTCAGATTGGGAAGCATCTCTGGCACAAACTTATCCAATCTGTAACTCTTATTCTTAACAAAATACCTTCTCACAAGAGTCTTTCCTCTCCGTACAAACTTTTCAGAAACAAAGATATCCCCTTATCCTTTTTCAAACCTATCGGCATCAATCTGATCTTTCTTGCTCCCCCTGGTCTTCCTCGCACCAAGCTTGACCCCAAAGGAATTCCTGGAGTTCTGGTAGGCTACAACAACGAATTATTGTCCTTTCAAATCCTAACTGAAAGCGGACACCTTTTTGACACAAAAAACATCGAATTCCTTGACTTCAATCCAAGAAAATCAAACTCTTCCTCAAAGTTCTTGATCCTTGATGATGATTTTTTGGAACCGCCCACTCATCTTCCTCCACAAGAACCACTCATTCCTTCCTTTGAGCCCATTACTAATTCTCCTGATTCCGATTCAAACAGAGATGAAGCTGCTGAATCCTCCCTGGACAAGTTTGTCAGCGCCAAGGAAGAAAATCCTGACGCTGAAGATCTGATTGTAGCTGATCCCATCACCGACAACTCTGGTGCTCGGTACTCACTGAGAACCAGAAATCTAAAGGTCAAGCCCGCCAAGTATTCTTATCTGAATGAACGACTGGAGTCATTTAAAGACGCCATCAATGAAGAGTTTGACAACATTGAAAATCAGCAGGTCTGGGAAGACTGCGCGTTCACCCCTTCTAAATACCTTAACACCACTCTGGTTCTGAAGACTAAGCCGGAAACTGAATCCAGCAACAAAAGAAAGAAAGCAAGACTGTGTATCCAAGGCTTCCAACAAGTTCAGGGTGTCGACTACTTTGATACTTTTGCTCCCACCGGGAAATTCTCTTCCCTTCTTGCTCTGCTTACTCTCTGTTGCAATAAAAACATGAAAATCAAACAATTTGACGTCAAGGCCGCCTTTCTGCATGCTCCTCTCAAAGAAGAAATTTACATCAAAACTCCCCAATTCTGCAAACAAACCTCTCCTTTCCTCAAATTGAACAAATCACTATACAGACTTAAACAAGCTCCAGCCAATTGGTTTGACACTCTCACCCAATGGCTGAACAAAATCTCCTTCTTCTCATCCAATAGTGACCCCTGCCTCTTCATCAACCATTCTTCCAACTCATTTGTCTACTTCCACGTTGACAATCTCCTGGTGGTGGGAGACGTTGACTCCTTTTCTCTCGCCTTTCTCTCTTGATTTCCCAATTCTTCAGCTCATTCTCCTGACACTATTCTTGGGATGGACATTGACGTTGCTGATGATTATATCTCTCTTGACCAAAGAAAGTTGATTGATAAAACTTTGGGTGAATTGAATCTTGTAAATTCAAAATCCGTACTCACTCCTCTCTCTCCCAGCGTCTGTCTCAATAAAGCCTCTGTCAATGATTTAGAGAATTTCACTTGTCTCAATTTCAACTACAGGCAATATACGGGCATCCTGAACTTTCTGGCCTGCCGTACTTGTCCCAACTTGTCCCCAGCTGTCTCCATCCTGTCCCGGCACAATAACTCCCCTGGGCTATCCCATTGGAAAGAAGTTCTCCATTGCTTCCAATACCTGAACAGCACTAAGGAACTCAAGCTCCAACTCAAACCTTCCAACTCTGAAAATTCGCAACTCCAATATTTTTCTCATGCCACCTGGGGGGACAACCACCACTCCAGAAGGTCCCAATCTGGATATATCTGTCTTTGGAAGTCCTGTCCAATCTCCTGGTACAGTGGAAGCCAGAGGAACATTGCCATGTCATCCACTGAGTCAGAACAGAATTCCCTTGCCGACGCCAACCAGGAAAACAAATGGATCACCAATCTCATTCAGGAACTCTGGAAAACAGATCTGAAACCCACTCTATTCCACATTGACAATTTGGGTCTCCTTGACAAGATCAAAGACTTTGGATCCCACTCTAAAACCAAACATCTCAACATTAAAGCCAAGTACCTTCGAGAAAAATTCAAAAAAAAAGAAATCGACTTCAAACTTATTTCCTCTCAACACATGATAGCTGAAGGTCTCACCAAAGCATGCTCCCGCAACTCTCTGAATTCTCTCCTTAGCGCTTGTTTTAGATATTCATCCCAAACTGAGGGGGGTGTTGAATACTCATGAGCTTCCCTGCCTGCCCGCGCGCCTCCATTGGCTTCACCTGAGTGTCACAGACTCATCCATCCCTTCCGTCCGTTTCAATGGAAAGTTCAGCCCCTGGCTTCCCCTTCTCGGTGCTTTTCTCACCTCACATACAATTGATCATCCACAATCTAAATCTCCTCGACAACCACGACCATCTTCCTTGAACCGTTACTTCCTATCCTTCCTATCTCAATCTCTTAATCTTCCGAAACCTCCTCCTCTCATAAAATCCTCATAAATCTTCCCATCCTCAAGAATTATCCTCATCCAATCTCCTGAAAATATACTTCAATCTCTGATCAAGTTTGGTATGAACTCCAAGATTCCTTCTTCACCTTTTTTGATTCTCATGATCAGTCTCTGAATCTCCTTTTGATTTGCATACAGAGGTGGATCTTTGATTTATTTTAGAAATATCCTTGTGTCTCCTTTTGGTCTCAACCGTTGACTCAGAATCTCTTCCTTCTTGTCCTACCTTGATTCATGGGGCCTGGCTTCATTTTTTGACCTTGCCACAGTGGTGGGATCCTCTCTCTTCTTCAGATTTCCCCTCCTCCGTTGCCTTACTACTGTTCTCATCTCCCATGTTCTCCTCACCTTTCCTATTTTTTTGTCCAGTTTTTTTGAACTCTCAATATTATACATTATTCCATCAGGTTTGGTTATGGTTTATTGTTTTAAATCAATATGAATGAATTGATTATTAAATATTTTTATAGAGGGGCCAAAATTATATTGGGGATCTTTAACACCTCTCTTCAGGGATTTCAGTATGAAAACACGTAGTCCTGGTTACTTTGGGCTCTTTAGTTTAAAGGATATTTTACCCAAAGATAATATGTATATAAAATACACGGTGGAGTGGCAGGGCTTTGTAACAAAGCTTCCACAACAGAAAAATGATAATAAAACTAACTATTATATTATTAGATCCTTTGGGTATCTGTTTGGAACATGCACTGATGTGTCAAACCTGTATACTGGGGTTATAAGGTTGTTCAGCAGTTTTAATTGATCAAAAGAGGTTGAGGACGGATATTATTGATCAGACATAGCCATAAATCACTTACTTCTCTCTTATAAGTACTTGATTCCCTTGCCATGGTGTCTGGATATAAATATAAATGGGTCTCTGCCCATCAATTTCCTCAAAAGAGCTCTTTATTTATAGCTTTTGGAGTTCAAATATTGTCCTTCTGAGGGTTTCAGGTACTCAAAGGGACGGACACTAAGGCTAGCAGGGTAACCAGGGGTAGCCTGTCATGTTTTCTTGGTGCTACAGCACGGGTAGCATTTAATTCCTCAGGGTATGGGAATTATTCTACTTCATAATAGATATTAGGACGTGTGAATAACACTAATCAATCCCATTTATGTATTATTTAATTAATTATCCTTAGTAAATGTTCCCAGTAATTTGATAATTATATAAATAGAAATTTCTAAAGACATCTTTATGTCAGCTGAGTTCTCATTATGTATTATATATCTGGGGTAAAATTCATGATATTGATTTTACTCCTTATTTTCGAGTTCCTGTTGATTTACTAAGATAAATACTTAAAAATATAAGTCATCGGAATTCATGTACTATTTTTACGTCATTAGTTTTCTTAGTATGTAATGAAGATATTGATGCCTAGAAATTTTCATAAAAGTATATTGAAGTATTTTAATATATTTTCAGAAGTTGTCATTGTCTTATTTTCGAAATTCTTGGTACTTTGATTTATATTAAATAAAAAATACGTATAAGGATTATTTAAGTATTTTTATATAATATTATGTATTTTTAGACTGTCTGCTATCCACGGGAACATTTATTACATATGTAGAATGTTCCCGTGTGGGTTGTAGCATGTTTACGCAGTACCTGAGCCTCTCAGGCCTCCTGTCACTCTTTCAACCCATGGTCACGCGGCTGCATACTTGCCAGAGGCCCAGGGCTGCGTACACAACCTTGAACGGGTGACAGGGCTGTATCTCAGCCGTGCGCAGGTGCATTGGCTGCTGCGGCTGCATGAGGGAATTGTGACAAAACACATTTCCGTAAGTAACTCCTAAAATATACACAACACCTCAATTCTGCCTGAATTTTAGGTGTGAAACCTATACGTGACAATGTGTGTGAAATATTTAATTGACCAAAAGCTCAATAGTGGAGCCGTAGTATTTTGGTCTTTCTTTCCTTAATTATTTCAAAATATAAGGAGTTGAATTTTAAGGGTGGGGTCAGCAAGTGACCCTACCTAATTTTGGGTGGAGAATCCATTTCTGTAATAATTATTTTTTTATGCTATTTTTGTTACTTTTGCAGCTTGCTTTGCAATAGTAGCAAGCTGAAAGTATGAAATTGAGATAGACCACAGTAAGTATCAAAAGATAAGGGAGGACGCATTAGAGGAGGATTGAGGTTGAGAGACATAGGCTGGTTGACTGGTGTGGAAATCAGAAGAGGACTTCTGCTTTAATGGTTCCCAAGTTTGAAAGTTATTGATCCCTTGCGTCTGTAAACCCTGAGTGCAACTGTTCACCCTAAAACCAAGAGATAGAGAGGTAGAGAATAAGAGAGATGATTTTAAAAGAGACTTCCAACTTCATGTGATTCAATGATCATCCCCCTCCTTCATCCGGGTTGAGGGTGCGGTTTAAGTAGCCTCCCCCCCAGCCCTAACCTAAGTACAACTGCAAGGAAGCAAGAATCATGAAATACTACCCCTAAGTACAGAATCCTAGCCCAAACTCTACCCTTCCATCCTATCCCATGATCCATACCCCATATCCCTTGCCCCATATCCCATCTTTATTTCCCGCCTGCCATTAAATCCACCCGGTTTGTCCTTCTCATGACGCGGCCCTTGTGCCGCGCCCAACTTGGAGCCCCCTGCGCATGTCTGCATCCTCCTAATGCCCCATTCCAGATATCCAAGGTACATCCGTGCAATCCATTGAATCAAATCCAATCCGCCCTGCATCTCCAGATTCAAGCCCAATTCAAATGCTTCTGATCCGGTAGCACAGCTTTCTGCGGCCAGGCTGCACCCATTCCTGAGCGTTCTGCCACTTCTGAGCCCGCAGCTACTTCTGAGCGCGCAGCGCACAGCCCATTCCAACTCCCGTCCATAAACCCCCACCACACTGGTTGGACCTTTTTTGCAACTGGCTTATACTTGGTGGAAAAAGAGAGAAGTCTTTTTTCCCTCCAAGAGTTGACCAGCAAAACTTGATTACAAAAACTGAGACCAAGTTCCAACATTTTCCATGTCCGATGTTCTGCAATATCCTTGAAGGGTGCCTTTTCCATAAAGAGAAAACCAGGAGATAATACATTGCTCACATGTGTGGCACTTGGTAGGGTTTCAAAAATGACAGTAGAAGATTGCCCTAGCGGTGCAAAATTGGCAGGACTTACTTGTACCCCAAATTGCCTCTACTGAAGCCCATATTACTCCATACCAATGCCACCAAGAATAGAATTGAGATCAGGATCTGGTTTATAATCATTGCGGAGATTCAAACCAGAACTGAGAGAAGATTGATTGTGCTTAATATTACAAGGAAAAGAAGACATAACAGATCCATACAGAGAAGAAATATTTTTGGAATTTTCTATTTTGACATGTTTTCAATTTTTAATACTTTCCAGATCCAAAGAAAATTACGAGAAAAAAGAGAAATAAGCCTCAGGGATGAGATTTGATCCTTGAGTTGAAGTACAAGGCTGAGAAGAACTAAAACTATCAGTAGGATCAACCATTCCTCTAAAAAATGAGGTAAATTGGAATTATCCTTTTTCTTCCCCCCAAAGACCAATTTAGGAGTATTACCAGGGAAATATCCTCCCCAACAACCAGAATGGAAAGGGCAGAGAGGAAATTGATCTTTCTACCATCAGAATCAGGGAGGAAAATTCTCTCCCCAACTCAATCAGAAAAAATCAGCGTAGAACCAAAATCCATTAAAAAAGGTTGTCCCAAGATGTCAGCCTCCTGGATGCCAACACCCTTGCTATCCTTTAGCTACCAGAGGTGATATTGTAAATAATAAATATATTATTTAATAATTGCAGCAAAAATCTGTAGAATACTTGGATTAAGCTTATTACAAGGTTAAATGGTTTGGTTATTGTTTATTGTTTCAAATCAAAATTGATTATTAAATATTTATAGAGGGGCCACAATTATATTGAGGATCTTTTACACCTCTCTTCAGGGATTTCAGTATGAAAACACGTAGTCCTGGTTACTTTGGGTTCTTTAGTTTAAAGATTATTATACCCAAAGATAATATGTATATAAAATACACAATGGAGTGGTAGGGCCTTGTAGCCAAGCTACCACGACAGAGAAAGGATAATAAGACTCACTGGTATATTATTAAATCCTTTGTGTATCTGTTTGGGACGTGTACTGATGGGTTAAACCTGTATACTGGGGTTATAAGGTTGTTCAGCAATTTTAATTGATAAAAAGAGGTTTGAAGACGGATATTACTGATCAGAAATTGCCATAAATCACTTACTTATCTCTTATAAGTATTTGATTACCTTGGCAAGGCGTCTGGATATGAATATTACTGGGTCTCTGCCCATCAACATCCTCAAAAGAGCTCTGTATTTATAGTTTTTTTTGGAGTCCCAATATGGTCCTTCTGAGGGTTTTAGGTGTTCAAAGGGATGGAAACTAAGGTTAGCAGGGTGACCAGGGGTAGCCTGTCATGTGCCCTTGGTCCTATAGCCCGGGTAGAATCTAATTCCTTAGGGTATGGGAATTATTCTACCTTATAATGGACATTGGGACGTGTGAATAACACTAATCTGTCCTATTTATGTATTATTTAATTAATTATCCTTAGTATATGTTCCCTGTAATATAATAATTATATTATTAAACATCTCTACAGACATTTTGATGTCAGGTAAGTTCTCATTATGTATCATACAACTGGAGTAAAAAGTCATAATATTGTTTTTACTCTTTATCTATGAGTTCCAGTTGATTTGTTAAGATAATTACTTAAAAATATAAGTCATGAGAATTCATGAAATATTATCACATCATTTTTTTCCTTAGTATGCCACGAAGATGTTGATGTATAGTAACTACATACAAGTATAATAAAGTATTTTAATATATTTTTTGAAGCTGTCATTGTCTTATTTTCGACATTCTAGATTCTTTGCATTATATTAAATAAAAAATACGTGTAAAGATTATTTAGGTATTTTTATATAATATTATGTATATTTAGACAGTTTCGTATCCACGGGAACCTTTATTACATATGTAACAAGTTTCTGTGTATTTTGTAGCCTGTTTACGCGGTACCCAGGCTGCCTGTCACTATTTCAGCCCATAGTCCCGCGGCTGCGTACTTGTCAGAGGCCTGGGGCTGCGTACACAACCTTGACAGGTTGACACGGCTGTATCTCAGCTGCGCGCGGGTGCTGTGGCTGCCGCGGCTGCGTGCAGGAATTGTGACAAAACACATTTCCGCCCGTAACTCCTAAAATATACACAACACCTCAATTCTGACTGAATTTTAGGTGTGAAACCTATACGTGACAATGTGTGTGAAATATTCAATTGGCCAAAAAGCTCAATACTGGAGCCGTAGTATTTTGGTTCTTTTTTTCTTAATTATTTAAAAATATAAGGAGTTGGATTTCAAGGGTGGGGTCAGTGAGTGACCCTACCTAATTTTGGATGGAAAATCCATTTCCGTATTAATATTTATGGTTTTCCTACTCCTTCTTAGGTTAGTTGTATTATTATTATTTTTATGTTATTTTAGTTACTTTTGCAGCTTGCTCTTCAATATTAGCAAGCTGACACAAGATCATAGGACCTTGCAAATGAGTGATCCAAAAATCACAAGTCCCATAAATATTTTGACCAATACTGACTGGGACATCTTCATCCACATAAAACAATTCACAAGATTGATTCCCTATCCCATAAACTGCAGAATTGAAGGTGACCCTAGGACTGAGTTTGAGTTTACAGGCCATAGCATCCAAAATTAAGTTGAGCTGAGATCCAGAATTGAAAAGGAGTGAAAAATTTATAGCTGATTCACCAAAATAAAAAGGAAGAATAACAAGAGGAAAGGAATAAAGTTTGGAATCTGAGGAGGTACCTGTTCCACCAGATTCCTCCATCAGAGCACCAGAGGAGACCTTTAATTTTTAAGGACCGATCTCCACGTGTCAACAAGAGACCCATTTTTTAATTCCTTCAGCAACAGATGGAGAGATTGAAAGTAGTTCAGCCACAGATGGATAAGGAATTTTGAGATCAGAAATTTTCTTTAATACCCCTTCCACAGCGTTTGGTTGATCCTTTGAGATTCCCCTCTCAAACCAAACTTTGGGCTAGGTGGAGGGAGGAAGTTCAGGTGAAGCAGGCACAGGATCAGAAAGTTGAGGAGGTAAGATGCAGAAGGATGATCAGAGTGATCTTGAAACATCTCCATGAGTGGCTTGTTTTCCACCTCCATGTCTTCTACATCAGAGGAAGGAGGCTCAGGCAATTATTGATGGTTAAGCAGTTTCAAAAGGTTTGAGGAGGGAAAAAAAGGAGCCTAATGAGGTTCGGGTTCCTCATGTTGTTTCCTAGCTGGATCAGATGGATCATCTCACACAATACTTGAGGAGGAGATAGCTGGAGGATACCAAGGTTGAAGGGTACCACAGGAAGATTGGAAATTCAATGAACCCAAAGATTCCTTCATAGGAGGTGGTAGCTGATAAGAGGCTACCACATGTTGTATAGGACAAGATTAGTCAACGGGGATCAAGGAACCATCAGGAAGAAACAAATTTTTCCCCTTGTGCTCCGTGGGCTTTTTGTCTTTATACTTCTGGATCTCAGGGCATCATCCAGTTCCATGACCTTCCCTATGACAGCAGTAGCAGACCAGAGTAGCTTTAAGGAAAGATTTAGAGGGCTTAGGAGTAGCAAGAGAAGAAATTTTTCGATCTATTTTATTCTCAAAAGCTTGGAGTAGCTTGGTGATATCATTGATATTAGCAGTTTCCTTGATGGACTGAGGATTTGGTTTGGCCCTGCGGTTAGCCTCCATATTATTCATAACTTCATTAGATTCTTTGAAAGAAGGAGCATGTACTGGTTCAGTGGTTCTAGGTTTTTTGAAAGTTAAATCAGTTTGAACTTTCATGAATTTATTCACAGAATTCCTAAGGACTAGAAATAAAGGAAGCTTGAACCAATTATCCCTTGTGGTGATCATTGATCCAGACTTGACCAATTTTTCCCTAAAACTTTCCTGCACTCCTAGAGAAAAATATTGAAAAAATTTAACCCAAACTTTTTCCGCCGCATCAATGTGGTTGTTTTGGATAAAATAAAATTGGATTGTATCCCATGGCTATCTAAAAGAATGATAGTCAGAGGCTGAAGAGACACCACCATTTGAGATCCACTGAGAGACAAGATCATCCAGATCCTGTAAATTCAACTGGGCTACATCTATTTTACCCCAATATCCCAATATTTCTTCCCGCAGAAGTATCTGTTAAAATACGTACGCACTTACGCGGGTGCTACGTATAAGTGTAATCCAAATGGGATGCACAAATGGGCCTCTGAGGCCCATTGGACACACACACGGACCATACGGGCCCATGTGGATGTTACAGAGTTGGGGAAACTGGCCTCAAAACGCTTGAAATAGACCCATTGGTACATGGGCCCTAACGGGCCCGATGGGGTATATGGGCAAATACGGCCAGATGGGCTTGTATGGGCATAATTGGGCCCAAGGTTTATTTTGGACATACTTGGCCAGACGGGCTGGCCCGCAAAAGTAGTCTTTTCTCACAATTCGGGCTTGGGGCGGCCCATTAGGGTTGCCGCCCGTGTCGCGGCCCGCTTGGGGCCGCTGCTCGCGTCGCGGCCCGTTCGGGGCCACCTGTGTTCCTCGGCACGGCCCACGCGGGGCCTGACGGCCCGCGCGGGGCTGTTGCGCGGCCGAGGGATCCCGCGCGGTGCGATGCCGCGCGGGCCCGGCTGGTCGCGACTGGCGACCAGCGCCGCGGAGCCGGGGCTCGCGGCCCCGGCTTGCTCCCCCTCCCCTCGCTCGCCGTCGCGAGGGGGAGGGGGCAGGCTGGCTGGGTTGAACCAGCCAGCGACCGGCCGCAACAAGGCGGTCGGTCAGGGCAGGGGGGACCTGACCACCCCCTTGCCCCAGGAGGTGGCGACGCCGGCCGCATGGTATGCAACCGGCAGGTGGGGGGGATTTCATCACCCCCCCGCCATTGTAGCAAACTAAGCGCGAAGGGGCGCTCTCCCCCCCCCCCCTTTACCGAGGGGGAGGAGCGATGGGCCTGGGGGGACCTGACCACCTCCCAGGCCAACTTTCTGTGACGACGCCCTGGGGGGTATCGACCCCCAGGGCCCCTGGTGAGGGGATTTGACCGCCCCCACCAGGGATTTGTAAGAGATAGAGGGGGGGACAGCATGTCCGCTGGTCACACCCCCCCATGTGAGGTTGAAACCGGACCCAGGTGAGCCCTGGGTCCCACCTGGCCCATTTCAGGGGCCAGGGGCTGGATGCATGAGGCAACCAGCCCGTAACAGGGGTAATGATGCCATCAGGGCCGGTTGTAATAGACAACCAACTAAGGGACTGAACAGCAATGGGCTGGTTCAGCCCCGTAACGGTGGAAACACAAGAATGGACCGGAATAGTCTGGTTGTAAGGGTTCAGGGACTAATGCCATGTGGGCTGATGCAGTCCAAACCAAGTAACAAGGCCTGTAGAGCCTGTAGAGCTCTTTTGGGGCGGAAAATTTGCCCTTTGGCTTGTTGTATCATGGGCTCACAAGAGGCCAATCTTTTGTACTTAAGGAGCTCTTCTCC
Source organism: Puccinia polysora (assembly GCA_025617555.3). Lineage (NCBI taxonomy): Eukaryota > Fungi > Basidiomycota > Pucciniomycetes > Pucciniales > Pucciniaceae > Puccinia > Puccinia polysora. The sequence goes on along the minus strand of CM062616.1, from coordinate 39,750,236 downwards.
CTGCTGTTTTCCATCATTCATTCATCATCCAATCAAATTCATCCAACATATTGCCCCATTGTGAGAGCCCCATTAGCCATTATTGACACACAGTTTCCAGCATTTCTTTTGCTTTAAATACTGCTCATTTGCCTAAGCTAATTGCTGGCCATAATTATAACAGTATCCAGTTATGTGATTCAAATCCATTAAACAATTTGATTACTTCCATGACTTCATCACATAAGATAAAAAATTGTAACTGATAGGCCATGTTTTATTCACTTTCCCCAATTGGTAGATGCCATTTTGAATAACATAGTTCCTATAGGATCCAAAGAGCTGATTTCCAAAGTGGCTCACAAATTTGGAAAGGCTAGGGCTTCACAAAAACAAAAAAAAAATCTTACCCAAGCGGTGAACAATTGAGAGTATTTGCTTGTGAGATAATCTTCCTCCATGGATTGGGTCTGAGAAAATAGAAACAGAGAAAAAAGAAAAAAAGGATTGAATTTTTAAATTGAATACAATTGTATTTGGGACTTTAAATCCCAAGGTTGCTGGTTTCTTCCCAGCCCAGGGGACCAAATTTTAGACTCAAAATGGTGCTGAGCCGCAGGCAGCTCTGTGGAGGGGAAAGGTGCTTTTTAGGCTGCCCTTCTGAGTGTTGCAAAAATATTTAAATGTAACTGGAATCAAGATCCATAACTTAGTAAATTAGGAATCAAAGGAGGGTATGAATTGGAAAATAGTTGGTAGAGATGGAACAACAATTTCTGAGGAAAGATGGTGCGGGAAAAGACTTGAAAGAAATGATTTAAAGTTTGTTTGGAGCTCAATAGAACAAGGCAGTTGCAAGTAACAACCCCCACAAGCTAATAACTCTGGTTGTCAGCAGAAGATTAGGAAAGATTAAATCAATCCCAAACAACCTCCAGGTTCTCAATGAACCTGCCCAACTCTCCAAAATCAAGCACTTGAATGGTACCAGAAAACTGTGGGTGGCTTTAAAAAACAAAGCAATTTTTTTATGAAGATCTAGAAGAAAAGCAGTAACAAATTCAAACAAGAAAACCCCAGCACTTCTAAAGGGAATAAAGAATATTTTGGTGGAATTCAACCTTTAAAGAAATAAGGGGAGGTTTAAAACACCAGATTTCAAGCTTAAAGGAACCTCTCAGTCAAACGTTTCTGGTTCTGGAAGGATGATCAAAAATAATGATCAGACCAGTATGGTAAAAAAAGGGATCAAGGAGTTGTATAACACTCTCAAGAATCTAACGATATGGATTCTTCTTCAAGCAGAAAGTCTATTGTTTGGTGATAATGGATAAGGTCACAGAGGAAAGACCAAATATTTGAGTATGTCTCAAAAGAACAAGGGTTAATGAAAGATATAACTGGGATAAGGATGCTCAGATAAAGGGGAAGGGCCCCATATATTTTATTTATTTATTATAGTGTCAATGATGATGGGAAACCCTTGCAAAAGGCAGTGGATATCCCCTACTTGAATTGGAAAGAGGCCCTGCAGACTACTTACAAGAGGATGACACAGATGAGAGTGGATTTTTTTTTAAAAAAAAATCAAAATGAAATGATGAACAAACTTGCAAAGACATGATCATGATTTGAAAAAAAAAGTGATGCAGGAAAAACAAGGGAGGAGGAAGAAAAAGACTAGGCCCTGAGGCCAAAGATGAATGCTAGGTGAACTCAAGCGGCTGCAACAGCAGCCGGAGGAAGGAGAGTGGCTGCAAAAGCCAAGCTGTTTGTGATGGGCGGCAATTGAATGAGCTGCATGTGTGACATCTCATGACGGCTGTCCAAGAGGTGACAGCTGGACTGGCACAGGAAACCGCGGGATGGATTAAGCTGGTGTACTGGTGCCAACAACAGCAAGCCTCAAGGCTTGCAACAGCGCAAGAACATTGAGAGTGTGGAGGAGGATCAGGATGGGATGATTATTGGGGACTTGATGAGGGGAGTTTTCAAGCTGGCAGGTGACAGCACCAACCACCACAAGTGTCAACTGGTTGGCAGGACAACGGCACCAACAGCCACAAGCAACAGCTCCTGGTCCATCAGATGAGAAACTTGCTAGTAGTGATGGGTTGATGGCTGATGGATGTCAGCAAGCTGGCAGATGGGATTTTTGATTTTTGGGGTCTTTGTTTTTGTCACCAATGACAATGGGAATTGAGCAAGTGGTGATGTAGCATGAGAAGCGGTGTGGAAAGAATAAGGATTATCCCCCTATAATTGTCCCAAGGTTTGGAAGTTAAAGGTGCCCTGCGTTTGAAAGGAGATGGGGATGCCCAAAGTTGCACTTAAATTAGAGATAGAAATAAGGAGATAAAGAGATAAAGAAAAGTAGAGAGAGAGTGAAATTGCCAATCCTTCAATCCTAAGAACTTTCCACCTGGATTTGTATCCGGTATGAGTTCCTTTAATCTCTTGGTGAGATGATTGATCCAATCCAGTGATGTGATGGTATGATTCCATGCATTCCATGCCTCCCTCCCCTCCTCCCCAACCCGGAGTCAAGAGTGAGGATAAGTCCTCCCTCTCAACCCTAACCTAAGTACACGCGCAAATAACAGTATGACAACAAAAACAGAAAACAATCCCAAGACAGAAAGCCTAGCCTCCTCTCAACACCTCCATACCAAACTCCCCCCCAACGTCCGTACGCCTTTCTGTCCACCCGGTTTGTCCTTCTCATGACGCGGTCCTCGCACCGCGCCCTACTTGGAGCCCCCGGCGCCTGTCCTTATCCGTTTGTCTGCGCCCGTCGTGGGTGTCCGGTAATATCCAGCATGATCCGCGCGCTTGCGCGCGTGCTCCATCCGTTCCTTTATAGCCCGCGGATTGCTCCACCCCTACGTATCCAAACCGGTGCGCCCGCGAACCTAGTCGAGCGCACTACCTTCCAAATCCAATCTCCGGGGCGGACCCACGCCGCATTTGATGCTGAGCCCAACCCGTCCACTAGGTGCGGAGCCAAACAGCAGCTGCCGCTGCTGAGCACTCCGCATACCCTCATGCTGAGCCCGCTTGCATCCAATGCTGAGCGCGCAGCCGCGAAGCAGTTCCCAATCCGTGTCTATAAATTGACACCACAGCGGTAAGAGGGGATATTTGACAGTTGAAAATTGGTAAGGGTGGCCTTTGTTGTTGTTGCCAATCAAAGTGATGATTCATCAGATGATAATTATGAGGATGTCAAAGGTGGAAATGAAGAATTAAATGATCAATGATGCACACACTTGGCCAAATAATTCTGGCCGTGAGCAAATTAAGGAGGATTCTAACGGAGGATCTGGAGATTTGAAAACCCTAGAGAAGCCTTCCTAGACCGCTAGGACAGGAAGGAGTTGGGGGAAGAGAAAAGGGAAGAGTGCCCATAGCAACAAAAAAATTTTTTTTCAAAAAGAAATTTCCCTTTTGTACAAGGTGTGCTGGACTTTTCACCACAATGTGCTTTGCTAAGATCCTTGATGGCATTAAAGACTTTGAAAAGATAGAAAAAAGACTTGATTTTAATGACATAAATGAGAAAATTCCCTCTTCAAAATGGCTTTCAAAGCTTTAAATGGGTTAAATAATAGCAGATACTTATGGAAGACCAATATGTTTCATTTCATTGGAATCATGTTTTAGTTTTAATCCTATGAAAATGGGAGTGACAGAACAATCAGATCATATGCTCATTTGCTTTTTTAACAGTAACAATTGGGTCTATCTTTTACTGAAGGGAGATGTGATTCCAATCCTGCCCATAGTTTCCAAAACACAATCCATTATTTCCAAAAAAGCCTCTTGTTGGGTTGCTCCCCTCAAAAATCAACCTGAGTTTTTTTCTAATTTATGGATTAATTTCATCATATGGGTTTGGTTTCTGATGCTGATCTTGTAATTCTATTAATATAAAGGGTATTCACATTTTGAAAATCATTATGTTTAGTTTTTTGAGCCAACATCATTCTTTGGAGTGTTTTGAATGAGATTTTATTGGTAATTCATTTCAACTTTTGTTGGGCTGATCCTAAGGAATATTTTTACTTTTTGTGATGGGACCAGCTTAAAACAAGTTGAACTTGTTTTTTTTGGTTTTTTTACTTTAGAGCTGGCCATGAAACTTGTGTATTTTTTGGCATTTTTACTTCAGGGCTAGCCAAAAAGCTTGTGTATTTTTTGGCACTTTTACTTTAGGGCTAGTCAAGTTGAACTTGTATTTTCTTGGTGTTTTTACTTTAGGGCTAGTCATGTTTAACTTGTATTTTTTTGGTTGGTTGTCTTAATTTTTTTTTATTTATTTGTTTTTACTTATTTTTATTTTATCCCTTATTTTTTTGTTTTTTTCTTTATAACCAAAAAATCCATTTTTTTCAATACTTTGGTTGATTTCTGTTTTATTGTATTTTTACTTAGTTTATTTTTATTACTATTATCATCTTATTTTTTATTTTTATTTTTCTTGGCCCAAAAGACTTGTAGTTGTGTGGCACAGCTGCAAAACTACATTCAAGTTGTGTAGAGACCCACACAGCCCAAATGTGGTTGGGCTGTTTTTGTGGCACAGCAACACAACTACATTTGAGCTGTTTAGAGCTCCACACAGCCCAAATGTAGTCATGTGGCCCCCACAGGGCAGTCTGGTGCATTTTGGCATACATCTCAACCACATTTGGGCTGTATGAGGCTCTACAAGTCTTAAATTTAATTTTGTAGCCATGCCACACAAATCATTTGAGTTGTGAATTGAATATTGCCCTTAATAAATCAATTAAATTAAAAATATAAATATAAATAAATACAAATAAATATAAATAAAATATAAATATAAATATAAATATAAATATAAATATAAATATAAATATAAATATAAATATAAATATAAATATAAATATAAATATAAATATAAATATAAATATGAATATAAATATAAATATAAATATAAATATAAATATAAATATAAATATAACTATAAATATAAATATAAATATAAATATAAATATAAATATAAATATAAATATAAATATAAATATAAACATAAATATAAATATAAATATAAATATAAATATAAATATAAATATAAATATAAATATAAATATAAATATAAATATAAATATAAATATAAATATAAATATAAATATAAATATAAATATAAATATAAATATAAATATAAATATAAATATAAATATAAATATAAATATAAATATAAATATAAATATAAATATAAATATAAATATAAATATAAATATAAATATAAATATAAATATAAATATAAATATAAATATAAATATAAATATAAATATAAATATAAATATAAATATAAATATAAGTAAAAAAAATTAAATAATTAAATGATCAAAAAAAATTCATTAATTAAATTGAAAGAGTGATGATAAATTCACAGCTTCAACTTTGTGGTATTTTTTTAGGGCCCTACACGGCCCACTTCAGCCGTGGGGGCCCATAGACAACTACAAAGGGCGGTTCCAAGTGTAGAAAATTGACCTTCTCTTTCACACCAGGTACTTGCGGGGCAGCCTGCTCATCCTGGTTCTCTTACATAAATTTCACTCGTCTGTCACTTCTCAACCACCAGCAAATCAATCTCCAACACTCCCAGTCTGTACCACAAGAGGGTGGGGATGAGAGGACTATCCATTTTTCTTTCTATATTGAATTAAACCAAACTTCAACAATCTTCAAGATCTTGCCTCTCAATCAACTTGCCTCTCAATCATTTTATATTTCTTATCTTCATTCTCTTTTTCTTTTATTTTTATGTGTCTTCCTTTTGATTCATCTTCTTGCTTTTTCTTTTTCTACTCTTTATTTCCAAAACGCTCTTGATTGTCAACAACTCAATTAACTCTTCCATGTCTGGAAAGACCATCACTACCTCTCTTCCTCCAAGGTCTCAATATCTGATTCACTTCTACTCAGCCTGCCTCAACTATCTTCCATGCCTTTTCTTCTAGTCTCTCAGCCATCCTTGTTTTCTAAATCCCAAAACCCTCTACGGTAAAAGCTCATGCTTGATGTTTGTCTCCTTTCCTTCTTTTCCTTATCTTTCTTTATGTTTCCTTTGTTCATTGATTTTTCTTTGTTTCAGCCCTCTTAAATTTATCATCTCAATTAAATTAAACCAAAACGGTTAAAAGCCAAAATCTCAACAGCTAACCGCGATGGAGGGATCAAGCTCAACTTCGTTTGATGGATTCACTCAAATTATGCTAAAGGCTGCTCTTGAAGCTATCCCAATTCTCAACAAGAAAACTACTCAATTTGGAAGGAAAGTTATCTATTCTCTTCAAACTAAAGAATATTAAAGTTTCACTGGAAGAGGAATCAAAAGAATTAAGCAAGACTGAGTACATGGAAGTATGGGTTATTATATTATCAAAAATTGATTTGGTAACGCACGCAAACGTGGTAAACGCTCTAAACATAAACTCGGAAAAACTACTATGGAAGAGCATCAAGGAACATTTTGCCTCCTTGCAAACAGCAAATTGTGCGAGAATCATCAACAAATTTTTGTACCAAGAATTCAGAGCCAAAAACATAGCATCATTCATAACCCAATCAAAAATTTCTATCAAGAAAATGGCAGATGTAGGAATTGACTTACCGGACGATATTGTGGCGTACTTAATTTTATTCAAATTTCCTTCTCAACTACGTCCTCTTTGACAACAAATCATGCACTCCGACAGAGACATATCAGTAGAATTGGTTTTTGATCACCTAACTCAACTAATCAACAAAACCAAAGAAAAACAAAGCAATTCAAAACCTCTCAAAACTGCTCTGATTGTGTCCGATTGGCAAAAGCAAATTGTCCCAAAAGATCAAAGATGCAAACAAGGATTTTACATCCTAAATCACAAGACCATCCAGAAGACAGATGTTGGCATAAACACAAGCATCTAGCCCCCAAGTGGTGGAAGGAAGCCCAAGCAAAATGGAGAGCTCAATTTGAATCCAAAAACAAGGAGGTGGCACACTATCATGCACTGATCACTACATGTATTGAAGATATTAGCGCCAAACAACAAATCATCCTGGACTCTGGAGCGTCCTGTCATATGTTTAATTGCAAAGAATATTTAATTTAATTCTCCTACTGCGAAGGCAAATCCATAAGTACTGGGAAAGAAGGAGCCAACCTACCTATTCTAGGGAAAGGAACCGTTAAAATGAGTTGGAAATCATCTGAAGTAGCACTTACAAATTGCTTCTTTGTTCCCAATCTGGTAGTCAATCTAATCAGTCCCAGAGAATTAATAACTAACAAAAAATGTGTTTTGCATTCCAGAGGACAATCCTTTCAACTTCTCAACGGTAGCAAAGTGGCTTTCACTGGATTTATCAAAAACAACTTCTTTGTCCTCAATCTTCCTAAATCAATTGGTCGCGGATTGAAAATGTCTTACCTTTCTCAAAAGCTCTTCTCTGATGAGAATCTAAAACATTTTCATCTATTGCTCTTCCATGCTAATCCCCGTAAACTCAAGTTCCTATTCCCTGAAATTCCCAAAAAACAAATCAAACTTTTTGTTTGCAAAGATTGTGCCTTTGCAAAAGTCACCAAATCACCTTTCAAAAATACAGCTTCAATTTCTTCCAAACCAATGGAAAAGATACATGTTGACTTGATGGGTCAAATAAATCCTGCTTCTCATAACAATATGAAATATATCCTAACTATAATCAACAACTTCTTGGGTTACTTTTCAGCAATTCCCTTAAAAGACAAATTGGATGCTTGCCAGCAACTAATTTCTATTCTCAATTTTGAGAATAAATCTAGAGGCTACTTTCCATCAACTGTTTGTTCAGAAGGCAGAGGAGAATTTTGCTCAAATCTATTTTCTGACTTCTTACAGGGCAACTCAATCCAACATCTTATTACGGAGCCTTATCATCACAAACATAACCAAACGGTAGAATGAGCCAATAGAACTAATGCAGAAGCAATCCAAACCACCCTCAGATCTTCTAAGCTACCTCTCCAACTGTGGGCAGAGATTTCAAAATTGGTCTGTCTTACCATTAATCAAATTCCCAAGGCAAAGGATGCAAAGTCTCCATACAAGCTCTTCACTGGGAAGAATCTCCAAATTGAATTCTTTCAACCTATAGGATCAAATTTAGTCTATCTAGACATGAATATTCATCAAGGCGAAAAATTCAGAGATAGGGGGAAGACAGGAACCCTTGTGGGCTACAATCCTTTCCTTTTATTGTATAAAATACTCACCCCAAATAATTTAATTGTTTGTTCAAAGAATGTCAATATTTTATCCTCTCCAAACCACTCTCCTTCATCAACCGACAAACTCATGATAGAAAAAGAAATTACTCCGGTTTCTGATCTGGATGACAGTCCAATAGTTCAACCTCTCAATTCAGAGACACTTGCAAGTTCTCAACCTCAATCATCTCTAGAAAGCAAAAACAAAATCTACTCTTCTAACAAGTCGGAGGTAGAAGAAAAAATTCATGAAGAACTAGTTCCTCAATTACCTAACAAGTCGGTCCAAGTTCTCAGGGATTGTTCTAAATTAAATAAACCTCAAAGGTATGACTTTCATCATTATTTTGTTCCCAAATCCTTCAAACAAGCCAAGAAGTGCTCTGATTCCTCTTTTTGGGAATCATCTATGGACGTCAAGCTTGACAGAATTGAATCTATGAAGGTGTGGGAAGATTACCATGGTCCAGAACCCATTAATCCACAAAACACTACGTGGGTATATTTCCTTAAGGATAACTGCCACGGTGACACTCTAATATACAAAAGCCGCCTTTGCATTCAAGGATTTTATCAAATTTACGGTCTAGATTATCAAGACACATTCTCACCTACAGGAAAAGCTGCCTTGCTGCGAATAGCCCTCATCTTTGTTCTTTCATTCTCTCTTCTGATAACTCAATTTGACATCAAGTCTGCTTTCCTTCATGCCAATCTTCAAGAAACTGTTATCATAAAAACTCCCAAGGGTTCCAAAAGAACCGCCAAATATCTATCCCTCAAGAAATCCCTCTACGGTTTGAAACAATCTCTGGCTAATTGGTTCAAAACATCAGGTTATTGGATTTGTAGCCAAGGATTCAAAGAATCCACTGCTGATCCCTGTCTCTATTTACACACCAAGTCGAAATCTGTTTTATTCTTCCATGTGTACAACTTAATTTTAGTCGTTAACGGTAATAACTTCAAAGAAGAATTCTTAAAACGTTTTCCCAAATAATCCCATCACAATCCAAACACAATACTTGGAATGAAATACGTTAAAGAAGGCAATAAAATTCTTCTCTCTCAGCCTAAACACATAGATCACGGTCTTGAAGAATTAAAGCTTTTGGACTGCAAAGATTCCTCCGTCCCTCTCACTCCCAACGTCAACTTGAAACCTGCATCCCACAAAGAACATGAAGAATTTAAAACCCTTAACATCAATTATAGATCTGCCTTTTTTCTTATGAACTATAGAGCTTGCCTCACTAGACCTGATTTGAGCTTCGCAGTTTCTAATTTAGCTCGTTATTGCAAAAAACCTGGGATCCACCATTGGAGAGAAGTTAAAAAATGTTGGAAATACCTCAAACACACAAGAAACCTAGCTCTTACGCTGCAAGCTCAAAATGACTCAACTCAACTAATCTGCTATAGTGATGCTACTTGGAGCAACAATCTTATAACTGGACACTCACAATCCGGCCATCTCACTCTGCTTTGCAGCTCAATTATTGCGTGGAGCAGCTACCGACAACATAAATGTTACTCACTTGACCACTGAAGCCAAACTAAATCCTTTAGTGGACTCCTTCTTAGAAGCTATCTGGATTAAAACTCTTGTTGCGGAAATGTGGGGCAAAGAAGAAAAACCTAGTTTACCCTCATAGACAATAAAGGCCTGGACAACAAACTTAAGAAATTTGGTTGCAATTCAAAGACTTGACACATTGACATAAAAACAAAGGCCCTGGGGGAGGAACTCAAAGCTAATAAATTAGTTGTCAAATTAATCCCTAGCTCATCAATGCTTGCTGAAGGACTAACCAAAGCTCTTCCTAAAAGTGCTCTGTCATCTCTCATCAATCTCATCAATCACACCTGTTCAGTCTTACCAGACAAGAGGGGTGTAGAAAATTGACCTTCTCTTTCACGCCAGGTACTCGCGGGGCAGCCCGCTTGTCCTGGTTCTCTTACATAAATTTCAATTGTCTGTCACTGCTCAACCACCCGCGAATCAATCTCCAATGCTCCCGGTCTGTACCGCAAGAGGGTGGTGATGAGAGGACTATCCAATTTTGTTTCTATATTGAATTCAACCAAACTTCAACAATCTTCAAGATCTTGCCTCTCAATCAACTTATATTTCTTATCTTCATTCTCTTTTTCTTTTTTTTATTTGTCTTCCTTTTTATTCATCTTCTTGCTTTTTCTCTTTCTACTCTTTATTTCCAAAACGCTCTCAATTGTCAACAACTCAATTAACTCTTCCATGTCTGGTAAGACCATCACTACCTCTCTTCCTCCAAGGTCTCAATATCTGATTCTCTTCTCTTCAGCCTGCCTCGACTATCTTCCATGCCTTGTCTTCTAGTCTCTCAGCCGTCCTTCTTTTCTAAATCCCAAAACTCTCTATGGTAAAAGCTTGTGCTTCATGTTTGTCTCCTTTCCTTCTTTTCCTAATCTTTCTTTATGTTTCCTTTTGTCATTGATCTTTCTTTGTTTCAGCCCTCTTAAATTGATCATCTCAATTCAATTCAACCAAACCCAAGCACGCGCGACCCCCAGGGGGTTGTATAGAAGCTGTTTACCCCCCAGAAACAGAAATTTTGACTGAACCTGTGAAGAAGGACCAAATGAATTTAGAAAAATTGGTTAGTCAGGAAGCAATAAAGATGGAAGATAGTTTGAAAACGGGAATATCAAAACAAAAATTTAACCTTACCTTGCAGGAGATCCTCTCAGTTGCACAAAATTTCTTCCAGCTGTTAGAAAATATGAATCCTGAAGGAACATTGGACACAAATAAGGCCTGTAAATCATCAACCATCAATATTAATAGGAGTATAAATGGATTTCAGAACCACTATGAGGACTTTTGAGATGATGAATACCCATTCTCCACAGGCAAAAACCTCACCTATCCTTGCCCATTGGAATTCATTGTTTTATGGATGAAAGGAAAGAAGATCAGGGCCCTGGTGGATACTGGTGGTGTTTTTTTTTTGGCTTGCCATGGTCTGATGGGTTTGTGATTTCACCCAACTACATTTGAGCCATGTGGAGTTCTACACGGCTGGAATGTAGTTGTGTGGCATACCACACAAGCCCAGACTGTGGTGTGTGGGATGTGCAGTTCTTTCAGCCATGGGGACATGGACATGGCTTGAATGTGGCCATGTGGCATGCCACACGGCTCATTTTGAGTTGTTTCCACAGCTCAATGGGCCATGAATTTAACATTAACCAAATTGAAAATATAAATAGAAAAAAATATAAATAAATAAATTGAAATGAAATCAAATGAATAAAAAATAAAAAAATTTATGGAAAAATTAATTAATTAAATAAAAAATAAACATATAAAAAAATTAATTAATTAAATCAAAAATAAAGATATAAAAAAATATATAAATTAAATATACATATTCTTCAAATTTTTATTTTTTATTTTTCTTTTTCCATTCACAACCCAAAATGGGTTGCGTGGCATGGTTTGTGACCCAAAATGGGTTGCAAAGTGCCATTCACATCCCACCTGAGTTGCAAATGGATGCTTCCGACTTAGGTGGGTTGTGAATGGCTGTTTGTGACCCATTTTGGGTTTCAGATTGTGCCACAAAACCACTTTCAGGTAATAAACGGGTGTTGCAAGGTTTCAAATGTAAAATTAACCATAAGTACAAGAACAATCCTTTTCCTGCTATGGACACTGCCAATTATACAAGAATGGCAATTTCTATGAAAATCAACCACAACACTCCAAAAACCTTTAGTGACTTGAACAGTGGCAAAATACACTCTAGGAAAAAAATATAAATAAAAATAAAAAAGATTTGTTTTTTGGTGGGGTTAAAAATTGTCTCAAACAATTTTTTAATCAAATATATTTTTTTTTGTTTTTCTTTTTAAAGTTTTTATTCAATTAAATAATTTTTGAAGCCAAGAAATTGATTATTTTGCTCTGTTTATTCCACTGTTCTACTGCTACCAATACATGCCATGGCAGATAAACTATCTTTTTTTTATGGCCAGTGAATCCCTCTCCATTTCCATTCAATCTTCCTGTCAAACCTTCTCCTTTTCCTCTTTTTTAAACTCCACCAAGGCTGTTTCAATCTCCACTCTGCATCCAATTTTTGTTGATGAGCCATACTCTCAGCTCCCTGCTTTTGAAAATCAATATTCAATTTATGATCCCACCTTTTCCTTTAAAATTCAATTTTTTCCAATTCAATTTTGATGTCACTATTTTTTTAAGGGAAGTTCAATGAGCTGGATTTCAAAAGAAAGGAGATTCAAATAATTCATTTACTTGAATCCTGCTTCTCCATGATATCTTTAAAGCCAGAAAAATTGGAAGTGTTTCTCCTCTTTTGGCAGCTATTGGGGTTATTGTTGATGGAATTGGAGGCCTTTTGCTTTCCTTTTGCACAGGAGTTTGGTGTGGGAACATCATAAATTTCATTTGAAGGTGATGTGGGAGGCCCCATTGACTTGAGTTTTTGGCTATTCAGGAGATGATGAAGCTTTTTTTTTACATTCTAAATTGGTAAAGATTAAGGAGAAAAAACAAGCAATAGCTTCCTTACTTCAACAAATGTTGATTTTTATGGCAATACTGGAACATCTTGCTCCCCATTGGCCATGTTTTTGAGTCCTTTAACCTCAAGAAGGGCACAATCCAAAGAAGTTAGTGAGGGATCCAAGAAATGGTTTTGATTGTTCATTGATGCTTCTTTTGACATGATTGGTGGTGGTTGTGTTGGAATATCCTCCTCCATATTGGATTTGGCCACTCAAAGGTTTCATGAGGCTCATTAATGCTTGGCTGAGCATCTAAAGCCAAGTCCTCAGCATCAATTGAATTGGATTGTTTGGAATTAAAATCAGCTAAAGGAAAAATTTTGACGTTTTTTCTAAATATTCAATCCATTTAAATATAAAAAATACAAATGAAGTCCAAATTATCAACCTCCAAGTTGATTTCCTTGGCTTTATGGGATTTGGTGATACCAAAGCCAGTGGAGATTGACAATGAGTGGGCCTTTTTGTAATTGGCTTGGCATCTCTTCAATTGCTCCCTCATCTGTTTGGATGAAGGATCTGGCCTACCTTTTGTTTTATCCTTGATTTCATTGGGCATCAGGGGATAACCATTAACCTTAGAAGATGGAGGTTGACCAACTTGTGTTTCATTTTATAATCCAAAGCAAGGTTCATATTTGGAGCAAATTTTGAGCCAGTTTACCAGGATGATGTGATCAGCTCTCTTGAGATGAATTGAGAATTTTAAAGCTGATGGGGGAGGATTTTTTGCTGTGGAGTTCCTGGGGAATGTTTGATTTGGTGCTTTGGATTTTTGTGAGGACCTGCAGGGGGAGGTTAGCTGAGGGGCCTTCTCAAAATAGTAAGAGGGGTGAAGGGATCAAGGAATGATAGCAATATAGGAAGTGATGAGAGAAATAAGCAATGAGATGGTTAAATTGATGAGTGAGGAAGTGATGAGAGTGAGGAAGTGATGAGAGTGAGGAAGTGATGAGAGTGAGGAAGTGATGAGAGTAAGGAAGTGATGAGAGTGAGGAAGTGATGAGAGCAATAAGTTATGAGAGTGAGGAAGTGATGAGAACTATAAGTGATGAGAGTGAGGAAATTAAGAGTTAAATAAATTGATTAGAGTGAGGAATTGATGAGAGCAATAAAGTGATGAGAGTGAGGAAGTAATGAGAGTAAGGAAGTAATGAGAGTGAGGAAGTAATGAGAGTAATGAAAACTACCCCCATAATTAGAAATACCTAACGGGTGTATTTGCGGGTATATTTTTCTACATTTTTTTTTTGTTTTTTTCTTTTCTCTTTTTTTCTTCTTTGTTTATCTAGTTTCTTCTTACTTTTTTCTTTTTTTTTCTTTTTTTTTCTATCTTTTTTCTTTTTTTTCTTTTTTTCTTTTTTTTCTGTTTTTTTTTTTTTTCTTTCTTTTTTCTTTTTTTCTTTTTTTCTTTTTTTGTTTTTTTTATCCTTTTTCTTTTCTTTTTCTTTTTCTTTTTCTTGTTCTTTTTCTTTTTGTTCTTTCTTTTTTCTTTTTTTTGTTTTTTTACTTTTAATTTATTTATTTCTTGTTTTCTTTTCTTTTTATTTTTTTATTTCTTTTTCTTTTTTTTTCTTTTTTTTCATTTTTTGCTCTTTTTTTCCCTTTTTTTCTTTCTTTTTTCTGTCTTTTTCTGCTTTTCTTCTTTTTTTCTGTTTTTTCTGTTTTTTCTTTCCTTTGCTTCTTTTCTTTTTCTTCCTTCTTTTCTTTTTTTGTTTTTTTTGTTTTTTTTTTTCTTTTTCTTTCTTTTTTCTTGTCTTTCTTTTCTTTCTTTTCTCTCTTTTCTCTATTTTCTTTCTTTTCTTTCTTTTCTTTATTTTCTTTCTTTTCTTTCTGTTCTACAGACTCCCCTGAAGTGGGTACTGAACCCTCCTGTGGCACGTCTGCCACCTCAATATCATCACTAATGATATTCTCTCTAGCCTCTGCTGGGTAAATAGGCTCCAATGCTATTTCCTGCTGTGATTCCTGAACAGCAATAGGTTCACCCCTTTTGAGTGGAAAGGTACTTTCTTCAAATTTTACATCCCTACTACGGATAACCTTTCTTGTCCCTTGACAATAAATCCTGTATGACTTACTTATTAAGTCATAGCCCACAAGTGCCCCTGTTCTGGCTCTAGGATCTAACTTTCCAACCATCTCATTATGGTGGACACTATAATACACCAAGCAACCAATTGTTCTTAGGTGTGATTTTTTGGGGTACAACTTCCAAAACTGATAATGAGGACACTTCCCATTAACACTTACAATATTGTGCAAAAGACACACTGTGCACACCAAGTCAGCCCATAAAAACTTTGGTAGACCAGATTGAGCCATAATAGTTCTGACTTTGTCCAATAAATTCCTATTCATCCTCTCAGCTATTCCATTGTTTTGTGAAGTACTAGCAGTAGTAACTATATGAGTGATACCATAATCATTCAATAGTTTCTCAAAATCTTTACTCACAAACTCACCCCCTCCATCAGTAATAACCCTCTTGATCTCCCTTATCAAACCATTCTGTTTCCAGACTTTGAAGATTACTGAAACCTCCTCAGTGGTTTGATCCTTTGATCTTATTGGTTTTACCCAAACAAAATTAGTTTCTGTATCAACCAAATTGATGAAGTATCTTGCCCCTCCAAGAGACACTGGTGAAAATGGCCCTGCCAAATTAATGGAGAATTCTTCTCTGGGAACTTCTGTGTGGTCTCTACTCTTTGAGAACACATTCCTGGTCTTGGCCCCTAAGGTACAACTCTCACAGTTGCTGTCCTTTACCTTATGGCCACTTCTATTGTGAGCAACAGTGCTCAGAGCTGAAATCTTGAACAATTCAGCACAGAGAAACTTATTCCGAACTTGTCCACTCAGGATAGTTCTCCCATTCAAATGAATAACAAACTTATCTTCTTTAAGATAACAAATCTGGAAACCCTTTTTCCAGAGCGCTCCAAGAGACACAAGTTTATAAGGCAAATCTGGTACATAGAACACTTTCTCAAAAATTATTTTGAAACCCATGTGATTTGCAAGAATAACTTTTCCAATCCCCTTAATCTGAATTATTCTTCCTTTTTGGCCAATATTTACAACACCATCAAAATCTCTAATATTTGATAAAAAATTTGGCTCAAAAAAAATGTGTTCTGTAGAACCAGAATCAATCAAAACAAGAACATCCTCCTTCAACAATCTTCCTGTAAGGAATGAAGAATTATCAGCCACTGATAAGTTCTCATTTTCAAGGTTAAGATTAAATACTTCATAATCAATCAAGTCCATCTCTTGATCCTCTTCAATTTTAGCCTTCTTATTGGGGACTTGTTCCACAACAGCTTGTTCCATTGAAACATCCACTGCCACCATAGCAACATTTTCCATGGCAAGGTTGACCTCTTTGTCTTCCTTTTCACTTTCCTTGGATTTCTTCCTCTTCTTGGCCTCCTTGCAATCCTTTGCATAGTGCCCCTTCTTCTGACAATTATAACACAAGACCTTTGATAAATGCTTTTTTGCCTTTGCCTTCTTCCCAGATTTTCCTGTCTTGCCCACCAGAGAAGTTCCTATGCTGTCCTTCATCTTGAATTGAAGATCATCCTTTTCAATCCTTCTAAGCACATCCTCTTCCCCTGGAAGGGGATCCAACTGAGATATGATCCTGACCAAGGACTCATATTCTTTTGGCAGCTTTTGAAGAATTAAGAGTGAAAAACACTCAGGATCCATGTTCAGCACAGATGACTTTAACTTAGAAATACTAGATCTAGCTTCCCCCACAAATTGTTTACAGTTGCCACATTTCAACTTAAACAATCTATTGAAAGCAATCCCCTTTTGATGAACAGAGTCACCAGCATACTTTTACTTGAGAATTTTCCATAAAACACTCCCCTTCCTCTTCTGTTCCTGAAACAGAGTATCAGAAACCCATGCTACATGACGCTCATCCAAGTGTCTAAGAATAAGATGATAAGCCTTCTTCTCCACCTCTGAACTGATCAAAGTATCATCTCCTTTCAAAATATCCCCACAAAAGATGTTGTCCAACTCACTGTCCATAAGGACAGCCCAAGCATTAAAATTCTGACTATTCAAAACTAACTTGGTGGAGCTGGACTCTGGGATACAAGACATCTTCTTGGAAAACTTGAGGTCCTCAAGGTTGTCCAAAGTAAGTTACAAGGGTCTATCTTGCTTGGAAATAATGATGATGATGGTACTGATAATGTGTTAGAAATATGGCTAGCAATTACCTTAGGCAAATGAGCAGTATTTAAAGCAAAAAAAATGCTGGACATTGGTTGTCAATATTGGCTAATGGGGCTCTCACCATGGGGCAATATGTTGGATGAATTTGATTGGAATGATGAATGGATGGATGGAAAACAGCAGGGAGAAGAGCTCCTTAAGTACAAAAGATTGGCCTCTTGTGAGCCCATGATACAACAAGCCAAAAGGAAAATTTTCCGCCCCAAAAGAGCTCTACAGGCTCTACTAGCCTTGTTAATTAGTTGGGACTACATCAGCCCGCATGGCGTCAGTTCCTGAACCCTTAAAACCCGCCTATTCCGGTCCATTCCAGTATTTACACTGTTATGGGGCTGAACCATCCCCTTGCTGTTCAATCCCCTTGGCTGGTTGTCTGTTACAACCAGCCATGATGACCTCATTACGTTGTTTACGGTCTGGTTGCCTCATGAAGCCAGCCCCTGGCCTCTCAAATGGGCCAGGTGGGACCCAGGGCACACCTGGGTCCGGTCTCAGACTCACATGGGGGGGTGTGACCAGCAGACATGCTGTCCCCCCCCCCTCTTTCTCTCAAATCCCTGATGGGGGCGGTCAAATCTCCTCACCAGGCGCCCTGGGGGTCAATACCCCCAGGGCGTTGTCAAGAAATTTGGCCTGGGAGGTGATCAGGTCCCCCCAGGCCCATTGCTCCTCCCCCTTGGTAAAGGGGGGGGAGAGGGCCCCTGCCCGGTTGCTTCACACACTCAATGGTGAGGGGTGATGAATTGCCCCCCACCTGCCCGTTGCTACGCTTGAAGCCGGCGCTGCCACCTCCTTGGGCAAGGGGGTGGTCAGGTCCCCCCTGCCCTGACCAACCGCACTGTTGCGGCCAGTCGCTGGCTGGTTCAACCCAGCCAGCTTGCCCCCATCCCCCTTGCAACGGCAAGCAAGGGGAGGGGGAGTGAGCCGGGGCTGGTTGCCGGGCCCAACCAGCTGGGCCTGCAGGGGATCCCTTGGCCGCGCAACAGCCCTGGGCGTGCCATTGGGCCCCGCGTGGGCCGTACCAAGGAACACAGGTGGCCCATAACGGGCCGCAACGCAGGCAGCGGCCCCAAGCCCAAATTGTGAGAATTACATACTTTGGCAGGCCAGCCCGTCTGGCCAAGTATGTCCATAACAAAGCTTGGGCCCTTTTATTCCCAAATAAGCCCATCTTTCTTGGGTGGCCCATCCACCCTGGCGGGCGCGTGAGGGCCCGTGTCCCAAAAGACCATAAAAACGTGTTTTGGCGCCCAAATGCCCAAAACCAATAACACCCAAATAGGCCCATGTGGCCCACGTGATGTCCAATGGGCCGTGGAGGCCCATTTTTGCATCCCATTTTCATTACACACTCCTATGCACATTACCTGAGTGCATCCACATTTTAACAGAAACTATATGGATAAATGACAAGATGAGGAAATATGGAGTAAGCCAATGAGAGAGTATTTATGAGTTAATAAAGGACTATCTGGAGGGATTATGGCTAGAAGCAGAAAACATAATACTCCAACACACCCCCTTGCTGGTAGGCTTGAGACTGGGTGCAAAGATGAGAAGGTATGACAACACATGCTAACAAAATGGTGAACACTCCAAACTTGATCAAATATCAAGATAAAGAAAAGAACAAAAGGAAATTGGATAATGAGGCAATTAGCAGAGAAACCAAAATCCAACATCCTCCCTTGCAAATAGCCCAGAGATAATTGAAGCTCAGAAACCAATATCCAACATCCTTCCTTGAAGATAGCCAGGGGAGCTTTGAAGCTCAGAAACTTGAGAGACACTACCATGAATTCACTAAATGAGCGCGACCAATGTTGCAATAGATGAGTGCAAGCTAGGTTGCAAGAAATGTTGCCAGTTGAACCAGGCGAGCAAAGGCGCGAGATAAAGTGCAAGCTGCTTGCAAGATGAGTGCAAACAAAATCCCAGAGAGATTGCAAGCAGTGTTTCTGGCAAGGTGCAATTGAAGTTGCAAGCCGATTTGAAGATTAGTGCAAGCAATCTTGCAAGTTGAGCGCAAGCAGGGTTGCAAGAGAGAAGAGCAAGAGATGTTTCTGGTGAGGCACAGGCGGTGATGTTGAAGAGTAATCAAAGACACAAGCAATTGTCAGAATTTGTATTGGAGGAGCAAAGAAGAAATATTGAGGTTAAATTTGGAATTTGGAAGATTAAAGAAGATATGATGATCAAGCAAGGTTTTAAGTTAGTAGCAATCAAAGTCGCAATAGAAAGTGCAAATGATGTTGCAAAATTAAGCAAGCAATGTTGCAAGATAGGTGCGAACGCAGTCGCTCAATGGATAAATGCAAGAAAACGTGCTGAAGGGTCACCGGTAGATGGAGCCAAAATTGAAGCTGGGTTGCAGGCGGATAGATAAAAGAAGAGAACAACGTTGCGGCCAAGAAGATTCCAGAAGGACAATAGGTGAGATGAGGGAGAGAATCTGAAGGAGGAAGAAAGATTGGTGGGCCAGGGAGTAGATGCATTGATGGCCATCAAGCAAGGATCAACTTGATGGGTGACGGATTCCTGACAGAGGTTGGTGGATCTCTTGGAGGGGAATAGGATGCAATCCTTGTGATTGTTGAGCGCATGATCCAGCTGACAGATCTTGGCGAGGTGGGAGATATTGGGATGAAGGGTAAAACAAGGGTAACAAGCTTAGAGTCTGTGGATGACGCAATCAAGACCAAGTTTGTAACCAAGGATATCTTGCCAGATAGGGAGTGAGACAGATAGAGCATGAGGGGTGCAGATTAGTAAGGAAGAGCCTAGTTTGGCCGAGAGACCTTGGTGGAAGTCCCTCAAATTGATCATTGACATAGGATTGGTTGGATGAATTTCTTGTGGATGATAAGCAAAGGGACATCTAGGAAAAGACTGAGGGGACAAGCAGGGAGAAACAAGAAGAGGGCAGCTGAGAGATGAGGCAGAGGTGGAGTCGGAAGTCTGACCCAGATGATGAGATTGATTATTAATGACACAGGTGTCAAAGTGGATGGATAGGATGATCTTGATTGATAATGACAAGCATCATCCCATCTCACCCCCTCGCCAAAAGATTCAAATACTGTTTTTCAGGATGAGAGTCTTGAAGGCAGACAATCAATTGAAAGAAAGATAGAAGGTAGATAGTCAAGGACAGGAAACAACAAAGTGGAAGGCAAGATCAAAAACTTGATGGAATGACCGAGCAACTTGGGGATTTGACCAAACAAGTAGAGAGCAATACCAAAAGACGCGGGGTTGGAACATGAAGAATTTATTGAATGAGAGCAATTGAGATTGAAAAAAAAGGACTGGAGACTGCAATCCAGAGGTCTGAACTTGATGAATCGAGTGATTGTGATAGAGATGATCCAAATGCAATAAAGTTTACAACCAGTGTTGACTAGGTAGAACAATGGGATAGATCACAGATGGGATGGAAACCAGAAGCTCAATGATTGTGAGCTGAGGTAACT
This sequence comes from Puccinia polysora, assembly GCA_025617555.3. Lineage (NCBI taxonomy): Eukaryota > Fungi > Basidiomycota > Pucciniomycetes > Pucciniales > Pucciniaceae > Puccinia > Puccinia polysora. The sequence continues at coordinate 39,729,677 of CM062616.1, read as the reverse complement.
TGAAGATAGGGATTGAAGAAATATGCATAAATGGTTGGTCTTGATTGGATGTGAAGGAACTAGGGGATCAAGCCAAGGTAAAGACGGGGTTGCAGTAAGTGTAAGTAAGACCAATGAAGTTTACTAATTAAGGTGATCAATAGGATCAGTTCAGATGAGAGGGAAGGTAGGGTCAGTAATAGAAAGACAGTAGTGCTACGGGGGAGGACTATAAAATTGACTAATAAAGGTGATCAATAAGATCAGTTCAGAGGAGAAGCAAGGTACGGTCAGTAATAGAAAGACAGTAGGCTACCATAATTGATGGATGACCAATGAGGGTCACTGATAAAGGTAGATGCAATTAACAATAGGATAATTGGAGAGCTACAACACTAAGGGGATTTACTTGAAGCAAAATCAGAGACAGAACAATAAGTGGTGCTCTGGGCTCATAACCTGTTGGAGTCAATGATTGGATCAGGGACTCTTACTCAACTCAGAAAGTTGAGGACTGGATTTGAAAGAAACAAAGTCAATGAGTCAATTTCAAGGTCCTGGAAAAGACCAGTTTAAGTAGACAACTAGAGAGCCCCTCACAGGAGGCCTAAGGCACTTGATGACTAATCAACCATGGCAGAAACTATATGGATAAATGACAAGATGAGGAAATATGGAGTAAGCCAATGAGAGAGTATTTATGAGTAAATCAAGGACTAGCTGGAGGGAACATGGATAGCAGCAGAAAACATAATACTCCAACAAGGTTTTGTGTTATTTGCGGAGTTCTGGAGTGTCTTTTCTTAGCTTATTTTGGGGAGTCTGTTTAGCATGATTATTTGTTCTTTTAGTCTTACAGATTCTTTTTTATGGAGTTCTGTCTCAGGTTTGGTGTCTCAGTTTTTATCTCACCCTCAAATATGGAGGGGTTCTCACTACAAGTTGCGGAGTCTTTTTCTTTTTTTTTTGTGTTTGTGTGTCTCTTTTTTGTAGGATGGTGCGGGGAATCAAGGAGCTTTGTTTCTGGGGCGGGCCAGGCATAATATTCATTTCAATAACTATATACAACATACAGGGAGTTTGGTGAAAAATTTTAATATTTTTTAGGTGAAGTCTTCTTTTTGTAGTTTTCTATCTATATATATTTTTTAGTTTTTATATAGATTAGCCAGGGGATATCTAAGGTAGGAATATGGTGTGACGGCAAGTGCAGCAGAGCTCACCACCAGCACAATGATGCTCACAGAGGAGGTTGCGGCCCTCTGCAGCTGGGATCCCAACCAATTGTTGGAGGATGGCCAGTATTTGCTCATCCAATTTGCAGAAGTACTGGTTGAGTTTGGCTTCCTCAATTCCTTGGCCGCATTCTTTTTTTTCTATTTTGATGGCCACATGGTACAGAGAGACCAGGCAGAATTGGGTTGTCTGAGATGGGTGACAGTTGGGGGATCAGAGAGAAGGTTGAGGCAACAGAGTTGGTATTGGTGAAAAACAATGCGGAGATCTTTGTACTGGTGAAGGGGGCAACAGTGATTCTACAGTGGGCGCAGGAGCTGTTAGGAGTTTTTCAGAGTTATTAATAAAGAATATAAATATAAGTATAAATAAAAATAAAAATAAAAACAAAAATAAAAATAAAAATAAAAATAAAAATAAAAATAAAAATAAAAATAAAAATAAAAATAAAAATAAAAATAAAAATAAAAATAAAAATAAAAAAATAAAAATAAAAATAAAAATAAAAATAAAAATAAAAATAAAAATAAAAATAAAAATAAAAATAAAAATAAAAATAAAAATAAAAATAAAAATAAAAATAAAAATAAAAATAAAAATAAAAATAAAAATAAAAATAAAAATAAAAATAAAAATAAAAATAAAAATAAAAATAAAAATAAAAATAAAAATAAAAATAAAAATAAAAATAAAAATAAAAATAAAAATAAAAATAAAAATAAAAATAAAAATAAAAATAAAAATAAAAATAAAAATAAAAATAAAAATAAAAATAAAAATAAAAATAAAAATAAAAATAAAAATAAAAATAAAAATAAAAATAAAAATAAAAATAAAAATAAAAATAAAAATAAAAATAAAAATAAAAATAAAAATAAAAATAAAAATAAAAATAAAAATAAAAATAAAAATAAAAATAAAAATAAAAATAAAAATAAAAATAAAAATAAAAATAAAAATAAAAATAAAAATAAAAATAAAAATAAAAATAAAAATAAAAATAAAAATAAAAATAAAAATAAAAATAAAAATAAAAATAAAAATAAAAATAAAAATAAAAATAAAAATAAAAATAAAAATAAAAATAAAAATAAAAATAAAAATAAAAATAAAAATAAAAATAAAAATAAGAATAAGAATAAGAATAAAATAAATAAAATAAAAAAGTTACGTGGTATTGGTGGCAAATTGGAGCTAATAACAATCTCTGAACAGGGGTACTCAGCCTCTGCAGGTGGAGTTGTATTCAGAGGGGACGTGGTTGGAGTAGTAGGAGATGGATTCTGGAAGAGAGGGACACTGGGTGCAGCCAGAGGAGGTATTGGAGGTGTAACCACACAAACAAAGATGGGAGCCATGTCAGGTCCATGCAGTACTTGGCCATGTCCAAAGTTCAAGTTGTGGCAATGGCCCCAGGCTCAAGTGGAATCTCCCCAGGCTGCAGAGGTAGCATAATCTGCACATTGAGGCAGGGGAGGAAGATGGTCCATGGCTTCTGCAATGGGTGACAGAGAAGTGGAGCAATCCTGCTCCAGATTCCAGGTTTCCATCTCAATTGGTTCATCATCATCAACCACCAAGTTGGCCATTGGGACACAATGGCAATGCTTGCAGAGGGGACCGGAGGTTGAACGGGGACAAGGCAGAGGAACATTCCGCAATGATCCAGGGGTTGGGGAAACAAAAAAGCACCTGTGATGGCCTAGATGGCAGGCATTTCAGGCTGGAAAACCAGCAGTGCAGGTGCAATCCCTGCCCCTTTTTTTAAAGAACTTGCACAATTACATGGTGAAGAATTTCTTTTTGGGCGGGTCTTGGTTGTAGTTTTAGGAGTTATGTGAAGTGGATTATTCCAGGAGGATGGATGTATAGCTTTGTGGAGCGTGGGAATAATGGGGACATAATTCAAGTTGTGGGGGGATCTGGTGGTTATTTATAGAAACAGAGGCAAGTAGGCTCAGCAGTGGACATTTGAACAAAAGCGGCTCAGCAGTGGGTGGAATTTTGCAGCACAATAGGCTTGGAAAATTGTGATGGCAGACTGTATAATCCAGAGTAGAAAATTCAAAGCTCAGCATTGTTGTGGTGCATGTTTCTGAATCACAATAGAAAGGATGGGCCTGATTTTTGCCTTTTGCGGACAATGAATGAGTTCAAACATAACTTCCCCTCCGCAACTATGGATTTACAAGTGGGGAAGCAAGCAATCAAAGCTATTTAGTAGCAGACCAAGGCCTGACTATGGTTTTTGCACTGAGGTTTCAGGATTTTGGGACAATCAACACTAAAGCTGAGGAGGGGGCATGCGGATTGCTGGGGATCTGTTAGCTTGCATGCAGGATTGGGAGATATCTGCTAAGGAAGATCAACAGGGATCTATTTTTAGTAATGCATTGGCGCAACTCAACCAATAGGGAGATTGGGGAACATAATCACTGAATCTATTGTAAAAAAACGGATCAGCTAGGTGATTGAACTATTGGTGAGAAGGATCATTGCAGAATGCACTGAGGTGGTTAGAAGTAAAATTTGTTCTTTTGTTGTTTTCTCTCTTTTTGGAGTAGTTTTTTGAGTTTTATATAAAAGGGGAACATTTCCTGGACCAAAAATGGGGGTTATTTTATGGTAGGTATGGAATGGTATCAAATAAATAAATAAAGTACTGGATTAAGAAGCCTATAGTATCATTCTTCTTTTGAGAGTATTAGCTTGCTTACGTAACTTGGAGAATTTAATAGTAAAATTTCAAGTGCAGAGATTTTTGGGAATTCTGTCTTGTTTATTACTATTGCTTCATTGTGTGTTATCTTAAGGAGTGTCTGGCTTAGTGAGGAGTAGTTTTGTGGATAGTGGAGAAGGGAGTTGGGTGTGATTCTCAACTGCTGCAGGCCGTAGAAACTTTCCTTGCCCAGCAGATTTTATGCAATTTGCAGAGGTATAGGATTGTAACTCAAGCCCTAATGGGCTTTCCGGAACTTGCCATGGGATTGTTGCAGGAACCTTTATGGCACACACAATCTCTTTCCACACTGGGAGATTTCCGGATCCCACCCAGCAACTAGTGGTGATCACCAGTGATTTTGCACGTACCACAGCATTGTTAAACTATGGGGACCCGCTGGCTGTGACAAAGGATCTATTTTCCCTACCCAGCTCCCTGCTTGCTAACTTGGACCCCAGCGCCACTAACAGCTCCACCCTGATTGCCATCAATAACCTGGCCCCTAAGCTTCTGTGGTGACCAATCCGGGACACCTCAGAAAAATGGGAAATTTCTAAAAAAAAACATTCTTTCATCCAACTTCATTGTTTAAAAATAAAATAAAATAAATTCTGCTATCATTATGGAAACCCTTCCATTCTTCCTTCCCCCAACTTCTCATTGTCCTAGAGGTCTAGGTAGGCCTCTCCAGGGTGTTCAAATCCCCAGATTCTCTGTTTTATCCCTCCTTTTTGCACTCACGGCACCAGTTTTTGGCCAAGTGCAGGAACAGATGGCCATCCTCAAAAATCATCATCATACAGTCGGCTGTTGCCAACTTCCAACAGCGCCAACTAAAATTCACTCACCTGAAGCACTAGAAAACTGTTTTTTGTGGCTGTTGGTGCCAACATTCACCAAAAAAACCACCCTCATTACCTCTGACAACTCGCCAACACCAACCCATTTGCAATCCTATTGATCCCCTCCTCACCAGGCCAGCCGCCATGGTTGCCAACAGCTATTCACCATCCCATTTTCAACAAACATTCTATGCAAGTGAGTGCCTTGGTGAGCTTGCTGACACCTATCAACCCTCAATACATCTTGCTTCATCCAGCCGGCAGTTGCGGTTTCTGAAAGCCATCAACTTAGCCCCACAAAGTGGAAAACTGGAACCCGCAAGCTGTTGCTTGCCCCCCTGAACCCCCCTCCTTGATCCTCCTTTGTCTTTCCATCCATCTATTCCCAACCAATCTTGAGCCATCAGCATTGATCAGCTGCTGCCAATCACCTACTATTGCCAATGCACATTGTCTGCAACTGCCCATCCAACCACTTGCACCTTGCTCTTCTCACATTCATCTGCTGCCCACCATCATCCCTAATGTGGGCTGGTTCTCTTTTTTTTCTCATTTTCTTTTTTCTTTTTTTTCAAAAAAAAGAACCTCTTTCATTTTTAGTTATCTTTTTTAAGTAGTCTAACAAGGTCTCTTGAACATATAAGGAGGGGCTCTCCCCAGCCTGTTTTTCCCATCACCCTATCATACAATCATATAGGTATCATTTTTATCATCATCATCATCTCATCCAATCCTGATACAAGAAATGCATCATCTTTATCCTGGTTATATCTTTTTATTACCCCTTGATCCTTGATCCTCCATACTCAAATCTTTGATCTTTCCTTTGTGACCTTATCCATTCTCACCAACAAATAGCCTTTCTGGTTTAGAAAGAATCCATTTGATTGAATTCTTGATTGTTTAATACCACTCCTTAATCCCTTTTTTGACCATGCTGGTCTTGATCATTCTTGATTGCCTTTCAGGAACCAGTCATGTTTGACTGAGAGTTTTTCTTTAAGCTTGAAACCTGGAATTTTAAACCTCCCTCTATTTCTTTAAAGTTGAACTCCGCCACGCTATGCTTGAGGCCCTTGAGAATTGTTGGGTTATTCTTTTTGAAACTTGTTACTTTGTTGCTTCTAGAGCTTCATAAAACAAATTGATTTGTTTTAAGAAGCCACCCACATCTATCTGGTACCCTTCAAGGTCTTTATTGCGGATATTTGGGCAGGTTCATTGATAAACTGGAGGTTGTTTGGGATTGATTTGATCTTTCCTAATCTACTGCTGAAAACCAGATTTATTAGCTTGTGGGTTTTGTTACTCACAACTTCCTTTTTCTATTGAAATATGAACAAACTTTAACTTATTCTGTTCAAGTCTTTTCCCGCACCATCTTGCCTCAGATAGTACTGTTCCATTGCTACCAACTACTATCAAATTCATCCCTTCCATTGATTCCTTATTTACAATGTTCATGGTCTTGATTCAAGTTAAATTTGAAAATTTTTGTAAATCTCAGGAGGTCAGCCTAAAAAGAACCTTTCCCCACACAGAACTGCCAGCGGCTCATCACTGTTTGGAGTCTTACACCGCCAAAACACTCCGGGAAACAAGGGGACGTAGTACCCTCTGAAGCCACAACCATTGGCCCTATCCAGCCTGCAGACCAACAAGCACTTTCAGACCCCGCATTCCAGAAATCCTTGGTTCCTATGCCTATTTACCCTATTGCAACAAGGTGCCAAGGGATATCAGCAGCAACTTGGACTCCTCTTGCAGTCTAGCCACTATGGTAACTTTGGAAGGCGCTAAAACACTAACACAACCTGGGAATTTTGATGAAAACATGGAGAAAGCCATGCTCTTGGAGTGAGTATCCTTCAAGAAAGCCCTGGGGGATACTGTGGAGAAGCGGCTGTGGATCTAATCCATGACAAACAAGAACAACTCCATTGTCCAACATTGCATGGGGAAACTTTTGCCTCCATCTCAGGACAACATGGCAATTGGAGGCATGTGGCAACTGGTTCACAAGCAGAACAAATTTGGTGACCTAGTCCAGCGCAAATTGCTGTGGTTATGCTTTGGAAATCACCAGAAATATCTGTGCCATTAACTTGACACACTTGTAGATGGGGTGAAAAGAATCAATCAAGGTCCTCCTGTCAATGGTTTTCCCAGAAAGGTTGATATAAGGTGATTGTGGGAATTATTCTTATAAAATCAAAACCAGACTGGAAGCAGAAGGTGTTAACAACATGAAACAAGATGAGAGAATAAAAAGATGGAAAGCCCAAAGAGAAGAACCTACCCCAGATGACTATGGACTTGAGGTGACACAAATTGAAGTAGAGGAACACAAGAAGAAGGGACAAGAAGAACCAGGAAACTAGCAGAACAGACAGATGAGAAAAAAAGACAATGGAGACACAAACAAGGCAATACTTTTCTCACCAAATGAGAAAAGTTACGCAGTAGTAGACAGTTGGTAAGAATTGAAGAAGGACTCAGTGTTGATGAGCTGAGTGACCTTAAGAGAGTTGAGCTGAACAATCTTACAAGAGGTCCAATAGGTGTGAGGTGAGTTTAGGAGTTTTGAGGTTGATCTTGAGAGGAGCTGAGATGAGATGAGCTAGTGGGTCTCCCAGAAGAAGAGATCAAAGGAGGTGGACCAGAGTTGCAAGTAGAAGATGAATCACCCACAAGAAGAGAATGAGAACATAGACACAGTCAAAGGAAAATAATAACAGAGACACGGTAGAAGGAAGATAAGCAAGAATGAAGTTTTTGCAGTGGAGACAGGAGAGACAAAGCAGGACTTGGTGTCAGAAAGAGAGAGAGCAGTATGGAGACAGGATTTCAACGCCCCAGATCATTTGATGAGGAAAGATTTGGATAACCAAAGCATCTGGAGGTCAAAAGTAATGGAGACTGAGCATTGAATGCTTTTGCCAGAGCATCAGCAATCATTTCAGAGGAAGGAACATAGGTAAATTTTATTTGATGATTGCAAAGAAGAGATTGAATGAGTTTCACTTTGCTGTTGAGGTGTTTTGTTTTGGTTTTGGAGCCAAAATTCTTTACTTTTTCAATCAAACCTTTGTTTTGCACATTGAATAGACTTGGTTTTAGCTGCACACCCCACAATTCAGAAATCAGATGACTCATCCAGAAGTTTTCCTGGACTCTGTTGGATATAATAGTATTCAGTTCCAACTTGGTTGACAATAGAGTGATGTTTCTTTGCTTGTTGCTTGTCCATGTGAAAGGGCAGCCTTTCCAGAATCCAATGATTCCACTTTGAGAAGCTCAAGTGTTCAGTTCATCCGCCCATTTTGCATTGGTGAACATTTGAATTTGGGGTTTGTCAGCAGGAGAGGGATGGAGGACAAGCTTGTAGTTGGAGTTGGACTTCAGGTACTTCCAGCAGTGAAGTATTTCCTTCCAATGCTGAGTGCCGGGTTGGTGATTGAACCTGGAGAGGATAGAAGCCACAGCAGCTATTAAAAGATGAGATTGACTGGACAGGTAGGTAAGAATTTTGGTTTATTGCCGGTAGTTGACACCTAGGCCTTCAAAATCTTTGAAATCTTCATCAGAGGCAAGCGTAAGCTGTACATTAGGGGTAAGAGGATTTCTGATAGATTGGAAATTGGGAAGGTTAAGGAGATTGACTCCTTTTTTTATCATATCAGGCTGCAACAATGCAAAGGAAGATCTGTCAAATTCTACATTCATCCCCAGGAGAGTTTTGATATTGTGAGAAGAGGAGTTTGGGAATCAATTTAGAAACAGTTCTTCAAAACATTCAACCTTCCCAACAACCACAAGGTCATCCACGTGGAAGAAGATAAAGAAATTTTGTTTCTTGTGGATATAGACACAGGCATTGGATTTGGATTGTTGGAAGTCAATTTATTCAAACCAGGAGGTGAGAGTTTGGTTCCAGCTTGCTGGAGCTTGTTTGAGCCTGTAAAGGGAATTCTAAATTTTGAGAAAGGTGGAACTTTGGCTTGATTCTTTGGGAGTTCAGATGTATATATATTCTTCTAAGGGAGCAAACAGGAAGCACTTTTTACATCAAAATTCTTGATTGGTAGGCCTTTGTCAATGGCTAGGGTCATGAGAAGCAGTAAGGAGGGAAACTTTCCGGTTGGGGAAAAGGTTTAAAATTAGTCAATCCCAGGTTCTTGCTTGAATACCTGGATGCACAGACAAGACTTTATGATTTAAGCCATAAATTTGGCAGCAGTCTTCTGGTGATTCACCCACACAGTGGAGAGACAGCAATCAGGGATGACTGACATGTCTTCCCATAGTTTTTGGGATTTGATGCAGTCCAATTCAACTTGCTTGGCAGCATGGACCTTTTCTGGATCCAGGTGGTTAGTGTGGTAGCTGTAATTGACAGTTTTCACAGCCAACGTTTTCTCCCTGAGGAGTCAAGTGGCAGGAACACTTTTGGAAGATGTTTCAGCTTCCGGCTCTTGGTTTTGGCTGGGTTTGAGATCAGGTGATGGTTTGGTTTGCAAATTGAAATAAGAAGTTTCTTCATTTTGAGGCTTGCAGGGCTTCTCCAGAGGCAGAAGATTTTGATTGTGGGGAATTGATTTTTCCTTGGAAAACCACTTTTCAATGGAGAAGATGTTCAGGGGTTTAGAAGTAATGTTGAGAAATCAAACGTGCTTTGTGTCAACTATTGTGCCGGTGTGGAGACTCCTTTGGAATTGGGTAAAGTTTAGCAAATAGCTTTCTGGCAGTCACTTGAGGGGGAATTTAGTATTGCAACTACAAATAAGATAGAGGAATACTAAGGGTGGTTTTGAATTGCCCGCCCCTCTGAGTACTATAGTAGTCTCACAACAATAAAAGAAAAAGAGAAATGGTGGCTTATTTTCAAATATGGTTGCTACTATAGTAGTCTCTATCAGACCTAGGATCAATGTATTCAAGCTTGATAAGGAAGAAATGATGGAACAGATAGGTGACCTGGTGGATAGAAGCTGAGTAAGGGAAGATTCCTTTCTCCGGTATTTTCCTTTATATATTTTTATATTTATTTTATTGGTTACTGATTGATACTCCTTTGGTGATAAAGGTGATGATTTGAATAAAGCTTGAAATGGTTGGGCCTATAGTTGATGACTGATGATGATGATTGATGATGATGATTGATGAAGATGATGGTGGATGATGGTCAAGGTTAATGATGATGATGATGGATGGTGATGATGATGGATGGTGATGATGATGGATGATGATGATGGTGAGTGATGATGATGATGGATGATGGTCAAGGTAGGTGATGTTGATGATGGATGGTGATGATGATGATGACCAATGGTGATGATGGTAGGTGATGATGATGACTGATGATGATGATGGTAGGTGATGATGATGACTGATGATGATGATGATGGTAGGTGATGATGTTCAGTTTATGGGCACATGGTGGTGATTTTCACAGGTATGTGTTATGGAGTAAATAATGGTGGTGGTGGATGGTCAAAAGTATGTGTTGATGATGGTGATGGTGATGGTGATAGTTGATGGTGATGATGATGATGATGGTGATGGTGATGATATTGGTGATGATGATAGTATGGGTTATGGGATAATGGTTGAGGGTAGTAAAGTATGGGTTAAGGGTGCCTAAGAGGCATGGTGGTCCCTTGGAGGGAAGGATGGGGGGAACTGATGATGGGAGCTGGATGGGGGAGAGAGGCCCTCTATTTATAGAAAATCCTGCCCTCAGGGCTGCCCCTGAGGGTCTCCCTGATACATTGAATACAGTTCATGAGGAATTTTCGCTGTTCAGAGGAGGAGGCTGTGCAGGATCTACATGCATGTACACCCTTGCATGCATTGCTGTGCTGCATAGATACAGGTGCCCCCTGCATAAATTACTTCTGTATAGTGTCCTGTATGATGTTGTACAGCCTCTGCATGCAGTTTCTTGCACATATTGCTGTGTTTACAGGTGATTTGTTTGGTTCTCCATGCAGTTCCTTGCATATATTGCTTCTTTATTATGTCCTGTATGCTGCTGTACAGCCTCTGCATGCAGTGTCTTGCATATATTTCTGTTTATACAGGTGATTTGTTTGGTTCTTCATGCAGTGCCTTGCATATATTAATTATGTATGCTGTTGAAGGTTTGTTGGGTGCTGTATGGTTGTACTGTATGGGGTATGTACTTGAAGGCATCCAGGGTATGTCCATGAACCTTCACTGGTCTGTGAGACCTGGTAGGGGTATGGGTAGGCCAGGGTTGATTTGAGCTGTATCTTCTAAACCATGGGAGATAGAGGGGTACTTTGGCTGAGTGACTAGGGGTTATTTTTGGTGTAGAATCCATTTTTGAGGTCTTTTTGATGATTGGAGCTTTCCTTATACTAGAAAAGTGAGTCTGATGGCTATAGGTTAGGTTTTGGAGCACCACACCAGAAGGGGTAAGAATACAATAGGACTGAATCTTGGGATCATATCTGATCAAATTTCTGTTGCTGCCCAGCAGATGATTTTGGAGCCTGGGGACTTAGGGATTATGAGATAGGATATGCACGTTTCTAATTGATGAAAATATGACAAGGGGAGCTTGTGATTCTTGAATGCCTCATACAGAGTTGCTTTGCCCTTGTGAGTGGGAATCTGGTTGAGGGCCAGGGAGTTGGAGACAGAAACTTCATGCCATAGATTTAATGGAATATTAGAGTCCTTCAGGGTGGCACAACTGGATTCAATGATTGTTTTATTGAATCTTTTGGCCAGTCCGTTTAGTTGGGGGGTATAGGCGTCAGAAAAGTGTTGTTAAATGAGGTTTTTCTTGCAGAAGGAAGACATCTTGGAGTTAATAAATTTGGTTCCTCAATCCAAGTGGAGTGTAGAGGAGTAGTAGCCTAGATGTTTGGCTTCCAAATTGATAGATTCTATGAGGTTTTTGGGTATGAGATCCTTGCTGACAACAGGAATGGATGCAAGGTATTGTGAGCATGCATTGACTACAATTATCAGATACTTATGGCCCTTTTTTGAGGTTGGGAGAGGGACAATTGTTTCAAGATGTAGTTCTTGAAACACTTGATTGGCAGTGGAGTTTTGAGAGTGAAAGGAGCCTCTGGTGATCTTTGAAACAGCATAGGATTTGCTGTTGGGGTTTTTCTTGATAGGCAGACTTAACTTATGTCAAATTTGGTGGTAGCTTACATGTCCCAGGGACTTGTGAAGGCTCTTGGCATAGGATAGGAGACATGTGACAGGAGAATGGGGAAGAAATCTAAGGCAGGGAATGTGATTGAAATAGGAACCTTTCATTGCAAGTTCACCATTTTTTAACAAGGAGAAAAAATTAGGTTGGAAATAAATGGTGTACTTGTCCAGAAGAAGTTGTCTCAGGGACAACAGATTGGTAGACAGGTTTGGGAAAAGTATGAAATCTTTCAGTTGGATCTTGCCATGCTTGTTTTGGAGGATGACTTCTGCCTTACCCTTTATTTTGATTTGATTCATGCCGCAGCTTTTCTGGATCATTCCTTTTTCTGCAGTGCATAGTTTCAAGAACAGATCAGGATCAAAAATCATTTGATTGGAGGAGCCTGAGTCCAGGAAAAATTTCAGAGATCCAGGAGGATGGGACAGGGATAGACAGCTAACATAGGTCTGAGATTCCTGTTGAATTGGTTGATTTGGGTTCTTGGGCCAAAGATGGGGATCCATCATCCAACACTTGTGCTTGGGATGATTGGCAATGATATTTTGTTTCTTTGGCTTGAATTTTCCCAAGGCGTAGGTAAAGAGAGAGGTCAGTTTTTGAGGTCCCAAAGATGCGCCATTGTTCATTCTTTGTTCATTCATGTGGATTCTGAGATGATTGAGAACAGCATTGGGATTGATTTCAGATTTGACGTTTGAGTGAGTGATTTTCTGCTTGATGTTTCTCATGGAGTCTGGAAGCTTTTCCAGGATCATGTAGGTGAGGATGTTGAAAGGAATAAAAATTCCAATCTCATGAATTTTTTGACACCAGTTTTCACTTCAGTAATAAATGATTCAATGTTTTTTTCATCAAAGGAGATTGAGGAGAATTGACTGTATACCCTAGCTCAATTCAAGGGTTTAGAAGACACAAAGTTTTTGAGGATGGCATTCCAAATTTCTTTAGCACTTTCCTTGTTTTTGGAAGTGATTGGGTTAGTATGGACCAAGGACAATAGCTTGGAGATGATGATCAAGGTAAGGATGGAGTTTTCAGTGGGTGAAAGACTCTCAGAATCTGATCCAATGGCATCCTTGAGCTGGGCCAGATTCAATGTGGTATTGATCTGAGTTCTCCAGATGGTGAAATTGTCCTCAGTGAGAACAGGAATTCATTCAATTGTTTTTTTGAGGATGGTCAGATTTATTTCATCCATTTTGAATGCAATCCAGATCTTGTTGTGATAATTTGGAGTTGGCAAGGGGGGTAATTTTACTGTTAATTGTGATAGAATTTGATTCTGGGAATCATTCTTATAAAATCAAAACTAGACTGGATGCAGAGGGCATTAACAACATGAAACAAGATGAGAGAATAAAAAGACAGAAAGCTCAAAGAAAAGACCCTACGCCAGATGACTATGGACTTGAGGTGACACAAATTGAAGTAGAGGACCACAAGAAGAAGGGAAAAGAAGATCCAGGAAACTAGCACAACAGAAATATGAGAAAATGAGACAACGGAGACACAAACAAGACAATACTTTTCTCACCAAAAGAGAAAATTCACAAAGTATAAGATGGTTGGCAAGAATTGAAGAAGGACTCAGTGTTGATGAGCTGAGTGACCTTAAGAGAGTTGAGCTGAACAATCTTAGAAAAGGTCCAATAGGCGTAAGGTGAGTTTAGGAGTTTTGAGGTTGATCTTGAGAGGAGCTGAGATGAGATGAGCTTGTGGGTCACCCAGAAGAAGAGATCAAAGGAGCCGGACCAGAGTTGCAAGTAGAAGATGATTCACCCTCAAGAAGAGAATGAGAACAGATACATGGTCAGAGGAGCATAAGAACAGAGACACAGTAGAAGGAAGATAAGCAAGAATAAAGTGTTTTCAGCGGAGACAGGAGAGACAACGCAGGGCTTGGTGTCAGAAAGAGAGAGAGAAGTATGGAGACAGGATTTCAACACAGTTTGCATGCTTTTCAATTTGATATCAAGACCGCTTTGCTCTATTGCAACAGTGATGCAGATGTACACATGACACATGTGGAGGGATTTGAAGAGCTGGGTAAAGAGGACTGGGTCTGGAAACTCAACAAGTCACTGTATGGCACAAAACAAGAGCCAAGATTCTGGAGAGCCAAATTCAAAAAAAAACCTGGAAAACCTGGGGTTGTCACCCTCCATGGGAAGCAACTCTTTTTTTGTTAATCAAGACCCTTTGTTAATCCTACACATCCATGTGGAGGATGGGCTACTAGTGGGCCCCAACAGATAAGCTCTGCTTGACTTCATCAAGAGCTTGCGCAAAGACTAGTCCATCAAGGGTCAAGAATTTCTGCCCCAGCTCCTAGTTTATACCCTTGACTGGGTGCCAAATGGGAATCCCCTACTACATCACCACAACCTTTGTGAAAGGATCCTCACAGATTGAGAAATGTAGTCAGCAAATACTGTAAAGGCACCAGCCCCACTCAACCTACATCACCGGATGCTTACCAACTTGTCCATGCTCAACTTGAATACCATGAAAAAAGGCCATTGGCACGCTCATCCACCTATAAATCAACACCTGATCCAACATTGCATACACCTTCATTGTTCTGTCATGGGTGTCCAATGGCCCAATGCAAGCTGACTGGAACCTGACCAAACACCTCTTCTGGTAACTCAAGGGGAAAAACCTTGCTTGGCTTCCTGTTTCAAAAAAAACCTGTCAGCCTCCTTGATTCCAAGACCCTTGCTATCCTTTAGCTACCAGAGGTGATAGAATAAATAATAAATATATTATTTAATAAATGCAGCAAAAATGCGTAAAATATTTGGATAAAGCTTATTGCAAGGTTAATTGGTTTGGTTATGGTTTATTGTCATAAATCAATATAGATAAATTGATTATTAAATATTTTTATAGAGGGGCCACAATTATATTGGGGATCTTTAACAGCTCTCTTCAGGGAATTTGGTATGAAAACACGTAGGCCTGGTTACTTTGGGCCCTTTAGTTTAAAGGATATTTGGACCAAAGATAATATGTATATGAAATACACGGTGGAGTTGCAGGGCTTTGTAACCAAGCTGCCACAACAGAGAAAGGATAATGAGACTCACTGGTACATTATTAAATCCTTAGGGTAGCTGTTTGGGATGTGCACTGATGGGTTAAACCTGTATACTGGGGTTATTGTCAGCCTCCTGGATGCCAACAACCTTGCTATCCATTAGCCACCAGAGTTGATAGGATAAATAAAAAAATTTATTATTTAATAAATGCAGCAAAAATCCGTAAAATATTTGGATAAAGCTTATTGCAAGGTTAATTGGTTTGGTTATGGTTTATTGTTATAAATAAATATGAATAAAGGGATCATTAAATATTTTTATAGAGGGGCCACAATTATATTGGGGATCTTTAACACCTCTCTTCAGGGATTTCTGTATGAAAACACGTAGTCCTGGTTACTTTGGGCTCTTTAATTTAACGGATATTTTGCCCAAAGATAATGTGTATATAAAATACACAGTGGAGTGGCAGGGCTTTGTAACCAAGCTTCCACAACAGAAAAATGATAATAAAACTCACTATTATATTATTAGATCCTTTGGGTATCTGTTTGGAACATGCACTGATGTTTCAAACCTGTATACTGGGGTTATAAGGTTGTTCAGCAGTTTAAATTGATATAAAGAGGTTGACGCCGGATATTATTAATCAGAATAAACCATAAATCATTTACTTATCTCTTATAAGTACTTTATTATCTTGGCACGGTGTCTGGATATAAATTTAACTGGGTCTCTGCCCATCAATATCCTCAAAAGAGCTCTTTATTTATAGCTTTTTGGATTCCCAATATTATCCTTCTGAGGGTTGCAGGGGCTCAAAGGGACGGACACTGAGGCTAGTAGGGTAACCAGTGGTAGCCTGTCACGTTTTTCTGGTGCTGTAACATGGGTAGCATCTAATTCCACAGGGTATGGGAATTATTCTACTTTATAATTGATGTTTGGACGTGTGAATAACACTAATCTGTCCTTTTTATTTATTATTTAATCAATTATCCTTAGTAAATGTTCCCAGTAAGTTAATAATTATGTTAATAGACATTCCTACGGATATTCTGATGTCAGGTGATTTCTCATTATGTATTAAATATTTGGAGTAAAGTCATGATATTGATTTTACTCCTTATTTTCAAAATTCAGTTGATTTACTAAAATAATTACTTAAAAATGTAAGTCATGGGTATTCATGTAATAATTTTACATCATAAGTTTTCTTAGTATGTCACAAAAATTTTGATGTCTAGAAATTCTCATAATAGTATATTAAAGTATTTTAATATATTTTTAGAAGTAGTCATTATCTTATTTTCGACATTTTTGGCACTTTGAATTTTATTTAATAAAAAATACGTATAAGAGTTATTTAAGTATTTTTACATAGTTTTATGTATTTTTAGACTATCTACTATCCATGGGAACATTTATTAAATTTTTAGAATTTTCCCATGTAGGTTGTAGCATGTTTATGTGGTACCTAGGTTTCTCAGGCCGCCTGTCACTTTGTCAACCCATAGTCCCGCGGCTGCATACTTGTCAGAGGCCCAGGGCTGCGTACACAAATTTGACAGAGTGACAGAGCTGTAGCTCAGCCGCGCGCGGGTGCATTGGCTGCTGCGGCTGCATGCAGGAATTGTGACATACCACATTTCTGTCTGTAACTCCTAAAATATACACAACACCTCAAGTCTGACTGAATTTCAGGTGTGAAACCTATACGTGAAAATACATGTGAAATATTTAATTGGCAAAAAAGTTCAATAGTGGTGCCATTGTATTTTGGTCTTTCTTTCCTTAATTATTTAAAAATATAAGGATTTGGATTTCAAGGGTGGGGTCAGTGAGTGACCCTACCTAATTTAGGGTGGAGAATCCATTTTTGCCATAATATTTCTGGTTTTACTACTCCTTCTTAGTTTAATGTTATTACTATTATTTTTATTTTATTTCTGTTGCTTTTGCAGCTTTCTCTGCAATAGTAGCAAGCTGACAAAACCAATCCCAAAAATTTCCTATGGGTGTGGGCAGATGCGGATTACAGTAAAAAATTGTGGAGAGGAAGTCAATTTCAGGCTAAACAACCACCCTCTATGGGAATCCTATCAGCTGCACTGCAAAGAAACCAACAGTGTTATCAAAATCCACCACAGAGGCGCAGTTCATCTTGATGAACTCATGTGCAAAAGAACTTCAGTAGATGTTGGGACTGCTCATTGGCCTGGGACTCTCAATCCCCAAACCCACCATCATGAACAACAATCAAGGTGCAAACTTCATCATCTGGGAAGCGCAACCCAATCCCAACTCACACCACATCAAGATAAACTACCAGTACATCCGGCATCTTTTAGCAAATTCCAAGCTGACCCCTCAACACTTCCCATCCAACCAGATGATAGCGGAAATATTTACCAAAACTCTGGGATACATCAAGGTAATACAAGAAAGGCAGCAGCTGCACATGGCTGCGTCCGGTTCAAAGAGGAGTGTTAGAGTGCCCACACTGCATCCAGAACCACACAGTTGCAACAGCAATTGTCCCCCTGTGGCCCTGCTTCACCATCACACCCCTGCTCAAGTGTACACCACCACTCAGAACCGCAAGTCCTCTCCTTCAGCTCACTTCAACCTCATACCATCCCTCAACTGCAAACTCCAGCTCAGTCCACTACCCAGTCTCCCCAGCCAAAATTGAAATCCTCAACCAACCTAAATTGGCCTATAGCCCCTGTGTACCTGTTCAACCAACCAGATCCTTTACAACATCAATATTCAGGAGGAGCCTGGACCTAGTATAGCTGAGGTATTTCTTGCTATTCTGATTCTTTCTGTCAAAATTATCTATCACAATATCCCCACTCAGTCGTGATGTTTTCATCTTGTGTCTCTATGTCTCTGTTCTCTGTGTCCTACTCACAACTATTGTTAATTCCTTGGTTTTTCATGACTCAAAGGGCTGCTATCTATATCCAAAAGAACCTCCTAATTTTGTTTCTGATAGTAGATCTCTCTCCAGTTGATCCAAGTCCTCAGGCAATCATTCTTTAGTTGCTATCTTGCTTTTCAGCTAAGTCTCACTCTATTTGCAACAAAATTGCTCATATACATGTGTCTATACCCAGAGAACTTATTTATATAAGGTTTTTTAAGCCTAAATCTATCCAAATTCAATAAATAAGTTTCTATTTCTCTCAAAGCTGCCATTAAAAAATTGCATTTTTCATCAAAAAACCATGTTGGGTTTATAATGGTGGATTTTATATCTCTGATATTGCTGAAAATTAATTTTAACTGTATATCTTCTTTTTCTTCCATGATTATTGTAAATTTCCCCATATTTATTGAAGGAGTGGATAATGGACTGAGTTCAGGTTACATTTCCATGTTTCAGAAAATATGATACTGCATTTAAGTTTTGAATTGTAGCTTAGGGGTTTGATTCAGATTGTCACTTCAAAACCAGAAATAAAATGTGTTGAATAATTGACACACTCTCACTTCTCAAGTAGAAAAAGGGAGACATTTTGTGGGCCAATAGATCAGGGGCTTGGTAAAATTGGTTTGGGAAATATTTTTAGATTTATAATTTAATCATAAGGGAAAATATCAGAAATAAGGGTTTGAGTTCCAAAAGACTGTAGCAGTGGGTGGTGAATAATGACTGAAAGTGGTGTTTTTCTCCGGGTTTATTCTGGGACATAAATTGGCAAATTTTAAATCACAGCAGTAGTAGAAATTCAGGATTTAAACACCTCTATTCAGAGACATGTCTCCCTTTTACCTGCAATTTAGACAGGGAACCCAATGGGCTTTTTTGGGTGCATTTTTTCTAAAAGATGGAGTTGAATTTTTATCATTAATAGCATAATATTTAGCTTTAATCTTAGTGAGCCCATTCAAAAGCATTATTGGAAACCTCATTGACTGTTATGTCAAAAATCCTACATTTTATTTTAAAGTGAAATGTTGAATTTTCAACCCTATTTGACTTGTTCACAACCCCAATTGAGTTGTGTGGCACGGTTCACAACCAAGTTCAGTTTTTAATGAGTGCTCCCCACCCATTTCAGTTGTGGATGGCCACTCAAAACTCATTTCAGCCATGAAGAGCTGCCCACAACCCCAAAATGGGTTGCGAGTGGCTGTTAATGACCCATCTGCAGTGAGCAAACAATAAAAATAATAATAATAAAAGAAACAAAAATAAATTTAAAATAAAATAAATATAAATAAATAGAAAATTGACTAAAGAAACATAAAACAACAAAACAAAAACACCAAAAAAGAAAAAAAATTGAAAAAAATCAAAAACAAAGAAAAATATATTAAAAGTAAATTCTGAGAATTTCACCACTCTGGGGCCATTAATGTGCAGCCCATAGCATATAAATAAACAATTAAAAATTCTATGGACAATCCCTCAAGTAAAAACTCCAAAAATCAAATGAAAAATGAAAGATTCTATGGACCAGCCCTAACATAAAAACACCAACAAATAAAATTTCAACTTGTGTCAGGCTGATCCCATCACAAGAAATAGGATCAGCTAGCCCAACACCAGTTAAACCTATTTCATTGGATTAGCACAAAACAAAATCAACCCGCCAAAAAAATAGGGCTAGTCCAATGGGGTGGACTTAAATCAAGCCCACCTCAATGGACTAGCCCTAAATTAAAAACACCAAAAAGTAATTCTATAAAGTCCGCCTTTATGGAAAGGCCCTAGATTAAAAACACTAAAAAAGAAAAAGACATGTTCAACTTTTGCTAAGGTCATCCCATCACAAGAAGCAAATATACTCCTTATAATAAGGTCACCTCAACACAAGTTGAACTGACTTACAAATAAAATATCATTCAAAACACTCTGTAGAGAAGGACCAGCAAGTGGAGTCAAGTGAGGCACAGGTCTTAGGACCAAAGGAGACAGGACAAGAAATAGAGAGCATACTTGTAGAGAATGACAAGCGAGTGGAGTGGAGTGAGGCACAGGTCTTGGGACTGAAGGAGACAAGAAAAGAAAGAGAGAGAGTACCTGAACAAGGTACAATGATGATGATGAAGAGAGGAGAAAACAATGAGTGATTGAATTTCAGATAGCAAGCAGACAGAGACAGGCTAAGGAAAAAAGAGAAAGCGTAATAAGGAACTGAGAGTGAATGAGAAATGAGAGAAGACCTGTAGAGAATGACCAGTGAGTGGAGTCAAGTGAGCCATAGGTCTTGGGACCAAAGGAGACAAGACAAGAAAGATAGAGAGTACCAGAATGAGGTACAATGATGATGATGAAGAGAGGAGACAACAATGAGTGAGGAGAATAGACTGATACAACAGGGGGTTAATAAGTCTGTAGGTACAACACTCTGGAAACCTAGATCAAGGATAATCATAGTTGAAGGTTTTAGGTTTCAGTGGGGACATCATTTTCAGGTCCTCATTGGGTCATTGTCTGGTTGGCTGTTGGTTGACTTGGGACTGTATAATTGTACACCCCCCCTTGCTTGCTAATCTTCTTGAAGTGGAAAAACATGTTTTTCTTCAAGGAACTTGGTGTGGAGGTGGGGCAAAATTATTTTGGTAAGGCCATTGGCCGCATTGTCAGAAGTGGGGACATAGGTGAGGATGAAGTCTTTGTTGCTAACATGATGCCGTATTCACTGGAGGCGTACATCAATATGACAGGTTTGATGCTGATAGATGGGATTTTCCAGGAGAGCTATAGCTCCTTTTTTGTCACAGTAGAGAGTGGGGGAAGGGAAGGAAGAGTCAAAAAGTTTTGAAAGAAGGGAGAGCAGTTGGGAGGTCCATAAGAGATCCTGCCCTGACTTGGATCAAGATCAATGTTTGGCTTCCGTAGTTGATAGAGCTATGACCATTTTTTTGGATCATGGCCACATGACCGGGCAGTTCAGGAGGACAGTGTTTCGGGTGAAGGAACAACGGTTTCTGCTTGAGGAATGGTTGGCATTGCAGTAGGCCTTAAGGGAGAAGACATCAGTCATGTTGCCTCCAAGGGTGATGCCTAGGTTTTTGTTGTGTTTGAGGTATCTGAGGAGATGGAGGAATGGATGTTGATGAGTGATGGTGTGCTTGTTTAGGAACTGGGAGAGATAGCTCCAAGCAAAAGCCAGATCTGGTCTAGTGCATTGAAACAGATAGTTGAGGAGTCCAACCCAGCGGCAAAAACTGAAGTTGTCATCCACAGGAGTGTCCAATATAGGTACTCTAGCTGGCTGCTGGGGAAGAGGGGTGGCAGCAGGCTTGCAGTTTGTCATGCCAAATTTGGCAAGCATATTCTCAATATATTGATCTTGATGGAGCTGAATAGTGCAAGCACTGCGGTTTCTGGTCACCCTCATTCCAGGTATCCACTTACATTCCCCCAAATCCTCCATTTCAAATCAAGACTTCATATTCTCTTTGAACTCCATAAAGTCTTTCTCTTTCCCCCCAATCACCAGATTTCCCACGTGGATATAAACTAGACAAAACTTTTGAGGGTTTTTATGAATGAAGAAGCAGGGATCAATGCCCCAGGGACTGAAGTTCAGGGCAAAGAAGGAGGTGAGTGCAGTGTACCAGCATCTTTGACTTTGCTTGAGACTGTAGAGGGATTTACAAAGTCTGATTCCATGTCCTGGGGGAACATAAAAATTGTTTTCCTTGGTTTTTTTTGATGAAGATTTGTTCTTCTGGTTCATCGTTTAAGAATTCACATCAGACATCCATTTTTTGTAGGGCCAGATCAAAGGATGCAACTAAGCTGAGAAGGATGCAAAAAGTGGGTAGGCACCCAGTGGGTGAGAAAGTGTCATTGTAGTAAATTCCTTTGACCTGTCAAAATCCATGGACACACAACCTAGCTTTTTTCTTTACAAACAAACCATTGGCATTGTACTTTGATTTAAGGACCCAGGTGGTGTCCAGCTCCTTGATGTGACTTGGTTTGGGAAAATCTCCCAGAATTGATTTCTGTTGCAGTTGTCTTTTTCCGTGTCAATTGCACTCTTCCAGACGGTCAAATCTGGTTGGGTTTTTGCTTCTGAGATGGTTTTGGGGTCATCAGTGATGGACAGCTCTGAGGTGATTGCATTTGCCTGGTGACATCTCCCATGGGTCAGGATTCTGGCTTTGAAGATGTTGGAGCCAACTTCTTTGGGGGCAATGTCATACCAGGGGACGTAGTTGTAGTGCTTGTTGGAGCAGACGGGACATTCAGAATCAGGTGGGTTGGTCAAGTCAGGAGATGGTGGATGAGTTGTTGGTCCAGGGTCAATGGGGACATCACTTCCACCAGGGGAAGTTTCATTGATTGCAGGATTGGGATTGCTTTCTGGAGCAACAGAAGAGTCTGGCAGCTCATCATTGAAGGGAAAAAGAAGGAAACAGGGGTGATCCAAACTGGAGGTTGAGTCTTTCAAGGGGAAGCAGTCATGATTTAACTTGAAATGATGAGACCAAGTGATCTTGTCCAACAAAGGGCTCCAAATTTTATAAGAGTTGTGATTTGGATCAAAACCAATCAGGATACTCTCAGCGCCAGAGGGGGAGAATTTAGAGTTCCTCCATTTCTTCTCTACATAGATGATTTCCTGACTTCCAAATGGGGCAAGATGGTGCAATTTTTGTGGTTTTCCAAACCATTTCTCAAATGGGGTGACAAAGTTGAGGGATGAGTGGGGTGTTTGATTTTCAAGAAATACAGAAGTGACAACAGCTTCACACCAGAGATTTAGAGGAGCTCCACTGGTGAGGAGGAGGGCCCTAGTTTTTTTGATAGTGGTTCTGTTCCCTTGTTCTGCAAAAGGGTTTTGCTGAGGTGTGTAAGGAGCAGAGGTGAGGTGTTGAATCCCTTTTGAGTCAAAGAGGTTCTTGAATTTTTCATTGACAAATTCCGCACCATTGTTGGAGACTACAGATTGGACTTTGTGTCTGGAGGCAAGTTCATATTTGTTTAGGAAAGTAATGAATTGGTCATAGGAGTCAGACTTACTACCAATTGGGTAAATGAAGGCATATTGACTGTAGCCATTGATGATTTTGAGGGAGTATTGGTTTCCACCCTTTGACACAGGAGAGATAGGGCCACATAAGTCCATATGGACACACTCAAGGGGAGAATTTGAAGTTGGGAAGGAACCAGAAAAGGAGGTCCTCAACATCTTGGCAATTGAGCATTCTGAGCACTAGATTGGTTCTAGCATTTGATTGGGGAAGAGCTTCTTGAGGTATTGATTGTTTGGGTTTTGCAAGGAAGGATGAAGGTCAAGGGAAGAGCAAACGGTTGCTGTTTGAGGGTGTGATAGGTTGAGAGCAAGAATTTTGTCAACAAATCTTCCACTCATAAGTTTTTCTTCACCTTTGATGCATACAAACCCATCTTTGGAAGGTTAGATGGAGTATCTGGATTTGAGGTAGGGATTCATTGAGATAAGAGAGTTGGAAAGGTCAGGTACCAGCTGAGCGTGAGGGATTTTGAGAATGCCGTTTTCCAGAGGAATAACAGCTTTGCCAAACCCTTCAACTTTAAGGGGAGCCCCATTGGCGGTGTAGAGAATGGAAGGGGATTGGTGAAAGTTAATCAAGAAATTGCAATGTTTTAGGTAATGAACCAATGCACCGCTGTCAAGGATGACAAGATTGGGGTTAATGTATTGGAGGCTGAGGTTTGCCTTTCTGGGTTGCGTTTTCCCTTGAATTCTGCTGAGGGTGGCCTGATGATAGGCAATGGAAATTTCAGGGTGGAGCTGGTGGCATTTTTCAGCCAAGTGGGTTTTGTTTGGATTGTGAGTTCCATTTTTTCAGAAATGTTGTTGTTTTTGAGTTTTATTTTTGAAGGGGTTTGAAGGTTGACTTTGGGAGACATTGAAAGCAGAGACTTGAGTGATCTTGTGGGAGTCAGATTTTTGTTGGATTTCCAGCTCAAGGTTGGAGAGGAAGGTGTCCATAGGAATTTTTTCTTGTTTGCCTTTGTTTTGATCAAATTGAAGGGATCACATAACTGCAAACAAAGGAGGTAGTTTCTTTAGGATGATGATGGCCCATAATGTTTCAATGATGGAAGATTCTAGGTTTTCAAACAAGATTTCCAAGAGTAATCAAAAGGTTTTGAGGAATTTGTTAATCAATTCTTGCAGATCTCCATTGGAAAAGGGAATGTTGTAGAGGCAGTGTAAGACTCCAAACAGTGCTAGGCCGTGGAAGTTCTGCGGAGGGGAAAGGTTCTGTTTAGGCTGCCCTTCTGAGTGTTACAAAAATATTTAAATGTAACCAAGATCAAGTTCCAGAACCTGGTAAATGAGGAATCAAGGAGTAGAGGATAAGGATGATAATAGTTTGTTAGCGACGGAACAGCACTATCTGAGGCAAGATTATGCAGGGAAAAACTTGAACAAAATAAGTTAAAATCTTCTTAGAGTTCAAAGAACAAAAGCTGTTGTATTTAAACAATGCCCACAAGCTAATAACTCTGGTTTTCAGCAGAAGATTGGGGATGATCAACTCAAACCCAAGCAACCTCCAGGTTCTCAATGAACCTGCCCAACTCTCTGCAATCAAGCGCTTGAAGGGTACCAGATAACTGAGGGTGGCTGTACAAGACAAACCACAATGTTTAAGAAGCTCTAAAACAAACAGTAACTGATTTGAAGCAAGGATAACACCAACACTTCTCAAGGGACTCAAGAGTAGGCTGGCAGAATGCAACTCCAAAGAAGCTAAGGGGAGGTATAACACTCCAGGTTTTAAGCTTAATAAGACCTCTTCAATCAATCGTGATTGGCTCCAGAAAGTTGATCAGGGATCAGGACCAGTATGGTCAGAGAAAGGGATCAAGGAGTGGTATGACACACTCAAAAATTCCAACAGACAGAATTTTTCTTCAACCAGCAAGGCTATTGGTTGGTGATAAGGATCAGGGATCAAGGGTTGAGTATGGAGGCTCAAGGATCAAAGGTGTGCTGATTTCATGCTAGGTGATTCCATTCTCTGATGATTCATCCAAAAGGCAGGGGAGAGCCCCTCCTTATATGGGCAGGAGGCCCTGTTAGACTATGTACAACGGATTCTACAAATAGAGCAAAAAAAGAAAAGGAAATCATGTGGTCACTTGCGTCCGTCCGTGGATGGGCGCACGCAACAATACCGGAATCACCCACCCCTCGTCCAAAGGCAGACGGGGTGGGAAAGAGAAATGAACCAAACCGCGGCAGATGTCCGCAGGCGGTAGTTGGCACTCTTCACCCCTTGTCCAAAGGCGGAAGTGGGTGGGAGAGCCCCAGGAAAGGTGACTGATGAAGTCCGTGAGAGCGCGGATGGGCGGATAGGAGATCCGCTTGAAACGGTTGAGTAAATCCTGACAGGCTTGAGATTCACAACTGATAGATCAAGTGAGATGGGAGATTTGATGTATCCAAGGATTTGCCAAATGCTTGGGGGTGCGGTCAGGATGGATTTGGTAAATCATGGATGAGCGCCGCGCGACGGTAGCAATGAGGAGATTGGGACGCGCGACAACAAAGATGAGGATGCGCAACAATAAAGATGAGGACGTGCAATGACGACAGCAGAGATGACAAGCAACGCACAACGGCAAGGATGATGACCAACGCGGATGAAGGATGCGCGACGCGCAACGCGCGCGGATAAAGGAAGCGCAGCGCACAAGGCGCGACGCGCGACGCGCGCGGATGAAGGACGCGCAACGCGCGACGCGTGCCGATAAAGGAAGTTTTGGATGAGCCTGAGGATAAGTTTTTTTTTTTTTTTGGTACCGGACGGTACGTTTGCGCAACAGTTTATGGGTTGAGGTCTTAAGGCGGCCAGGGTGTCCCGGATGGGGCACCACATCTCTTCCCAACTTACAGACTGTCCCTAGTCTGCTCGCAAGTTTGATGCCATAGAAAAAGAAAGGAAAGAAAGATGATTGAAACCAAAGAATGGCCATTTTGATCTCGAGAGTGGTTGAGAAAAAAAATATGTCAATCCAACCAAAAATGCTAGAAGTGGCCAAGATAAAATGAAGGAGGCGTCCCAAGTGCTCACACGCGTGGCATGAAGTAGAGTTTTCACAAAACAACAAGGATCTTGCCCAGATGGTGCACAATTGGGAGGACTTACTTCTGGACCAAGTTGCCTCCACAAGAGTAAAATTTCTTGACCTGATCAGCAGAGAACCTTCTGGCCATCTGAGTACCATCCAGCTCCTCCAAAAGATAAGATCCACCTCTAACTTGACGGTCTACTCGGTAAGGACCATTCCAGTGGTTAGAGAAAAGCTTTCCCCACTGATTTTCCAAGGAACAATTATAAGCCAATACCAGGTCACCAGGGTTTAAAGGGTCCCTGATTTGATTTAGGTGTTTATCTTCCCAATACTGAACTGATTTTGCTCTTGATTCCATCATCTTCTGATAAGCTTTGTTACAAATATCTTCACTCCGCTCCAGTTTCTTTGATCTGGCAACTAATAGTTCAGTAGTTGAGGAAACTTGTTCCCAAGAGATGCCCAAGAAAGACTCCATTTCAAGATCAAGAGGAAGCACAGCCCTCTGACCAAAGATGATTTCATAAGGAGAGTAACCAGTGGTTCGCTTGGTGGAAATTTGATCAGAGAAGAGGACCAAGGGGAGAAACTTTCAACAATTCTTGCCACTTTCACCCGCCAATTTGACAAGAGCAGCCTTCAAAGGAGCATGGCCTCTTTCCACCATGCCTTGTCCTTCAGGATAATAGGGAGTAGTAACTCTATGTTGTCCAGGGAGCAATCAGATCATTTCAGCAAGTTTTCCACCAAATTCCGAGCCACCATCCATAGAATAAGATCAGGCCAAGCCATGACGCATTGTCCAAGTCTCATGAAGGAAAGCTGCTACTGATTAAGAGCTGAGGTTCTTAAGAAACTTTGCTTCAACCCATCCAGAAAAATCATCTCTAGCCACAATGAGGTACTTAGCTCCACCAGCCTTAATGTGAACCACATCCATAGCAATCCTCCCAAAGACAGTGGACTCTCCAGTGGGGTAACAAATTTTGGCTGGGCGCCTAAGATCACGTTTCTGGCACACTTAACAACTCCTACACCATTGAGAAACAGATTTCTTCAGGGATGGCCACCAGAATTGTTTGGATATTTGTCAATAAGTTTTGGTTTCCCCACAATGACCAAGGCCTTCATGGAGATTTTCCAGGATCAAATCTTGCTTAGAAGGGATAGATACCACAACAAGTGCACAAGGAGTTGCTCTTTTCATAAGCCTAGAACCTTGGACAAAGAAGTTGGAGGACTTCCTTTTAAGGGACCAAAATTCTTTGGCAGAGAGATCAGGGGGTCTTTGGAGAGTTGAAAGGTACTGCTCCAACTTAAGCCAGAAACCTTGCTGGAAACCAGAGTAATTTTGGGAGGAGAAGGCAAAGACAGGGTGGACCAAAGGTTCTTCCTCATCAAAATACATTCCAACCTCTGATTCATCGTCTCCAATAGGTTGTTGAGACAAACCATCAGGCATGGTGAAAGATTTTCCAGGCCTGTGAACAATATCAAAAGAGAACAATTGGATGAAAGCCACCCAACAAGTCATTGGAACATTTGGGAGGCTGGGGGCATTGATCATTTCAATAATAGATTGTGCATTGACTTGTAACTCGAAGTGTTGACCCCAAAGGACAGTCTGAAGCTTCTTCAACATTTGGGCCACACCACAAAGTTCCAGTTTTGGCTGGGAGTACCTGGATTCCACATCTGAGAAAAGAAGAGATTCATACAGAGCAGGACAATCCAAACCATTTTCATCTTCCTGGGTAAGAACAGCCCCAACAGATTGATAACTCGAGTCCACTGCCAGCTTGATCTTGCCGGCTCTGGGTCCATAAGTGATCTTTTTCAAAACAATGTCTTTCCCAACAATTGTTTTGAGCAACTGAAATGATTGTTTGCAGTCTTGGGTCCAAATCCATTCAGCATCCTTCCTGGTTAAGCAACGCAAGGGAATACAGATTTTGGATAATGAGGGAATGAAGATCCTGACATAAGTTACAACACCTAGGAAACCTCTAACTTCCGTTGGATTTATTGGGGTAGGCCTGGAGATGATTTTGTTGACTTTAGAGGGTGCCATCCTTCTTCCGTCCTTGCAGACTATATGACCAACAATTTCCAAGGCAGGGACACAGGCGGCAAGTTTTGATCCAGAGACAGTAAGGCCAGATTCCTTGATTTGAAACAAAATTCTTTCCAAGACAGTAGCATACTCCCAGAAAAATCTTTGTATTCCTGAGTGCCAAGGTAAGAGCTCATTATCATAGTCAGAAACTGGCTCTTTAATCCCACCATCATTGATAAAGATACCCGCATGATCCGGGATTTCGTCCTTGAGGATCCACATCATCTGGGCCTGATAGACTGCAACGGAGTTGGTGGCACCTTGAGGCAATCAAGTCAGCTGAAATTGACCAAGGGGAGTATTGAAAGTAGTGAGGGGGAATGAAATAGGATGCAAGGATTGTTCGTCATAGCCACCCATAATGTCACCTAGACCATAGCAAGCTCTCCCAGAGAAGGATTCAACAAATTCTTCAGTGGCAGGCGGCACGCCAGAGTCTTTAATAGTAACTTTATCAAGAGGTTGGAGATCATGAACTACTCTAAGTTTACCATTACTCTTTAGGACACAGAAAACAGGACTGGAATAGCTAGAAGTCGATTGTTTGTATAAACCGGTTCAGACTTGTTTGCAGACCAACTTGATGAATTTTTCAACTTTAGCAGCAGGGATTGGGATCTTTTTCTTTTTCCAAGGGTAATGTTCAACTACAGGGATGATGTAAGGAAGACCATAGGATTCTCTCAATAGTCCTCTCTCTTCTTCACAGAATGCAATAGATTTTTCCCTTAGAGAAAAAATATTTTTGATCAAATTAAACTCATCAGGAAGAAGCCATCCATCTGGACCAAAGTTGAACACTTTCAGACGTTCTTCAGTGACCCAACCGGAGGGAATAAATGGACCAGTGAGGGATTTGGATAGACCACAGTAAGGATTGCGGGATAGCGGGGGACGCATAAGAGGAGGATTGAGGTTGAGAGGCATTGGTTGGTTGACTGGCTGGACCTTCTTTGAAACTGGTTTGTACTTGTTGGCAAAGGAGAGGAATCCCTTCTTCCTCCAAGCATTGACCAGTGAGACCTGACTACAAAAACTGAGGCTGTGTTCCAACATCTTCCAAGTCCAATGTTCTTCTGCGTCCTTGAAAGGTGCCTTCTCCATAAAAGAGGAACCAAAAGATAACACATGGCTCACATGTGTGGCACAGGGTAGAGTTTTGAAAACGACAGTAGTAGAAGCCCTTGGTGCTGCACAATTGGGAGGACTTACTTCTACCCCAAATTGCCTCCACCTAAGCCCATACTCCTTCATACCAAAGCCACCAAGAAAAGAATTGAGATTGAGATCTAGTTAAGACTCATTGTGGAGATTCAAAACCGGAATAGAGGATGAGTGATCAGGCTGAAAAGAAAAAGAAAAAGAAGATACCACAGATCCAGACAGAGAGGAAATATTTTTGGATTTTTCGGATTTTTAACGTGTTTGGGTTTTGATCTTATTTGGATGAGAAGAAAATGATGAGGAAAAAGAAAGATACGCCTCTGAGGTGGGAGTTGGTCCATGAGTTGAAGTCTGAGGCTGAGGAGAACTAAAACTATCAGTAGGGCCAACTATTCTGCTAAAAAATGAGGATGAAAGGAATGAGAGTTTTCTTTCTGTTTTCCTTTCAGGACAGATTTGGGAGGGTTACCAGGGAAGTCTCTTTCCCAACGACCAGAATCCAAAGAACAAAGGGGAACTTCAATCTTTCTGCCATCCGCATCAGGGAGGAGAATTCTCTCCCCAACTTGATCAGAAAACATCAGGGTAGCACCAAAGTCCATTAAGAAAGGCCTTCCCAAGATCATGGGACCATCCAGAAAAGTGATCCAGAAGTGACAGGTGCCAACAATATTTTGACCAATTCAAAAAGGAATATCCTCAGCAATACCAACCAGTTCACAGGACTGATTCCCAATTCCATAGACCGCAGAGTTGAAACTGACCCTTGGGCTAAGTTTAAGCTTGCAGGCCATGGAGTCTGAAATCAAGTTGAGCTGAGAACCTGAATCCACAAGGAGAGAAACCATTTTAGTTGAATCACCAAGACAAAATGGAAGAAAATCAAGAGGACAGGAATACAGGTTGGTATCTGAAGAGGGATCTGTTCCACCAGAATCCTCTATCAGAGTACCAGAGGAGACCTTTAATTTGTCCAGACCAATCTCCACACGTCAACGAGAAACCCATTTCTTCATCCCTTCTGCAACAGATGGAGAAATCAACAGGAGTTCAGCCACAGATAGATCAGGGATTTTAAGATCAGAAATTTTCTTTAATACTCCTTCCACAGCATTAGGGTAGTCCTTGGATATGCCCCTCTCAAATCAAACTTTGGGCTGGGTGGAGGGAGGAAGATCAGGTGAAATAGGTGATGGAAGAGGATCTGAGGGTTGGGCAGGTTGAAGAGGGGGGGATCAGAGTTGTTTTGGAACCTTTCCATAAGTGGTTCCCTTTCTACTTCCATGTCTTCCACATCAAAGGAAGGAGGCTCCGGTGAAGATCGGCGTTTAGCGGGTTTTTGCAGAATGGAGGATGGAACAGGAGGAGACTTATGAGGTTTTGGTTCCTCATGGGGTTTCCTAGCTGGATTGGATTGATAGGTGCCAGGGAAGCTGGAAGAAGTGATAGCTGGGGGATACCAAGGTTGCAGAGTTCCACAGGATGATTGAAAATCCACAGAGACCAAGGATGCCTTCTTAGGAGTTGGTGGTTGGTATGAGGCCACCACATGATGGATCGGTCGAGACAAATCAAAAGGGATCAAAGCACCGTTAGGAAGGAAAAAATTATTTCCCTTCTGCTCTACTAACTTCTCCTGCTTTTCCTTCTGGATTTCAGGACATCTACCAGTACCATGGCCTTCCCTATGGCAATAATAACAGACTATAGTAGACTTAGGAACAGAATTAGCAGGTTTAGGAGTGGCTAAAGAGGATATTTTCTGATCTATTTTATTCTCAAATTCCTGAAGTAATTTAGTGATCTCATCTATATTAGGTGTCTCCCGGTGAGTCTGAGGATTGGGTTTAGGTCTGCAATTGGCTTCCATCTTATTCATGATTTTGTTAGATGCTTGAAAAGAGGGGGAAAGGACTGGTTCAGTGATTTTAGGTTTTTCAAAGGTGAGAGCTGTTTGACCTTTCATCACTTTATCCACAGTATTCCTAAGAACCATGAAAGCAGGAAGCTTGAACCAATTGTCTCTTTTTGTGATCATCGATCCAGACTTCACCAATTCATCCTTAATTCTTTCCTGCACTCCTGGAGAGAAAGACTGAAAAAATCGCACTCAAATTTTGTCCAATGTATCAATGTGATTGTTTGGGATAAGATAGGACTGGATAGGGTCCCAAGATTTTCTGAAAGTCTGATAGTCAGAGGCTGAGGAGATACCACCATTGGAGATCCATTGAGAAACCAGGGCATCCAAGTCTTGCAAAGTAAATCTGGCTACATCTATTTTTCCCCAATAGGCCAACATAGCCTCCTTCAGGAGCCGCCAGTTGTGAGTTTCAAATCCCTCGAACGATTTGATAACCTCCATAACTTCGTCTGAAGAGATAAAAAATTTTAACTGATAAGCCATATCATATTCACTGGCACCATCCACTTCCGCAGCCATCTCATAGGAGTCCAGGAATTGTTCAACATTGGTCCCATTGAAGCCTAAGTTTTTGTTCTGAGGTTTGATTTTGACCATCTTGGCCCGAACAGATAAAGAGGATCCAGCAGATTCCATGTTGAAGAGTTCCTAAGAGATCCAAAAAAGCAGAGTTCCAAGGTGGCTCACAAGTGTGGCAAGAGTAGAGCTTCACAAAAACAACAAGGATCTTGCCCAGATGGTGCACAATTGGGAGGACTTACTTCTGGACCAAGTTGCCTCCACAGTTCAGATCTGAAAAAATAAAAGAACAAACAGAAAAAGAAAGAAAAGAAAGAAGAAATTGGATTGGATTTCGGAGTTGATTCTTCAAGTTGGGACTGTAAATCCCAAGGTTGCTGGTTCAATCCCGGCCCAGGGGACCAAATGTAAGACTCCAAACGGTGCTAGGCCGTGGAAGTTCTGCAGAGGGGAAAGGTGCTGTTTAGGCTGCACTCCTGAGTGTTACAAAAATATTTAAATGTAACCAAGATCAAGGTCCAGAACCTGGTAAATGAGGAATCAAGGAGTAGAGGATAAGGATGATAATAGTTTGGTAGCAATGGAACAGCACTATCTGAGGCAAGATTATGCAGGGAAAAACTTGAACAAAAGAAGTTAAAATCTTCTTAGAGTTCAAAGAACAAAAGCTGTTGTATGTAAACAACGCCCACAAGCTAATAACTCTGGTTTTCAGCAGAAGATTGGGGATGATCAACTCAAACCCAAGCAACCTCCAGGTTCTCAATGAACCTGCCCAACTCTCCGCAATCAAGCGCTTGAAGGGTACCAGATAACTGAGGGTGGCTGTACAAGACAAAGAACAATGTTTAAGAAGCTCTAAAACAAACAGTAACTGATTTGAAGCAAGGATAACCCCAACACTTCTCAAGGGACTCAAGAGTAGGCTGGCAGAATGCAACTCCAAAGAAGCTAAGGGGAGGTATAACACTCCAGGTTTTAAGCTTAATAAGACCTCTTCAATCAATCGTGATTGGCTCCAGAAAGTTGATCAGGGATCAGGACCAGTATGGTCAGAGAAAGGGATCAAGGAGTGGTATGACACACTCAAAAATTCCAACAGACAGAATTTTTCTTCAACAAGCAAGGCTATTGGTTGGTGATAAGGATCAGGGATCAAGGGTTGAGTATGGAGGCTCAAGGATCAAAGGTGTGCTGATTTCATGCTAGGTGATTCCATTCTCCAATGATTCATCCAAAATGCAGGCGAGAGCCCCTCCTTATATGGGCAGGAGGCCCTGTTAGACTATGTACAACGGATTCTACAAATAGAGAAAAAAAAGAAAAGGAAATCATGTGGTCACTTGCGTCCGTCCGTGGATGGGCGCACGCAACAATACCGGAATCACCCACCCCTCGCCCAAAGGCAGATGGGGTGGGAAAGAGAAATGAACCAAACCGCGGCAGATGTCTGCAGGCGGTAGTTGGCACTCTTCACCCCTTGTCCAAAGGCGGAAGTTGGTGGGAGAGCCCCAGGAAAGGTGACTGATGAATTCCGTGAGAGCGCGGATGGGCGGATAGGAGATCTGCTTGAAACGGTTGAGTAAATCCTGACAGGCTTGAGATTCACAACTGATAGATCAAGTGAGATGGGAGATTAGACGGATCCAAGGATTTGCCAAATGCTTGGGGGTGTGGTCGGGATGGATTCAGTAAATCATGGATGAGCGCCGCGCGACGGTAGCAATGAGGAGATTGGGACGCGCGACAACAAAGATGAGGACGCGCAACAACAAAGATGAGGACGCGCAATGACAACGGCGGAGATGACAAGCAACGCGCAACGGCAAGGATGATGAGCAACACGGATGAAGGACGCGCAACGCGCGCGGATAAAGGAAGCGCAGCGCGCGAGGCGCGACGCGCGACGTGCGCGGATGAAGGACCCGCAACGCGCGACGGGCGCGGATAAAGGACGGTTTGGATGAGCCTGAGGATAAGTTTTTTTTTTTTTTTTGGTACCGGACGGTACGTTTGCGCAACAGTTTATGGGTTGAGGTCTTAAGGCGGCCAGGGTGTCCCGGATGGGGCACCACAGCGGTCCATAAAGTTGACTACATTTTCAAGGGATTTAGTGGCGTAGTGGTTGCAGATAGAGTCCCAGAGCTCCTTGGGTTCATTGATGGATGGGTTTTTGACAAACCAGGTGAAGTTCCGCTGATTGAGGTGTAACCAAATAAATGTTGTGGCTTGTTTCTTTTTCAGCTTGACTTCAGGAGAGATTACTTTTGAGGTTTTGAGAACCACACCATTGAGGTCCTTGTATCCCAGATCAGTGAAAATATTATTTTTCCAGCTGGAGAAGTTGGCTGGTCTCAAGATTTTTTCACAGAGTATGCCACGGGACTCAGCGGTTTCTGCCATGATGTGAAGGTGAGAGAGGTATGAGTGGCCAGGAGTTTTCTGTGTGAGTTTTTTTTGAACTGTTTCTCCTGATGATGAATCTGAGTTGCAAGAGGAATAAGATTTGTTGCTAGATGAGGTAGACAGAGGTGATGGAGGGGTGTATGTTGAGCTTCCAAGAATTGAATTGGAGTGGGCCATGGTTCAGGTATTCTGGGTCTTCTGCACGCTCCTTGTCATATTGTGCTTGCAGCTGTTATTTGAATGGGCTCATAACCTGTAGAGAATGACCAGCGAGTGGAGTCAAGTGAGGCACAGGTCTTGGGACCAAAGGAGACAGGACAAGAAATAGAGAGCATACCTGTAGAGAATGACCAGCAAGTGGAGTGGAGTGAGGCACAGGTCTTGGGACTGAAGGAGACAAGAAAAGAAAGAGAGAGAGAGTACCTGAACAAGGTACAATGATGATGAAGAAGAGAGGAGAAAACAATGAGTGGTTGAATTTCAGATAGCAAGCAGACAGAGACAGGCTAAGGAAACAAGAGACAGCTTAATAAGGAACTGAGAGTGAATGAGAAATGAGAGAAGACCTGTAGAGAATGACCAGTGAGTGGAGTCAAGTGAGGCACAGGTCTTGGGACCAAAGGAGACAAGACAAGAAAGAGAGAGAGTACCTGAATGAGGTACAATGATTATGAAGAAGAGAGGAGACAACAATGAGTGAGGAGAAGAGACTGGTACAAAAGGGGGTTAATAAGTCTGTAGGTACAACGCTCTGGAAACCTAGATCAAGGATAATCATAGTTGAAGGTTTTAGGTTTCAGTGGGGATTTCATTTTCAAGTCCTTTTTGGGTCATTGTCTGGTTGTCTGTTGGTTGACTTGGGACTTTATAATCATACACACTCAACATAATGATTTCAACTGAAAACACTCAACATAATTATTTTCAAAATGTGAAAACTCTTTACATTAATAGAATTCAAATATCAGCATCAGAACCCAAACCCAAATTATGAAATCAAAATGATGTTTATAACTTAGAATACAACCTAATTTGATCTTTTAGATGATCAACCCGACCAGAATCTTTTTTTAGAATTCAAAGAAGCAAGTTTTCAAACAATGGGCGGGACTGGAATCATTCCTCCCTCAAGCAAAAGATGATCCCAGTGACTATTGTTGACAAATCAAATGAAGATAGCTTCTGGTTGTTGTTTTACACCCATTTTCATAGCAGTATAAGTAAAAAATGAATCCAATGAAATGAAACATATTGGTCTTCCATAAGTATCAGCTATTAATTGACCCATTTATGGCTTTGAAAGACATTTTGAAAAGGGAATATTTTCATTGATGTCATTAACATCAAGTCTTTGTTCTATCTTTTCAAAATATTTACTGTCACCAAGGATCTTAGAATAGCATGTCTTATTTTTCTCAATTTTTCAATCTTTTCCTTTTGTAATTTAAACTAGCCATTCTCATTGTACCCAAGTTATTTAGAAATGACTGTAGATCCAAAATTTCCATCACCAACCAGCTCCCAAACCTCCTTCAAAAACTTATGTAAGTTCTCAGGTATTTGGTTGAGGTATTTCAATTTGGGTTCCTACAATTAAACATTACTTAGCCAAAATCCTAATCTAATTAAAGAAATTGATACTCACCAAAGATGAGCTTCTGTTTGAATCCTCCATTTCTTCTTCTTCCTTGGGAAAGGATTCTGATTCCAAATAAATGGATCCTAATTCAATTTCAGTATTTTCCTCTGAACTATGAAATTTAGATGAAGAGCCATCCTTGCACTACAGAAATCATTTTCCCATCAGTTCATTAAACCATAAAAAGAAAAATTCTCAAAATAAAATAATCACTATCTTTGGTCTTTTGGTTTTCTTTTAAGTTCCCTTTCAACATGTTTAAATTTTCACAAGTAGCTTTTAATTTGGGTTAACCGCGGCTGTACCTAAAGACTTTTGGCTCAAGCCTTTGCTTTGCAATCAAATTTGCTTTATGCTTGACCACAGACTTCAAAATCTCCAATCTAACTTGTTAGGGTTGTCCAGTCAGCATGGAATTCAACTTAATATTAAATATTTTGATTTTACAATCACTGGATCTGTTTTAATATTTCAAAAAGAAAAAAATAATTAATCTTTCAATCCTATAATTTTTACCCTTCAAAAAACCCAAAAACCCAGCTTACATCACTGGAAGGTTCATAGTCCAACCTCCACTGAGGATGAACATCCTCAGGCATAATGGATCCTCTTTATTCTAGTATTTCTGCTAAGATGTAGGAGCAGGGAAAGCCCACTTTTTTTAAATATGAATTGAAGCACACTTCCCCATCACCCTTGTGCATTAACTATTCAAATTTTTCCCCAATGATTTTAATTGCCTCAATTGACAATTTTTAAACCAAAGGTGAAAGCTCTTTTAGAAGATTGGTTCCTAACTTTATTTGAAAATTTTTAAGTGACGCATGCACTGATTGGATTTGGCTTTCAATGGTTTCTTTGAGTTGTTTCCACACATCCAAAATTTTCCCCAAAGATCACTCAAGTAATTGCTTGAGAGTAGCATGGGCCCCTTCTTACCAATATTTTGTTTTATTTCCAGAGTCTGGGTTGACACAATTCCAGGCAATTACAAACATCTCTTTGATAGGTAAAATTTTCTTTTCCATACACTCAAGCACATCCTCATGGTCTTTCAAGAAACACTGTATACAAGTTTCAACACATGCATTCCCAGAAGAGATGAACAGAAGGAGAAATAAATGGGCCTACTCTGAGTTCTGCATCATTGACTTCTTCCTCCTCCTTGGTTTTAGAGGCCCCATAATTTTCCCATAGAGCCATAAAACTTTTCCACCCTTCATTGTAATCACTGAAGAAAACTTGGCAATTTTCTTGAATATTGTTAGACAAGTGCCAGGAGCATGGCTGTCTCAATTACTCAGGGAAACTATGCTCAATGGCACAAATCATAGCTTTTTCACAGTCCATCACAAAGCCTTTGGGAAGCCTCTCTGGATCATAAGGCAACTCCTTTAATGCACTCAAAGCCCAGCTGTGGGGCTCATATGTTTCTTTTGTTATAAAAAAAAGCCTTTGTAAAATTTTTCCTGTTGGCCATCATTCCTACAACATTCAATAAAGGGAGGTTGTACCTATTTGTTTTATATGTACAATCCAACATAGCAATATCATGGTATTTTTTACAAATTTTTGTAGACTCAGGATGAGCCAGGAAAAGTGCCTCCAATTGACCCTCTCCACCAAATTTTGACCTGGAAACCCACTGGTTTTCCTGGAGCATTTCAAATGGAATGTCCATAACATTTTTCCCATTGAGTTCTTCTTTCTTTACCATGCGCATAGTGTTATATCATATTGTTCTGCTTTCAATTTATGCTCCACCATAAATATTGCTCCATTTCCTTTTGAGTTGAATTGTATTGAGCCAATCTTTTCATGCCTTCCATAAGTTGATCCAAAGCTACACCAGAGATTCTCCTCAGTTGAGGATGCACTGAGGGGTTTTCAGATTTTTGATGATTGTTTTTGTCATTTCTAATGGAGAGATGCCACATGGGATCTGCTACTGTGAAACTTGCACGGATCATGAATTGAAGTCCAAACTTCCTTTTGAGTTTTCCTTTGCCATTTGCCAAGGCATGGCCCTTCATATACTCCAAATATTTTGCATTCTAGGTCAACATATTTGTCCTTTTTTGACTTGAATTTTTTCAATACTTAGCCATGCATGGCTTCCCATTTCTGACAATAAATCACAGCTTCTTTTCTACTAGTAAAGTATCTCACAGGAAGAGGGTCAAGGGTTTCTGGCACCTCTTAGTTACATTAGTATTTTTCAAGCCAAATCATTCTCAGTAAAATGGCATATGAAATGTGACCCATGTGCTTGAGTGAATTTCAGCTGTGAAGAATAATCTTGTTCCTCAATTTTAACCCTCAATGAGCATTCAATTGGGGGTTCCAATTTTTTCTTTTCCAACTCCCTACCCAAATCCCTAGATTCCAAAGCTTTTTTAACAATACTTTAAAACTAGTCCATTAATTCAGCCATTTTTAAACCAGGGGGGCTTGGGCTTTCCACTATAATCCAAAAAAAAACCAATTCAGTTTATTATTCAACCCAACTGTTTCCAAAAATTCCAAAGTGTACTCACTTTTGCATTGAGGGAAAAATTATCCAACAGGTGAGTATCATTTTGTGACAAGACTTTGTTCTTCCAATAGGCAGAATGTTTCATTTCCAAGTTTCTTTTTGTGCTCCAACAGTCCCACATAGTATGCCACATCCCCAAATTTGGGTTGACAGCACTAAAATGTGGTCCAGGGGTGCCTAGGTACCCCAATTCCCCCAAATGGGCCAGGAAAGCAAGTGCAACCCCACGCACAACTCATGCATCCCCCAGAGGGTTGTAAATCCCCAATTGCAACTCCAAAAGGCTTGCAAATCCCCAATTGTAACTGTTTTTGAGTTGAAATTGGGGATTTGCAACCTCCCAGGGGATGTGCAAGTTTTAAAGGACTTTGCTTTCTGCTTGTTGAGTTGTGATTTGCCTTTCACAACGCATATGCATTGTGAGTGGCAATTCATGCCCATTTGCAACCCTGGGGTTGCAAATGGGCATGAATTGCCTGTTTTGAAATGTCTACCAAAACTTCCTTTCCATTTTTGGGCCTGAGGATTTCTCTGATTGCTTACATGGCTTCCCAACTCAAATTGGATTCCAATCCTATTTTCAAAGCCTCAAATCTTTAGGGAGCCATATCTTACACAAAATTGAAATTGGGGGGTTTTCAGAGTTGATGAGGGTTATAACTCTGAATTTCACTTTGAGGGAACCTTTAGACTACCAAAATTCTTTGAGGGTTGAGTTAGAAACAACATGGTGAAAAATATAACTTTGGGGATTTCATCATCCATAAAGGAATGGATTTGAAAGTGAGACCCAATTTGAAGCAGACCATACATGAATGGTTAGACAAATTCAGTCATCTTCCTCAACAGGTGAATTGGATTTATTGAGCAAAACAGACTAAAAATAGAAAAGAAGCAGACAAAACATTAGCATAAAATGGAGTTGATCCACAAAAATACAATTTCCAAAAGTATGAACAATGGCATTACTTTTTACAACTGTGATTTTTCTGGAAAGAAAATATATACTTATGGATTAGAAAGGATCTGATTGTACATTTTAGAAAACTTCTGTCGCCATAGCAGATTCATTTTCTTGGAATTGGTATCTGAGCTTAGATTAAGATGAAGATGAAAGCATCTCGGAAAGGCAATCGTAAAAAAAAAGCATTCGCTGCGATCTCAAGTAATCCAACGTCAGGATTGATTGAAAAGAAACCTGATTGGCGTCCATGCCAAGTGTAAAACAAGACAATTCAGCTTACCTGACGTCCGCTTTAGGGACACGCCGGGGAAATCTCATTTATGAAATGTTTTTCTCCTTAGTTAGACTGATATGAGAACTGGAGTGATTGTTTTGCGATCACTGAACATGATGATGATTCAAAAGTTAGGTCCTTGATGATCTGGGCAATCACCAAGGTGAAATCCCAGGAGATGAGCTGACTCAAGATTGTATGGGCTCACCGGCATGGTGTTGGGTTGGTTTGTTTTTGAAAGGAAGCGTTTAACTGATCAAGTTATCGAGTCTGGAAAATCGATATGCGTATGCGGAAGATAGAGCAAAAAAAAGTATCAGGAGCGGTTAGTCTGTAATTCTGTATTTTATTTAATCCCCGCGAGACGATCACGTACCCATGTTTGCGCCCAATTATTTGATTCAAAGAATTCCAACGACCAAAGATGAAAGAAAAGCCTGCACCGGATAAGTTTGAGGTGTGTCACGATTAGAAACGGATAGTAAGACGAAGAAATGTTTCAATTATGAAATGAATTAGCTGATGAAATGATCAGATTACCTTACGGGCAAGATAGGTCTCTTGCAAAGAAAGAGACTCGTGAAACTCGAAAGCAAACCCCTCGCAATTCTGGGCACGGAAGACAAAGTTTGGGTTACTAGGGAAAGTGGATGTGACAGCCTGCACATGCTTGAGATGTGAACAGGTATCAAAAAACTTACTATCAGTCATTCACTTTGAGCGGCGACGTTTAGGACAAAGGATATTTCCGTCGTCATCACCCTCACGATTGCGCTTTAATCGGCGGAAAATTTGATTCATTTCTGCCCGAGCTAAGTCCAAGAACAAGTAGTCGGGTGGCTCGATTTTCCGTAAATTTTGGATTATTTCGAGGGAGTCAGGTGTCAAGCGAAAGGTGTGGGTGCGGGAGACAACGAGTTCAGGGTATTCGGGGACAAGGGCAAGACGAATTCGAACATCGTATGCAGACCGGCGGCGGCGGCGGCGGCGGCGTCTAGAAGTGCCCCTAGTGGATGGTGGAGGAGGGGATGACATTATGCCTTCCTCAAATTGGGTAGTGCTCAAGGTTGAGGACACCGCTTTTGTGATTGGGTTGGATAGGTGAGGAGAAGAAGCGAGTCAGAGTCCTGACAGGATTGAGACCAGACTTTAAAGGCATCAGCTTGACTAACCCCCCATTTGTAAGTGGGATGCAGCTTTGGCTCCGCATCTGGAGTGTCAGCATGAAGCACGAGTAAGGGTTCGGCTGAAGCGCGTCAACGGAGCTTGAATTCAATTTCCGAGCGCGTAAAGGAAAAAAAAATATGGACGTGCTATTACTTACCGGGAAAATAACTTGTTTTTCATGCAGTGAACAATTCATGTCGTTTTTGCCAATCGCCGCGGATGAACACTGGAGGGCCGGAATGTAGCGGCTCCGATGAAGCAAAGCATTGGCCCGGGGGCTGAGCTTGTCCGTAGAAGCTGAGCCCGGCTTGTACACAAGGATATGGATTATAAAGGAGAAGCAAGTGATTTTGGCGCGAGCCCTGTTGTCGTGACCACCACAGCACCTAGGAGTCGATATAACCACTATTATCTCATGTTACTGGGGGACAACTGTGTATTCTTTGGCCCATCATGATGCGATCTGGCGTCAATTGGTCGAAGTTGGTCATGGATGGTGAGTAGCAGGGGAATTAAATCCAGGATTTGTTCCATGAGGTCACACAGCTTACGGCTATGTTGCCAAATCCTCTATCAGAGCGCACAGTCAAGCTATCGCTGTCAGTGAACCTTAGGCGGATAGTCCCTGTAGCCGAGAAGCAAAGGTCCAGTAAAATTGACTATCAGTAACAGAGAAAAAGATCGCATCAGCTTACGCCAGCGAGATGGAAACTTTCCAAACTCACGACATAGTGGTGATCGGAATGAAAATGGTTCACATTTAACATCCAACGTGCCCCTTTAATTTTGCTGGAAGGACGCCTGGGTGTTCCTTTTGGGGGAACGAGGAACGCGCAGGGAAAAAGAATGAATTAATAGGGCCAATGCCAAGGATCTTCACTGACACTTGAAAGCATGCGCACGCCCAGCTTTGGTTTATGCATGTCTCCCAACAAGCTATCATCTTCATTGATTGATTCAAGAATTGTCAGCTTGCTACTATTGCAGAGCAAGCTGCAAAAGTAACAGAAATAACATAAAAATAATAATAATAAAATTAACCTAAGAAGGAGAATGAAAACCATAAATATTATTGCAAAAATGGATTCTCCACCCAAAATTAGGAAGGGTCACTCACTGACCCCACCCTTGAAATCCAACTCCTTATATTTTTAAATAATTAAGGAAAAGAAAGACCAAAATACCACGGAACCATTATTGAACTTTTTGGCCAATTAAATATTTCACATGTATTGTTGCGTATAGGTTTCACACCTAAAATCCAGTCAAAATTGAGGTGTTGTGTATATTTTAGGAGTTACAGACAGAAATGTGTTCTGTCACAATTCCCGCATGCAGCCGCGGCAGCCAAT
The DNA here is from genome assembly GCA_025617555.3 of Puccinia polysora. NCBI lineage: Eukaryota > Fungi > Basidiomycota > Pucciniomycetes > Pucciniales > Pucciniaceae > Puccinia > Puccinia polysora. The sequence goes on along the minus strand of CM062616.1, from coordinate 39,687,551 downwards.
GCACCCGCACAGGGCTGAGCTACAGCTCTGTCACTCTGTCAAAGCCGTGTATGCAGCCCCAGGCCTCTGACAAGTATGCAACCGTGGGACTACAGGTTGACAAAGTGACAGGTGGCCTGAGAAACCTAGGTACTGCATAAACATGCTACAACCTACACAGGAACATTCTACATATTTAATAAATGTTCCAGTGGATAGTAGATAGTCTAAAAATACTTAAAATTATATAAAAATACTTAAATAACCTTTATGCGTATTTTTTATTAAATATAATTCAAAGTACCAAAAATGTTGAAAATAAGATAATGACTACTTCTAAAACTTTATTAAAATACTTTAATATACTATTATGAGAATTTCAAGACATCAACATTTTTGTGACATACTAAGAAAACCTATGATGTAAAAATATTACATGAATACCCATGACTTACATTTTTAAGTAATTATTTTAGTAAATCAACTGAATTTTGAAAATAAGGAGTAAAATCAATATCATAACTTCAAATATTTAATACATAATGAGAACTCACCTGACATCAGAATATCCATAGGAATGTCTATTAAAATAATTATTAACTTACTGGGAACATTTACTAAGGATAATTAATTAAATAATAAATAAAAAGGACAGATTAGTGTTATTCACATGTCCAAACATCAATTATAAAGTAGAATAATTCCCATACCCAGTGGAATTAGATGCTACCCGTGTTACAGCACCAAGAACACATGACAGGCTACCACTGGTTACCCTGCTAGCCTCAGTGTCCATCCCTTTGAGCCCCTGTACCCCTCAGAAGGACAATACTGGGACTCCAAAAGCTATAAATAAAGAGCTCTTTAGAGGATATTGATACCCAGAGACCCAGTTATATTTACATCCAGACACCATTCCAAGGTTATCAAAACTTATAAGAGATAAGTAAGTGATTTATGGCTTTAGTATGATTAATAATATCCGTCCTCAACCCTCTTTTATCAATTTAAACTTCTGAACAACCTTATAACCCCAGTATACAGGTTTAACCCATCAGTGCATGTCCCAAACAGGTACCCAAAGGATTTAATAATATACCAGTGAGTCTTATTATCCTTTCTCTGTTGTGGCAGCTTGGTTACAAAGCCCTGCCACACCAAGGTGTATTTTATATACAGTTTATCTTTGGGCAAAATATCCTTTAAACTAAAGGTCCCAAAGTAACCAGGCCTACATATTTTCATACTGAATTCCCTGAAGAGAGGTGTTCAAGATCCCCAATATAATTGTGGCCCCTCTATAAAACTATTTAATAATCAATTTATCTATATTGATTAGCAACAATAAACTACATCCAAACCAATTAACCTTTCAATAAGCTTTATTCAAATATTTTACGTATTTTTGCTGCATTTATTGAATAATATCTTTATTATTTATTCTATCACCTCTGGTAGCTAAAGGATAGCAAGGGTCTTGGCATCCAGGAGGCTGACAATAATAATAGGGGGTGTCTTTTGACATGTTAGTTCAGAGGTAACAAAGGAGTCAAGGCTCACATGATCCAAATTTCCAATAAGATGGATGGAGTCTTGCAAGAGTGAACAAGCTGCTTGATTGACAAAGTCCACTGTTGCAATCCCTAGCATTTAAAATAGTGAATCCAACAACCAAAGTGGGGTATCACACACAACTCATTGTGTTTGATAAAGATGATCAACCAGGCTTTGATGTGTGACTGGCACTAGCTCCAATGCCTGCAAGATTAATAATATTAAGAAGCGTTTTGGTATCTTTTTCATCCAGAGGACTTCAACCCAAACGTGGCAACTCACAGCCAGAGTTTGATTCAGATCCATTGATCCACGCAGCCTTCTTGGTCCCTGACGCCAATATTGTTTGAGTAAATGTGCCCAGGTACCTTTGCAGAGGTTCCCACCAAAGCCAAACAACTTTTTTTGCTTTGCTTTGAGCTTTTCATCAATTTTCAAGAAGACTGGCGCAAACCCAATTGAGAATAGTGTGTATCATGGGATATGGCATTCCGGCTAACTTCATCAACGCCTCCTGCTACAGGTCAGTTTAATACATCACAGTTACAGGTCAATCATCAAGTTGGACTTTTGATTATTTTGAACATTTGGCCCCATTACCACTACCCAGGCCATGTATGCACATGGACACATAAGGTGCACCAAGCAGGTATTTAGATCTTGGCCCAACAATGGGAAGGGTACACTTAAAATTCCACCAGAGTATAATCAATGCTGCAACAACAAAAAACAGCTCAATTTTGGCCAAGTGTAATATAGCACTGAGACTTTGTGCAAAGAATGCACAAAAATTTAAATAAATAAATCTGGACTGCCTTCCACCACAGAAAAGTTCATGTCACCTGCTAGCAAGTGCCATCAAGGAATATATTGTTGAAGCCTTCTTCATTCTCTATTTTGAGGTATCTACGGTCTTCAATTCAGTAGTTGGTGTACAGAGACTGTGAATCAGGGAACTTGGTCAAAGATTGACCAATCTTTGATCAAATTGACCTGAACTTAGTTATAGATTGGGCCTGACCTCCTTGATGTCACTTGCTAGCAGGTAACATGGGATTTGTTAGGGTGTTTGACTGCTATTTTCTGAATTTTCACCTTTTGAATTATTATATAGAAGCAATGAAGTTCTAAATCCATCCCATGACTCTAAAAAATATAGTTTAATCAAAACACTCCTACCATAAGGTGGATACTTTCCTAAATAGCTAGCTTTATTGTCAGTTCACAAGAAATTCCTCACAGAGGGTGACAAAATCAAATTGCAGCAGATTTAGAATTTACAAATCATCCAAAAATTTGGGGATGATGGAACTCTGAAGGCTTGAATAAATTTGGAAATTGCTCTAACAAAGGCTCTTTCTTGAGTAGAATAATTTAAAATAGGGTAACCATGTTGTGGATGTCATCTTTTGAAGATATAAATCTTTAAAAATGGTCCAATTCAGATGACTCACCTTCATTTCAAACTCATAGGTGTTTCAAAACATACCATTTATTTGCAATGGATTCCCCCAAAAAAATGAAGCATGCATTATAGTGAATTTTCACTTTTTTCAGGGGACCTGAATGAGACACTCCACTTTCTCTCACTAAATTAAGAATTTTTCAATTGAAAAAAAAAACTAAAAAAAAGAATGAGAATGACTGAATGCAATACTTTTTTTTGCCTCACACCAAAGGGAAGGTGTTCAAAATTGGAAGGAACATGAAAAGGAAATTTTTGAATTTCATGCAACCACAAAAAATTACAATGGGGATATGTATTTAGAGTTTAAATGATTTGAGCCAAAGGAAATTTTGTACTATTTCTCAAGTAAATTTTAAAATTTGGTCTTCATGATCAGATTTGTCTCAACAAAGAAGTCTGGCATAAGCTGAATTTAAACTTGAAACTAAGAAAATTAAAAAATCCATGAAATTAACCAACTGTGGAAGGAATCAAAAGCAATAATAAAAAAAATTCCTTGATGAGAGAGAAAAAGAGCTTGATTAAAATGATGGTAGACTTGAATTAATACACCAGCTTCAACAAGATTCACTGGATACACATGATAAGATTTTAAGAAAAACTAGGAAGATTCTGAAATAATATCTATGCCACATGATGGTATGTGACACCAAAAATCCTGAAAATAAACTGTCTCTTCAGTCAGGTTCATAGCCTTTTAGTTAGGGTACACTCTCCCTATTTTCTGCAAGATTCATGAATCTTAAATTAGACTGGCTCACCCTGTTCTGGGTTTTATTTGAAATTGGGAAACATATTGATATTTCCCTCTTCTTTGAAATCCATTGGCTGTCTCACTTTTAAACAGAAAAAATTCCAAGTCTTGGTTGTTCCTTATTGCATTCAGGAGCATGTCTGAATATGGCTCAATTTTTGCAACTTTGGGATGAAGTACCCTTAAATGCAGAGGTACTTTCACATGGTGGTATGTGACCATAAATCCTGAAAATACATTGTTTTTTCAGACAGTCTCATATATTTGCGTTAAATGCACACCCATTTGATTCATTGAAGGTTGTGGGAGTGTAAAAAACTTTTGGATATTCAAAATAGGCCAAAATAAAAATTATTGAGCTTTGAATACTCAAGACTAAGTTTCCAGCTTTATTAATTCAAAAATAATTTAAGTAAAAAAATTTTTGATTGAAATGGAAATTTCAAGTAAGGCTCAAAATATTTAAAATAAAATTGAATCAATTTCAGTTAGATATATTAGTTGTTCTGGAGATAATAAAAAGGAACTCTTTATTGAAAGGCTCAGGGATATTTATTTTAATATGATGAAATTTTGAATGTCAATCATGGAATGATTCTAAAACTGGAGATCATAAATGCTTCATAAGGCCCCTGATTTTAAAATTCCTTCTTATAAAACAGTAAAACTAATTCAGAAAGGAGTGAGTTTATCCATTTTTATCAAAATTTGTGCCTTTTTTTTAAGTGCCCATGGTAGGATGTTCAAAAAATCTCATTACAGTTGAAATAATTCAAGAGAAAGTTCTTTTATGAGGCCTATACTGAATTTATACCTTTGGAATAATCATATATAATTTCTTTTTTTATTTAAAAAAAGAAAAAATGATAATACAATAATATAATAAAAAATTAAAAAAAATGAAAGAAAACAAAGAGCAATTTTAAATTTGCAACCCTACACACCCTGTTCACAACTCAAAATGGGTTGTGTGGTGTGGTTTGCAACACATCTGGGTTTTGAACAACTTTTTGCAACCTTTCTGAGGAATGAATGGCCGTTCACAACCCAGATGGGTTGCGTACCACACCACGCAACCTTTTTTGAGCTGTGAACAGGTTGTGTAGGGTGGCCAATTTTTGATTTAGTTTTTATTTATTTATTTTATTCATTTATATTTTTTTTATATTTTATCTATTTATTTCTTGCTTATTGGTTTATTTGTTTAATTAATTAATGATTTTTATTTTTTTTATTTCATTATTCATCATGGCCAATATTAAATTTGCAACCTCACAACCCCCCTTCACCACCTAAAAAGAAGGGTTGCATGGGGCAACTTGCAACCCACTGCAGGTTTTGAACAGCTGCTTGCAACTTTTCAGAGTTGTGAACATCCATTTGCAACCTGGCCCAGTTGTGAACAGCCACTCACTACGCAATTTGAAGTTATGAGCGGCTTTTCACAACCCATTTGTGGGGGAAAAAAATAAAACTAAAAAAAAAAAGAAGAAGAGACATTGAAAAAAAATTAATAAATATGAACAAAAATAAGGCCTAAATAAAAATTAATCAATATGAATAAGAAGAAGGCCAAAAATAAATAAAAATAAATAAAAAATGAATGAATAAATGAATAAATAAAAATAAATAAATAAAAATAAATAAATGAAAATAAATAAATGAAAATAAATAAATGAAAATAACTCAATAAAAATAAATAAATAAATAAATAAATAGAAGTAAAAAATAAATAAAATAAATAAATAAAAAGATTTTATGGAAGATCCCTAAAGTAAAAGTGGCAAAAAATAAAAGTTCAACTTGACAGGCCCTGAAGTAAAAACACCAAAAAAAAGAAAAGGAACTTGACAAGCCCTAAAGTAAAAACAACAAAAAAACAAGTTCAACCTGTTTTAAGCTGATCTCATCACAAGAATTAAAAATCCTCCTTATGATGAGATCAGCACAACATAAGTTGAGCTGAATTACCTATAAAATCACATTCAAAACACTCACCATAATGATGTTAAATCAAAAGACTCAACATAATTATGTTCAAAATGTGATAACCCTTTATATAAATAGAATCACAAGATCAGCATCAGAACCCAAACCCAAATGATAAAATTAAAATGATGTCTATAAATTAGAATACAACTCCGGTTGATCTTTGAGGTGATCAACCCAATAAGAAACTTTTTTGGAAATCATGGAACGTGGTTTGGAAACTATGGGTGGGATTGGAATCACCTCTCCCTTAAGTACAAGCTGGACCCAATTGTTATTGTTAAGAAAGCAAATGAACATAGGATCGGAGTTTTCTTTTACACCCATTTTCATAGGAGTATAAGTACAGCATGAATCCAATGAAACAAAAAATATTTTTCTTCCATAAGTATCTGCTATTATTTGACAAATATCTAACTTTGAAAGCCATTTTGAAAATGGAATCTTTTCATTGATGTCATCAACATCAAGTCTTTTTTCTATCTTTTCAACATCTTTACTTCCAACAAGGATCTAAGCATAACAAATCTTATTTTTCCTCAATTTTTCAAGCATTTCTTTTCTTACTTGAAACCATCCATGCTCATCATCCCCAAGTGATTTAGCAATGACTTTAAATCCACAATTTCCATCACCAACGAGATCCCAACCCCCCCCCCAAGAAATTATGTAAGTTCTCAGGTATTTGATTGAGTTAATTCACTTCATAAAATCAAAAATTAGTTAGCCACAATTCTAATCTCATTAAAGCAATCAAAACCTAACAATGATGATCTTCTGTTTGACTCCTCCATTTCTTCTTCATCATCCTTTGAAAAGGAATCTGATTCCAATAGCACCAACCCCAATGAACTTTCAGTCTCTTCCACTGAATTATGAAATTCATATTGTTAGAATTATGGCAAGCAATTAGCTTAGGCAAATGAGCATTATTTAAAGCAAAAGAAATGCTGGACACTGGGTGTCAATATTGTCTAACGGGGCTCTCACAATGGGGCAATATCTTGGATGAATTTGATTGGAATGATGAATGAATGGATGGAAAACAGCAGGGAGAAGAGCTCCTTAAGTAAAAAAGATTATCCTCTTGTGAGCCCATGATACAACAAGCCAAAAGGCAAATTTTCCGCCCCAAAAGAGCTCTACAGGCTCTACTGGCCTTGTTACTTGGTTTGGACTACATCAGCCCACATGGCATCAGTCCCTGTACCCTTACAGCCAGCCCATTCCGGTTATTTCTGGTGTTTCCACCTCAATGGGGCTGAACCAGCCCCTTAACTGTTCAATCCCCTTGGCTGGTTGTCCATTAAAACCAGCCATGATAACCTCATTGCCTTTTTTACGGGCTGGTTGCCTCATGCAGCCAGCTCCTGGCCCCTCAAATGGGCCAGGTGGGACCCAGGGCACACCTGGGTCCGGTCTCAGACTCACATGGGGGGGGTGTGACCAGCAGGCATGCTGTTCCCCCCCTCTTTCTCTCAAATCCCTGGTGGGGGCGGTCAAATCCCCTCACCAGGGGCCCTGGGGGTTGATACCCCCAGGGCGTTGTCAAGTAAATTGGCCTGGGAGGTGATCAGGTCCCCCCAGGCCCATCGCTCCTCCCCCTCATTAAAGGGGGGGAGAGAGCGCCCCTGTCCTGCTCGGTTGCCTCAACCAATCAATGGTGGGGGGGTGATGAATTCCCCCCCACCTGCCGGTTGCTACCCTTGCGGCCGGCGCCGCCACCTCCTTGGGCAAGGGGGTGGTCAGGTCCCCCCTGCCCTGACCGACCACACTGTAGCGGTTGGTTGCTGGCTGGTTCAACCCAGCCAGCTTGCCCCCATCCCCCTCGCAACAGCAAGCCGGGGCCACAAGCCCCGGCTCCGTGGCGCTGGTTGCCTAGCGCAACCAGCCGGGCCTGCGCAACAGCCCCGCGCGGGCCGTACTGAGAAACAAAGGTGGCCCCAAATGGGCCGCAACGCGGGCCGCGACACGGGTGGCGGCCCCTAGCGGGCCGCAACAGGGGCAGCGTCCCCAATGGGCCGCCCCAAGCCCAAATCATGAGAATTACATACTTTGGCGGGCCAGCCCGTCTGGCCAAGTATGGCTATAATAAAGCTTGGGCCCTTTTATGCCCAAATAAGCCCATCTGGCTTGGGTGGCTCATCCACCCTGGCGGGCCCGTGAGGGCCCGTGTCCCAAAAGACCATAAAAACGTGTTTTGGAGCCCAAATGCCCAAAACCAATAACACCCACATAGGCCCACGTGGCTCACGTTATGTCCAATGGGCCGTGGAGGCCCATTTTTGCATCCCATTTGGATTACACACTCCTATGCACATTACCTGAGTGCATCTACATTTTAACACACCCCCTTAATTGGAAAGGGATTCCATACGCATACTAGACACAAAACCTTCATGTTTGTTCCTATCTAACGCCTTAGTTAAGATATCCGCAATCATTGCCCCAGTAGGCATGTACCGTAACACCATCTCTTTCCAGTCAACTGCATCCCGTATATAGTTATAATGAACATCAATATGTTTTGTTCTAGAATGGAACACTTTATTTTCTGCCAACGCAATGGCACTCTGGTTATCAGAATACAACAACGCAAACCCTTGTGGTTTATGAGTATCCTCTAAGACCTTTCTCAACCATTTTGCTTCCTGTGAAGCTGACAAGTACGCTCTGTACTCTGCTTCTGTTGAAGAAAGACTTATTGCTGACACCTTTTTAGACATCCAAGACACTAGATTCTTTCCTAAGAAGAATACAAAACCACTTGTTGATTCCCTAGTGTTACCATCTGCCCAACTTGCATCAGAATAACCAACCAAGTCAAAGTTTGATGACTTTGAAAACTGCAGTCCCAGACTGCTTGTTCCTTTAAGATACCTCATAACTCTCTTAAACGCTGACCAATGCCTCATGCATGGTTTCTCTAAGTTTTGTGACAAAATCCCAATCGCATAAGTAATATCTGGCCTTGTACACTGCCCCAAATAATTCAAAGATCCAATAGCTGATCTATAATCATTCCCAGATTGAACAAACTCTAGATGCTCTTCATCTGTAGACTTTTCTAACCAAATGTTAGACTGCATTGTAGTACCAAACTCCTTTGCATCTCCCAATCCATACTGCTTAAGTAGAGCTGACACATAATGGTTCTGATCCAACCTGATCCCATTCTTGCTCTTACTAACTTTCATTCCCATCACCTGCTGTGCCAGACCAAGATCTTTTATCTTGAACTCCTTTTTGAGTGTCTCCATGACTCTCTCCTTACCATTCCCAATAATGATAATGTCATTGACCCATACAAACAAAATTGCATCCTTTCTCACAAAGAGACAAGGGTCAGCCAAACTTGTTTTGAAAACAATCTCTATCAGTTTCATGCTCATAGTATTATACCATGACCTAGCTGCTTTCTTCAATCCATACAGGGATCTACACAGATTGAGGACATACTCCCCTTTATCTGCTGAGAGGAAACTTCTCACACAGATTTTCTTCATAGTTTCTGGCTTGGTCTCGACCAGCCATTCCTTGAAACCATCAGGAATTGACATATAAACAGTCTCTTCCTCTCCAAGTTTTGCATTCAAGTATGCAGTCACAAAATCAGCCTGTCTGATTTCTTCACCCAACTCCACTGCCAAAGCAAGGATGTACCTGAAGGTGGACAGCCTTCCAGTTGGAAAGAAAGTCTCCTGGTAATCAATACCCTCTCTCTTTTTGAAGCCCTGTGCAACGCATCTAGCCTTGAACCTCTTCAAAACTCCATTAGTATCAAACTTCTTTGTTAACACTAATCTAGACCCAACAATGGTCTTTCCTTTTGGAACTGAATCCCGCTTAACCACTTCAAACACAGTATTATTCTCTAGAGAATCAAATTCCTCAAAAATAGCTGTCTTCCAATTGGCTCTCTCATCAGAATTCATAGCTTGGCCAAAGCTATTTGGGTTAACTCTATTACCCATTTCTGAACCCAACTGTAGAATCTCATTAAGCATACACTGTTCCTGAAGTGTATCTTCCTCATATTCTGCAGAAGCATAATGGGACTTCCATTCCCCATACCTATCAACAGGCATTCTCATCCTGCCACTCCTTCTAACCGGAGGTGGAGGCTCATCAGTTTCTGATTCCACAGACTCCCCTGAAGTGGGTACTGAACCCTCCTGTGGCACGTCTGCCACCTCAATATCATCACTAATGATATTCTCTCCAGCCTCTGCTGGGGAAATAGGCTCCAATGCTATTTCCTGCTGTGATTCCTGAAAAGAAATAGGTTTACCCCTTTTGAGTGGAAAGGTACTTTCTTCAAATTTTACATCCCTACTACGGATAACCTTTCTTGTCCCTGGACAATAAATCCTGTATGACTTACTTATTAAGTCATAGCCCACAAGTGCCCCTGTTCTGGCTCTAGGATCTAACTTTCCAACCATCTCATTATGGTGGACACTATAATACACCAAGCAACCAATTGTTCTTAGGTGTGATGTTTTGGGGTACAACTTCCAAAACTGATAATGAGGAAACTTCCCATTAACACTTACAATATTGTGCAACAGACACACTGTGCACACCAACTCAGCCCATGAAAACTTTTGTAGACCAAATTGAGCCATAATATTTCTGACTTTGTCCAGTAACTTCCTATTCATCCTCTCAACTATTCCATTGTTTTGTGTAGTACTAGAAGTAGTAACTATATGAGTGATACCATAATCATTCAATAGTTTCTCAAATTCTTTACTCACAAACTCACCCCCTCCATCAGTAATAACCCTCTTGATCTCCCTCATCAAACAATTCTGTTTCCAGACTTTGAAGATTACTGGAACCTCCTCTGTGGTTTGATCCTTTGATCTTATTGGTTTTACCCAAACAAAATTAGTTGCTGTATCAACAAAATTGATGAAGTATCTTGCCCCTCCAAGAGACACTGGTGAAAATGGCCCTGCCAAATTAATGGAGAATTCTTCTCTGGGAACTTCTGTGTGGTCTCTACTCTTTGAGAACACATTCCTGGTCTTGGCCCCTAAGGTACAACTCTCACAGTTGCTGTCCTTTACCTTATGGCCACTTCTATTGTGAGCAACAGTGCTCAGAGCTGAAATCTTGAACAATTCAGCACAGAGAAACTTATTCCGAACTTGTCCACTCAGGATAGTTCTCCCATTCAAATGAATAACAAACTTATCTTCTTTAAGATAACAAATCTGGAAACCCTTTTTCCAGAGTGCTCCAAGAGACACAAGTTTATAAGGCAAATCTGGTACATAGAACACTTTCTCAAAAATTATTTTGAAACCCATGTGATTTGCAAGAATAACTTTTCCAATCCCCTTAATCTGAATTATTCTTCCTTTTTGGCCAATATTTACAACACCATCAAAATCTCTAATATTTGATAAAAAATTTGGCTCAAAAAAAATGTGTTCTGTAGAACCAGAATCAATCAAAACAAGAACATCCTCCTTCAACAATCTTCCTGTAAGGAATGAAGAATTATCAGCCACTGATAAGTTCTCATTTTCAAGGTTAAGATTAAATACTTCATAATCAATCAAGTCCATCTCTTGATCCTCTTCAATTTTAGCCTTCTTATTGGGGACTTGTTCCACAACAGCTTGTTCCATTGAAACATCCACTGCCACCATAGCAACATTTTCCATGGCAAGGTTGACCTCTTTGTCTTCCTTTTCAATTTCCTTGGATTTCTTCCTCTTCTTGGCCTCCTTGCAATCCTTTGCATAGTGCCCCTTCTTCTGACAATTATAACACAAGACCTTTGATAAATGCTTTTTTGCCTTTGCCTTCTTCCCAGATTTTCCTGTCTTGCCCACCAGAGAAGTTCCTATGCTGTCCTTCATCTTGAATTGAAGATCATCCTTTTCAATTCTTCTAAGCACATCCTCTTCCCCTGGAAGGGGATCCAACTGAGATATGATCCTGACCAAGGACTCATATTCTTTTGGCAGCTTTTGAAGAATTAAGAGTGACAAACACTCAGGATCCATGTTCAGCACAGATTACTTTAACTTAGAAATACTAGATCTAGCTTCCCCCACAAATTGTTTACAGTTGCCACATTTCAACTTAAACAATCTATTGAAAGCAATCCCCTTTTGATGAACAGAGTCACCAGCATACTTTGGCTTGAGAATTTTCCATAAAACACTCCCCTTCCTCTTCTGTTCCTGAAACAGAGTATCAGAAACCCATGCTACATGACGCTCATCCAAGTGTCTAAGAATAAGATGATAAGCCTTCTTCTCCACCTCTGAACTGATCAAAGTATCATCTCCTTTCAAAATATCCCCACAAAAGATGTTGTCCAACTCACTGTCCATAAGGACAGCCCAAGCATTAAAGTTCTGACTATTCAAAACTAAATTGGTGGAGCTGGACTCTGGGATATAAGACATCTTCTTGGAAAACTTGAGGTCCTCCAGGTTGTCCAAAGTAAGTTACAAGAGTCTATCTTGCTTGGAAATAATGATGATGATGGTACTGATAATGTGTTAGAATTATGGCCAGAAATTAGCTTAGGCAAATGAGCAGTATTTAAAGCAAAAGAAATGCTGGACACTGGATGTCAATATTGTCTAATGGGGCTCTCACAATGGGGCAATATCTTGGATGAATTTGATTGGAATGATGAATGAATGGATGGAAAACAGCAGGGAGAAGAGCTCCTTAAGTACAAAAGATTGGCCTCTTGTGAGCCCATGATACAACAAGCCAAAAGGCAAATTTTCCGCCCCAAAAGAGCTCTACAGGCTCTACTGGCCTTGTTACTTGGTTTGGACTACATCAGCCCACATGGCATCAGTCCCTGTACCCTTACAACCAGCCCATTCCGGTTATTTCTTGTGTTTCCACCTCAATGGGGCTGAACCAGCCCCTTGGCTGGTTGTCCGTTACAACCAGCCATGATGACCTCATTGCCTTGTTTACAGGCTGGTTGCCTCATGCAGCCAGCTCCTGGCCCCTCAAATGGGCCAGGTGGGACCCAGGGCACACCTGGGTCCGGCCTCAGACTCACATGGGGGGGGTGACCAGTGGACATGCTGTCCCCCCCCCCTCTTTCTCTGAAATCCCTGGTGGGGGCGGTCAAATCCCCTCACCAGGGGCCCTGGGGGTTGATACCCCCAGGGCGTTGTCAAGTAAATTGGCCTGGGAGCTGATCAGGTCCCCCCAGGCCCATCGCTCCTCCCCCTTGGTAAAGGGGGGGGGAGAGCTCCCCTGTCCTGCTCAGTCACCTCAACCAATTGATGGTGGGGGGGTGATGAATTGCCCCCCACCTGCCGGTTGCTACCCTTGCGGCCGGCGCCACCACCTCCTTGGGCAAGGGGGTGGTCAGGTCCCCCCTGCCCTGACCAACCGCACTGTAGCGGTTGGTTGCTGGCTGGTTCAACCCAGCCAGCTTACCCCCATCCCCCTCGCGACGGCAAGCAAGGTGAGGGGGAGCAAGCCAGGGCCGCAAGCCCCGGCTCCGTGGCGCTGGTCGCCTAGTGCAACCAGCCGGGCCGGCACGGGATCCCTTGGCCGCGCAACAGCCCCTCGCGGGCCATTGGGCCCTGCGTGGGCCGTACCAAGAAACACAGGCGGCCCCAAACGGGCCGCAACACGGGCAGCGGCCCCGAATGGGCTGTGACACGGGCAGCGGCCCTGAGCGGGCCGCAACACGGGCGGCTGCCCCAAGCCCAAATCGTGAGAATTACATACTTTGGCAGGCCAGCCCGTCTGGCCAAGTATGTCCATAATAAAGCTTGGGCCCTTTTATGCCCAAATAAGCCCATCTGGCTTGGGTGGCTCATCCACCCTGGCGGGCCCGTGAGGGCCCGTGTCCCAAAAGACCATAAAAACGTGTTTTGGAGCCCAAATGCCCAAAACCAATAACACCCACATAGGCCCATGTGGCTCACGTTATGTCCAATGGGCCGTGGAGGCCCATTTTTGCATCCCATTTGGATTACACACTCCTATGCACATTACCTGAGTGCATCCGCATTTTAACACATATGAAGAGCCATACTTGCACTACAGAAATAAATACCCCATCAGTCCATTAAACCATAAAAATTAAAATTTCTCAAAATAAAAGGCTTACTATCTTTGGGCTTTCTGGTCCCCTTTTAACTTTATCTTCATTCTTGTCCTCTGTACTATGAGATTCATATGAAGAGCCATCCTTTCTCTCCAGAAATCATTTTCCCATCAGTTCATTAAACCATAAAAATTAACGTTTCTCACTCAAAATAAAAGACTTACTGTCTTTGTTCTTTTGGGTCCCCTTTTGAACCTTTTTTCCCTTTTAATCTCTCTTTCAACATATTAAAATTTTGGAAGCTCACAATGGGTTGATTTCAATTTTTGTCAACCGGGGCTTGACCTTAACACCTTTGGCTCAAGCCTTGGCTTGAAAATCAAAGCGGCTTTATTATCAAGAATTGACCTTAGAATCTCCAACCTAACTTCTTTAGGTTGTTCCCTATACATGGGATTCCATTTGTTAAACATTTGAGATTCTTCATCCAGCCCTGGATCTGTTTCAAACTTTCAAAAACCAAAAGAATGATGAATTTTTCAATCGAATAATTAATCTGTCAATCTAATAATTAATCTGTCAATCTAATAATTAATCTGTCAATCTAATAATTAATCTGTCAATCTAATAATTAATCTTTCAATCTAATAATTAATCTGTCAATCTAATAATTGGTAACATTCAAAAAAACCCACTTACTTCATTAATGGATGGGTAATAGTCTAACTGCCACTGCAGATGAACGTCCTTGGGTACAATGGATTCTCTTGATGCTAGTATTTCACCAAAATGTGGGAAAAAGGCAAGCCCATTTTTTTTGAATATGACTTGGAGCACACCTTGCCATCATGGTTGCACTTTAACTTATCAAATTGTTCCCCAATGGGTTTAATTGCCTCAATTGACAATTTTTAACCTAAATGAAACATTTCTGTTGAAAGACATGTTCCCAAATTTATTCAACAGTTTTTAATTGCTGCATGGACTGATTGTATTTGATGTTCAATAGTTTCTTCAAGGTGTTTCCACACATCCAAAATGTTCCCCAAAGATCCCACAAGTAATTGTTTGAAATTGGAATGGGCCCCTTCTACCCAAGATGCTGTTTTATTTCCAAAGTCTGGGTAGAAAAAATTCCAAGCTGTTAAAAATGGCTCTTTGATAGGGAAAATTTTCTTTTCCATATACTTGAGTACATCCTTGCGGTCTTTCAAGAAAGAATGTATACAAGTTTCAAAGCAAGCACTCCCAGCAGAAATTGTAGATATAAAAAGACCTTGAGAGCTCTAATGAAATAAAAGGTGATGGGAAATGAATGAAAGGAGCTTATAACATCAAGCATAACAGAACTGAGGACAGGAGGAAAAGGACAGTCTGGTTGGTTTGTTTGCTGAACAGATGATGAATTCCACTTGAGATCACCATGGTTTATATAGACTAAATACATGATTGGCTAACAATTGGTTGAGTACAAAATGAATAAGGCAAAATTAACATAAGCAGTTTAAGTTACATGGTAAGTGAAATGTTATGCTTGGACAGTCTGAAAATCAGTACTAAAAAAACAGACTAGTTATATTTTAACCATAATTTTAATACTTCAATAACAAAAATAATATAAATCAAATCAATCCAATCAATGATACTTCAAACTCCAGTGAAAGTCACATATATATAAACTCAAATTCTAACACACCCGCTTGACTTGCACTGGAGCAAGTTACTGTCCTAAAAAGCAATCTAACTCTTTTTCTTCAATTAACTTTTTTTCTACTAACTCCTGGAATAATTCTACATACAGGTTAGTTACTGATTAATAAGATGAGCTGAATGACTTTTAAACTTCCTGAGGCATATTTGAATACAACTGCTATCTTCAAAGTATAATTTCTACTATTTTCTGGAAAATTCTTCAGTTCAAAAAGTGAATGACTTGTCAGATGCATGGGATTTGTTCAAGGCTGGATTTGATTGTGTAGAACTCATAAGCAAAATTGAGTTTCCTAACTTTCAGAGTTGAGTACTGGAATATGTAATATATTGATGGATGATTGATGAAAGAAAATGTAGGTAGAGTATGAATGCAGCAGGCTAACTGTAGTCCAATCCTCCCAGGACAAAATGATTCAATTTTGAGGTTGATGGTGATCAGGGCAAGTTTTTTGACAGTATACCAATCCTTGCAAGTCAAGTTGATAGCAATATTGAAGATTTTTTGGTTTTGGGGTCGCACTACTGTTTTGCAATTCCAAAATTGACAAAGTGAATGACATTGGCAGCCTTAGTACTGGGTTGACCAATCAAGAAGTTATCAGGTTTGATATCAGAATAGATCAAGTTCTTCTTGTGAATTGTCTGAACCCTGGTGAGCATCTGTTTGGCAGTCATGACAACAGTCTTCATGCTGAACTTGTGACCACACATGTCAAACAAGTCTTCAAGGCTAGGAACAAGTAAATTGATGACAAGAATGTTGTGAAGACCTTCCTGGCAAAAGTAATAAACCTGAGGGACACCCGGTGTAGAGACTCCTGTGGGATTATATAAATAAAAGTAGCAAATAGCTTGCTGGCAGTCCTTGAAGGGGAATTTAGTATTACTTCTACTCCTTTGGAGTATTAGTATATACTAAGAGTGGTTTTGAATTGCCTGCCCTTCTAGTACTATAGTAAGCCTGCACAGTAATTTATTCAAATTAATGGCTGGTTTCTTTGAGACTTAATATAGGTCTCAGATCAGACCTAGATTAGTTATTAATTGTTATTGGTAGGGTTTGTTGAAGAATAGACCAGCTGTATTGTACTATTGGTTAATTTATTGATCAGATATGTTTGATCTTAACAAATACCCCAATATTAAAGGGTTCAAGGGTTTATCAAAGGGCTGGTTCAGGAGAGGACCCAAGGATGGGTTTACCCACAGGGGGCTGGGCAGAGGAAAGGTTGGTAGTTTCCTTTTGTTGTGCTCTCTTTCTTTGTAAGGTTTTTTTATTAACTAATGGGTGGGGTTTCTTTAATATGGTGTTGAATATTTAGGTCACAGAAGGAACCCTTATTCAAGCACCTGGTTGGGTGGTTTAATTGGTTAAAGATGGGTAATAACTTGGTTTCTGATTTCTTGTTTTCCTTTTATAACTGATTCACTACTAATATTTTATCTGGGTAGGTACCACAGATAGATGGGTGATAACTAGGCCAGATGGCATGAGATGGGATGGTATGGATGGCATGAGATGGGATGAGTGATTTTGTGGGAGATGAGTGATACAACTTGGATAGGGCAGAGAGGCCCTCCTTAAATAGACAAATCCTGCCCCCAGGGGTGCTCAAGGCTGCCCCTGAGGGTTCTCCCTGTTCTGGTAAGAAACAGTGAGATACAGTTACATGAGGCATTTCTGCAGGTTGGAAAAATCTTGTACAGTTACATGAGGCATTTCTTCTGGTTGGGAAAAGCTTGTACAGGGGTTTCATGCATGCAAAGCCTTGCATAGATTGCTGTGTATTTCAGATAAGATATTTTGCTGTGCTGTACTGGTAGTTTATTCAGTGCTACTTGATTCTACCTACATGTGTTTCTGTGCATTACTGGTGGTTTGTTTGGTGCTGCATGGTCTTGACTTCCTGCATATATTTCTGGGTAGCCCTGTGGTACTTGTACTGGTGGGTTGTTTGGTATCACATGCTTCTGACTGCATAAATTGATGTGTGGTGCTGAGGTTGTTTGGTACTGCATGGTTCTGGCTTCCTGCATATATTGCTGGGTAGCCCTGTGGTACTTGTACTGTTAGTTTGTTTGGTATCACATGCTTCTGACTACATAAATTTCTGTGTGCTGCTGGGGGTTGTTTGTACTGGTAGTTTGTTTGGTTCTTGCTGGAGACTGGTTTGACTTCCTCCTGCCTATATTTCTCCTTTATAATTCTGCACAGCCTCTTGTATGTGTATTTGCTGCATGTTTGGTTCAGGTGACCAGATCTGACACGCTGCACTGCCTCCTGTATCTGCATACTGTATTCTGGATGAGGTGACTGGATCTGGCATGCTGCACTGCCTCCTGTGTCTGTATGCTGTATTCTGGATGAGGTGACTGGATCTGGCATGCTGCACTACCTCCTGTGTCTGTATGCTGTATTCTGAGTGAGGTGACAGGGTTGGTGTATGGTTCTGGTGTTGAGGGTAGGCTGTTATTAGTATGTACTTGAGGGTTTGAAAGGTATGTCTTTATGCCTTCCACAGAGCTGTGACACCTGGTTGGGTATGAGTTTGCCACAGTTGAAGGGTTCTTGGGCTGTATCTTCTAATCCATGAGAGATAGAGGGGTACTTTGTCTGAGTGACTATAGGTTATTTGTGATTTAGAATCCATTTCTGAGGCTACTTTGAGGGTTTGAGCTGTTTTTACACTACAAAAATGAGTCTGATGGCTATAGGACAGGTTTGGTCTACCACACTGGAGATCCGGCCAAGATCTTGTAGCTACGGTACTCATTGCAAAGTTGAGGGGTGTCAGACTTGCAGGGTTCAAACTTGATTGCAACGGTTTGAGAGTTGAGGAGGTTGGTACCTTCAAAGATGACACCAAAGGAGCCTTGGCCAATCTTCTTTCCAACCCAATAGTGGAGGCCAACAACGTTGCTACTTGAGTTGTTGTGATTCAATTTGGCAGCGGTCATGATGAGCTAGATAGATAGAGGGAGGGAGGGAGTGATGGTTGGCGGCTTGTCAAAGTTTTTCTTCCTGATACTCCGCATTGTCTTTGAGGTTGACTAATTCAAGTACTTCAATGATAATTGATAACTCCTTCAATAACTCATCATTGGTATTTTGAGTTCCAACTCAATTGGGTTGAGATTGAGTTTTCCCAGCTGGTCCTGATGGATTGCCGGTAGTGATAAAAACTTCCTGAGTATTGGGAACCTGTTGGGAAGTGCTGACTTTGACAATCTTCTTGGGTAATTGAATCTTGATTGCTCCTCCTTAGAGATTGACTTGGTTGGTGTGCTGATGACGGTGCATTGAGTTTGAACTAGGTGGGCCCAGGCCTTGTTGATGTAATTCTTCAATATTTTGATGGGTGTTATTGCTTCCTTGATTGTAGAAGCTGCCCTCCGCTTCTTCTAGTTTCTGGGTTATCTGAATTGTTCAATCAGAGTTGATGGCGTCAAATTGGATGGATAGGATGAGCATGAATGCCAATGAAAAGGCTCTTCCCCATCTCACCCCCTTGCCAAAAGAGTCAAAGACCAATTCTGGATGAGACTATTGAAGGCAAAACAGTTGAATGAGAGACCCTTGGCTCAGGTCAAGCATAGGCTTTTAACCGTGTAGATATAAAAAGATCTTGAGAGCTCTAATGAAATATAAGGTAATGGGAAATGAATGAAAGGAGCTAATAACATCAAGCATAATGGACCTGAGGACAGGAGGAAAAGGACACTCCGGTTGATGTGTTGGCTGAACAGATGATGAATTCCACTTGAGAGCACCATGGCTTATATAGACTAAATACATGATTGGCTAACAAGTGGTTGAGTACAAAATGAATAAGGCAAAATTAACATAAGCAGTTTAAGTGACATGGTAAGTTAAATTTTATGCTTTTAAAGTCTGAAACTCAGTACTAAAAACACAGCCTAGTTATATTTTAACCATAATTTTAATACTTCAATAACAACAATAATATAAATCAAATCAATCCAATAAATGATACTTCAAACTCCAGTGAAAGTCACATATATATAAACTCAAATTCTAACAGAGATCACTAGAAGAAGCAATAAATTGGCATACTCTGAGTTCCCCATCATTTACTTCTGCCTCCCCGTTGGTTTTAGAGGACCCATGCTTGGCCCAAAGAGTCATGAAACATTGCCATCCTTCATTTTCATTCCTGAAGCGCACTTTAAAGTTTGCTTGAATGTTTTTAGACAAGTTCCAGGAGCACAAATGTCTTAATGACTCAGGGAAACTGTGTTTAATAGAAAAAATAAGAGCTTTTTCACAGTTTTTCACAAAGACATTTGGAAGCCTCTTGACATCATAAGCCAACTACTTTAATGATTTCAAAGCCAAACTGTACAACTCATAATTTTCTTTTGTTATAAAAAAAAGACTTTGTAAAATTCTTTTTGTTGGCACTCATTCCTACAAAATGCAATAGAGAGATGCTGTAACTATTTGTTTTATAGGTACAATCCAACAATGCAATATGATGAAAATTTTGAAAATTTTTATAGACTCAGGATGATCCAAGAAAAGGGCCTCAAAGTGACCTTCTCCACAAAATTTGCACATGGAAATCCAATGGGATTCCTGGAGCATTTCCAATAGAACATCCATAACACCTTTCCCATCCAGTTCTGCTTGCTTTACTTTCCACTTAGTGTTATAGATTGTTCTATTGTCAATGTATTCTCCACCATCAGTCTTTCTCAATTTCCTTTTAAGTTGAACCGTATTGAGCCCATATTTCATTCCTTCCCTAAGTAGGTCCAATGCTTCACCAGAGATTCTCCTCAGTTGAGGATGCACTGCAGGACTTTCAGATGGTTGATGATTGTGTAGGCCATTTCTAATGGGTAGATTACACATGGGATCTGCTACTTTCCAACTTGCACAGATCATGAATTGACATCCATACTTCCTTTTGTCAGTTTTCCTTTTCCATTTGGTAAGGCGCAGCCCTTCATATACCCCAAATCTGTCACATGCTAGATCTACATATTTATCTTTCCTTGACTTGAAATTTTTCGATGCGTAGCCATGCATGGCTGCCCATTTTTGACAATAAATCTTGGATTCTTCCCTACTATCAAAGGCTCTCATAGGGGGAGGGTCAAGGGGATCTGGCACCCCTTATTTACATTAGTATTAGTCAAGCCAAATCATTCTCAGTCCAATGACATATGAAATGTGACCCACCACCTTTAGTCAATTCAAGTTGTGATGGAACATCTTGTTCAATTTTTGAAGAAGCATCTTTTTCCTCAATTGCAACTCTAGATGAGGATTCAATTGGGGCTTCCAATTTTTTCTTTTCCAACTCCCTACCCAAATCCCTAGATTCCACCAAAACTTTGTTAAGTACACTTTTGATTAATTCCCTTAACGTAGCCCTGTTTAATCTGGGAGGGCTTGGGCTTGCCACTGTTCCCATAAAACAAAAAAATTCAACAGATATTGAGTATTCCATGCAATTTTCAATCCAAAAACTCAAAAAGTTTTCTCACTTTTGGGTTGAGAAAAATTAATTTTGAGAAAAATTAATTTATGCAACAGGCATGTGCTGTGTCTGTATGTGGTTTGTGTCAAGAGCTTTTGCCAATAGGCAGAATGTTTGATTTCAAAGTTTCTTTTTGTGGTCCAATAGTCCCACATAGTATTCCAGATCCCCAAATTTGGGTTGACAGAACTCAAATGTGGTCCAGGGGTGCCTAGGTACCCCAAATCCCCCCTCAAATGGCCCATTTGGGGGGGAGTAGCCCAAATGGGCCAGGAAAAAAAGTGCAACCCCCGCTTGCAACTTGCGCATCCCCCGGGGGGTTGCAAACCCTAAATTGAAACCCAAAAAATATTTCAACTCACCAATAACAACACAAAATGGGTTTCAAATGGGGGTTTGAAAACCCCAAGGGGATGTGCAAGTCACTAGCAACCTAGCTTGCTTCTTGTTGGGCCATGATATGCCTGTTTGCAACCCTGAGGTTGCAAATTTAACATTTGCCTTTCATTATTTATTTAATTAATTAATTATTTATTTATTTAGGGCATTATTTTTCTTGCACATCAAATATTTTATTTCAAGCAAAGCTACGTTGATGCAAGGTTGCACCCCTCTGGTATTTCACACAAAAATACTTTATTTCACGCAACTTTCAAGAATGCATTTTTTTAAACTTAATCCTCAGTTCTGTAGCAGTGGTTATCAAAACCCCTTGAAAAAATCTTTGGTATTTTTGGAGCCATTGGAACCCCTTTGAAAATGGAATCAAAAAATTAAAAAATTCCGTAAAAACCAATTTTTGAATGGGTTTTTGCATCCTTATTCTGGCTATTTCAATTGTTTTTTTCTGGGTATTTCAGCAGCCAGAGAGTTCAACAAAAAATTCAGAGAGTTCAACCAAAACTCAAAGAGCTTTGAAATATTCCTTTTTATTTCTTTTGGATGTATCCTTTCACCTTAAAAAATTCCTTCAAAAAGCACAAAAAATCAAAAAAATCAAATTTCTTGTTGGACATTTCCATCCTTTTATTTCCCTTTTTATTTCATTTTTTTGCTGATTAAAGCTTTTTAAAATCAAAGAAATACTCAAAGAGAATTGAAATAATTTTCTCAGATTTTTTGGATGTATGATATTACCTTAAAAAATACCTTCAAGAAATCAAAAAATTCAAAAAATTGAATTTTCTTATTGGACTATTGGATCCTTTTGTTTGCCCTTTTTTATTAATTTTTTATGGTGTTTCAAGCTTTTTAAAATTTAAAAAAACTATTAAAGATCTTTCTGAAATTCTTTTCATAATTTTTGGAGGCATCATAGGCCTCCAAAAATTGAATGCAATGTGAATACACTTCAAATTAACACAACTGTTGCAATGTTTTTTTTTTTTTTTACATCTGGCATCAAAATTTCCACAATTTCTTTTGGAAAAAAAAATTATAGTAGAATCCAAAGACTCCAATACAAATTTCTCTGACTGGTTGTCACATTTTCTACCCCTCAACCTATAGATGAAAATGAATATAATTTAGAAGAAAAGAGTGTTCTTGCTTTATTTATCTTTTTTAGATTATTCTTCCTGAAAAAATCATGATGAGCTGAAATATTTGAAGCTGCAGTTTTAAAAGTCTTATCTGAAACTTCTAAAAAAGGAATTTTTGATAATTTTTGAACCACTATTTGTGCCTCAAAAACCAAACCATAAAATCATCATATTAGACCCCTAGGACTCTTCTTTGAGCCCTTTCATATGCATATATTCAATGTGACTGAAACTGCTTTTCACATTTTTTACCCCTCAAATTACAGATGACTGTAACTAAAAAGAAGAGGGTGGTCTCTCTTGAATTATCATCTTTTGATTTTTTTTTCCTGAAAGAAATAATGATGATCTGAAATATTTGAAGTTTCCAATTTAAAGAGATTATTTAAAGCTTTCCAAAGATTGTTTTTTGGTAATTTTTGAGGCACTATTTGTGTCTCAAAAACCAAACCAAAAAATCTTCACAATAAACTCCTTTTGGGTTCTGGGACTCTTCTTTGATACTGTGTCATATCTGGGGTGAAAATTCCCAAGAAGCAAAAAGGCAACTGAACCACCTTTCTTTCCCAGCTCCCTTAAATCTGTGGATTTAATTTCCATACCACGGTTTCCTTCTGGCTGAAACACATATTTGTCCAGTGGTTCTGTTTTCTTCTTTAATTCCTTGCACTTATCTTTCCATCAATTCCTCTCCCACTCCAAATTCCAAATCTTTTCCTATTTGCTTCATCCTCTTAGAAGTTTTCAAACATATAGTCTCATTCAAGTTCAAGTATGATCATTGGCCAGCTATCAAGTTGGATCCACTTTGGAAAAGCTTTGTGACAAATGATTCCAAATATTGAAAAACCATTTTTCAGAGGAATTGAGAGCTTTTTAATGAGTTTTTGTTCCCTCCACAAAAATCAAGTAGAAAAATAAAACCAATCATAGTTGAATAAATTTTAATATTTGTATCCATAGTTGTTCTTTATTTTCAATTTTTTGAATGAAGTTTGTAAGGTGTATGCATACATGCAGATGATTTTTGAAAAGTATTAATAAGCTTTATTTATTCTTTTAAAACTTTTGAATGCTTGAATCACCAAAAAAAATCAAAGATAAAGGCAAACAAAAGGATCCAAAAATCCAATGAGAAAATTCAACTTTTCAACTTTTTGGTTTTTTGATGCCGTTTTTTAAGGTAAAAAATGACATCCAAAAGTTCTAAAAAAAGATTAAAAAGCTCTTTAATAGTTCTTTAAAAATTTCCAAATCTTGAAACACCAATGAAAAATAATCAAAATGGCAAACAAAAGGATCCAAAAGCCCAATGAGAAAATTGAATTTTTCAAATTTTTTGCTTTTTTAATGAATTTTTTTAAGGTAAAATAATCCATCCAAGTATGTAAATGTTGCTTTGGATGAAATGAAGGATTCGATACATGAGAAAAATAATTCCCTTTGTTGATTTATTTATTTATTGATTTATTTATTTATTTTTAATTTACTTATTTATTTATTTGTTTCTTTTTAATTTATTTGTTTCTTTTTAATATATTTGTTTCTTCTAAATTTATTTGTTTCTTTTTAATTTATTTATTTATTTATTTACTTATTTATTTATTTATTTCATTCTTTCATTCATTCATTTATTTATTTTTAATTTATTTATTTATTTATTTATTGGTTTATCTATTTATTTCTTTATTTTTGATTTACTTACTTGCTTATTTATTTTATTTATTTATTTTTAATTTACTTATGTTTTTATGTTTTTATTTTTGTTCACAACTCTTATTGGTTGTGAATGGCCTTTCACACCCATTTGCAACCGCTGTGTCACAAATTCAACATTTCCCAAAAATAAATTATCAATTTTTTTTATAAAAAAAAAGGTGAAAAAAGGGGGGAAGGGAAAAAAAGGTGGAAAATATGAAAAAAGGTAAAAAGGAGGGGGGGAAAGGGGGGGAAAGGGGGGAAAGGGGGGGAAAGGGGGGGAAAGGGGGAGAAAGGGGGGAAAGGGGGGGAAGGGGGGGGAAGGGGGGGAAAGGGGGGAAAGGGGGGAAAGGGGTGAAAAGGGGTGAAAGGAGGATTAAATAGGGAAAAGGGGGAAAAAATGGAGAAAAGGGCCAAAATAGGGGGGAGGAGGATAAAAAATGGAAAAACAGGGGGGAAAAGTGAAAAAAGGGAATATTTTATTCACTCCTTAGGATTTTCAAGGGGTGAATTTTTGCATTTTTCACTCAACTGCAGATTTAGTAAAGCTAGAATTTCAAGAAAATTTCTTAGGATTTTGTAGGAAAAGCCTTATTATTTATAAACTTACAAAAAATCAAAAAAAAAAAATTAAAATTAAAAAATTAAAAAATTAAAAATTCAGGTCTTGGGTGTGTTTTCTCACCCCAAGAAGTTTTTAAAACTAAGGTCTGAAAACTTTCACTCAATTAAAAATAATTTTTCATGAATTCTTTAAATTTCAATAGGGTTTACCAAAATTCCCTACCTGTTAAAAGATATTGAAACCTCATCAATCATGATTTTTTTTCACATTATTTCAGGGTGAGAAGGTTATTTCCCCTGTCATCCTAACATATTTCCTGATTCAAAAACACCTTATAATGAAAGAAGTGTAAAAAAAAATTCAAAATAAATTAATTAATTCAACACACTAAAATTTAGAAAATTAATAAGAAATTTCAAAAAATTATTGCAGGTTTTGATTTTTCCTTCCATTTTTCATACATTCAAACTTTCAATAAATATTCCAAATGTAAATTGAATTGTTCAGCAATTTGAATTTTTGAATTGGTAGCTTTAATATCTTTTTTATCACCAAGATTTGAATGATTTTTCAAAACCTGAACCCAATCTATAAAATTTTTCAAACCAAGTAATACTCTCTCTCTCTCTTTTTTTTTTTTTTTTTTTTTAAAAAAAAAAAATTAATTTCTCCAATTGATTTTTAAGTAATTTTGGCTTTATCAAATTTTTATTTTATCAAAAAAATAAACACACCAAATACTAGGAATTGATCATTTAAACATAGAGCAAAGAGGACCCTTACATAATCTTTTGAAAAAAACTTTCAAGTCTCAAAAGTTCAAAGTGAAAATTAGACCTAGTTTAAGTTTTAAGAAAAATTTGAATTGAAATTTTGAAGGAATAATGATCCAAATGAAATTTGGGGAATTTCAAAAGTCCAATATGATACTTAATACCCATAGCTGAAAGAATTTTAATTAACTGAGAAAATAACCTAAACACTTAGATATTTATGAAAGATATTCTTACATGACACAGAAAATTTAGATCAAAATTGGTAAGATTGAAATCGAGATTGATAATCAATAATTTTAAATTCATGATAGATTTTTCTGACTAGAAATAAATTTGAACCAATGAGGATGATGAATGATAAGATGATAAGATTCAAGTTAAGATTCAGCTGGTGATATGTCCAAGGATGAAGAATTAAATAAAGTATGGTGACTTTAGTGAGGGTGAAAGGAGATGTGTTATTGAAGATAATCAATTAGAGACCTAGATTTCTAATGGATCAACTCAAATCAATCAATCAAATCTGGATTGAAATATTCATCCTGAAGAAACAGGTGAGAATTTGATTGTTTAAAATCCAAATTCAATCAAGTGATTTGAAGAGAAGTTTAAAGCAGTCTGACTGAGTTTCAAATCATTTGATCACTCATACTTTGGGGATAATAACCAGTAGTCAGGAACTTTTATTTTTTATTTTCTAATTTCATTTCATTTTTTTCATTTTCTTTTTTTTTTTAAATAAAAAATTGGGTTTCATCTATTTGAGTTGAAAATTAGACCCACAGGGAAAATGATAAGACTGGATGTTTATCCAGTATCTATGAATACTCTATTGAAAAGCACTTCAAGCATGGAAGTTGATCCATCAAGATTGGATGATTGAAACTAATTTTAAATCAATGGTTTCAAAATCTTCTTTTCTGAAATCATCCTTTCTTTCTTTCTTTCTTTCTTTCTTTCTTTTTTTTTTTTCAAATGCAATTTATATGATCATCAATTCATTTCTTAAAAGAATTTCAAGTTTGATCTGTTCATCAGCAAGTTTTCCAATTATTAAACTTTGAGACCAGATATTAAAATCAAGTATATGAATGGTTCATGATAAAGAATAAATACTCAATCTGATAAAGAATAAATACTCAATCAAAATCTGAACAACCAAATCACAAACTGGTGATAATAAGTAAGTAATAATGAAAAGATACAATTACTTCTGCTTTAAATTGAATATATCAATATATACATACGTATGCATACAACTCATGATCAAGAATCAAGCTTGTTGGTAAGAACCCCCCCCTCAAAAAAAAAAAAAAAAAAACTTTCAAGTTTTCAACAAAAAAAAAAAGTATCACCTGAACCATTTGATCTCACAATGTTCCAAGCAAAAAAAACCTTCTAGTAGTGTTTTGAGAGGATCCCCTAATTTGATCCATGAAATAATAATAATAATAATAATAATAATAATAATAATATGGATAAGTACTGATTGGCAGACCGCTTAGGATGACTTGATCCAATACTAGAGATGGAACAGAGAAGAGGAATGAAGAAAGGTAGGGAAGAGATTGCTGGCTTTTCAAGCTGACCAGGCCAGATCAAGTCATGAGAAACTTGGGCCAGGGTGTGAGTGGAACAAGTTGAAAGCCTGGTGAGTATCTGGTATGAAGATAGTCTAGACACACCATGTACAGTACATACAAGTAGGAGATCTGTTGTGTTAGCTCAGAGAGGATTAACAAGAAGATTGTCCATTAGACCGGTTGACCTGAAAGGTGATGGCCCATCTTGAGATTCCACTTGGAGTCCATAGGAGTTCCCACAATCCTCACCCATACTACAACTTGGGCTGGTTCCAGATCCATTGACTCAAAGCTTGGGAATCAGGTTTGAGGAATCATGGTTAGAGTGGGGGGTGGGGGGTGGGAAAGATCGAGGAGGGAGGGAAAGGAGACTAGAGTAAGTGGACTAGGAATAGAAAATAATAATAATAAAAAACACATGGCAGACTAGAGATCCAAAGGATGAGCAAACGGTACAGGACCAGGGACCTTAGAGTGAACAAGGAAGTCACAGGGGCCAGAGTCAGACTTCCTCTTGGGAGGACACCGTACGAGCCAGAGTGTGGTCAGGTTGGATGGATTGGGGTAGAGACCACTGAGGATCCTAGGTTTTGAGCAGTCCCACTACCAAGAATCCCTTTCAGTCTGATTGGAGAGAGAGGAGGGGGGGGGTGGGGAGTTTCCTAGAGTTTTTTTTTTTTTTTTTTTCAAATAAACCAAGCCCAGAGTGAGTACTTATCATTCTTTAACGATGGGTTTTGAAAAAAATCCTGCACCTGATGGATGACCCTAAGGATGATCGACCAAGTGAAAATCTACAAACATAGATACATACATACCTCTTCAGGTCATTCTGGACTCAAGACTATCTTTGAGACCCGCTAAAGAAAGGTTTGAGAGCTTGAACAGTATGTAGGTTGTACATACATACATGCATACCTATGATGATTGTCTCCATCATTTCTTTCTTGATTAAATTCTCATCTAGAGGAATTGATCTACTCTGCTCATTCTGATTAGTAGTCAGGTCCCACGATCCAACCAACCAATAGTGAGGTTCTTTTTTTTTTTTCTCTCTCTCTCTCTCTATCATCTCATGACAAGATCAAGACTCAAGACACCCTCTACTCTCACCGCCGCTAGTACCCCCCCTCTCTAACTACGACTTTATTCTTGGGACCTTCGAAAACATTCGATCCAAGAGTCCTTTCAAGTCAACCAACTAGGGATTCAAAAGGTTACACCACCCAACTTTTTCAACTTTCCGAAACGAAGAAGAAAATCTATCGATCTCTTTGTTCTTTTGATTTTTGATTTTTGATTTCTTTTTTTTTCCACAAAGAAAATATTTTTGAAAGAATCCGTCTTCAACTTTCCCACTTATAGATATTAATGACTTCAACCGACTGTGATGGCTGGCGTGACTACTTCCATCCGATCCAAGAGCTCACGACGAAGAGAGGACAAGGGATCCTATCGCCCTGGGGGGGGGGGGGGGTCTAATCGTCAAGTGATCATGAGCATTTTCTAGGAACGAAGCGGATCATAATCGTAGTCACAAGGTCATAAGAGTTGGATCGTTTGGAGTGTCGGGTTGGGCTGGGCTGGAATACTAGACAAACAACAAGAATCGTATGACATGTTCGACAAAAGTCCTTTCCTTTTTTTTTTCTGGTTTGATGTGATGATCATGACCGATCGATCAGACACAAGATCAAAACTCGAATGAATGGTTCAACAAAGGATTACATTGGTTTGATTTCTTTTTGCTTCATGTATTTTTTTTTAAAAAAAAAAACCTCTTTACGACCTATCCATCGCTTCGATTCAGCTTGTCTAGTGCTCTGGGCCCTTGCTCTTGCCACTCTTGTGCGGTAACCCTAACGACGGATTGCACGTTTTAAATTTTTACAATAATAGATTTCATTCGACCAAAAGGAGGTGAGAAAAGACAAGTTCGAAGCCACGGGTCAGTCGGCTTGCTTTGTTACGTCAAAGGTCAAGTAAAACAAAGAATAAAGAAAACTTTAAGGCCCGATCGAACTGACCAAAACGATTCCCGGTTCTTCATGATATCAGCCAATACCGCACCACCCATGAAGACCATATGTTTTCTTCTGGGCGGATCCTCGATTCGAATCTTGAATTTCTGATGTCGAAAAAAAAAAAGGGAAGGGCACGAGGAAAGAGAAAAGACAATCAAGAAAAACATCATCAAACAAGATAGAGAAGGAGGTACAAACATTCAACCTTTCAGGATCGTTGTCTAAAACTCTGGTAAAGTATAACTGTTTCATTTCCTTTTCAAGTCGGCTGGGAAGGCCTGGGTACATGCTCGAGCCTCCAGATAGGACGATGTGTTTATACAGTTCGCTTCTAACATCTAATGCTGCCGATTGAATCGTATTGAATAAAAGCTCTGGTTGTTGTTGTTGTTTTTTTTGTCAAAAGAAAAGAAAGTCGACAAAAAGAAAATTAGAATTGATTCCCGGTTTTTAATCATCTAGATTTCCACTCGCTAGTTTTGAGAATCCGAGATGAATTAATACATTCGATATCTGCTAGTAGATACATACCAGCTACTCCAGGTGATTCAACGTCTACAAGGTGAGGTTGAAACATGCATTCAGGTGCTCCAAATCTTTCCTGCCCGACCTTGATCACCCTTCCATCCGGTAGCTACCACAAAGGGGGGGGGGAATCAAAATCTTTATAGATCTATCCGAAATATAGATTTCGAAAAATAAAAACAGAAAGAAAGATAGTACACATCTTTTCTCTCTGGATCGGTATCGACCAGAAAATAAGCAAAGACCTACCGTATAGTTTTCGACCAGAGTGGTAGTTTCCTCCGATAGTTTATTATCTAAATCCAAGTCGTACCTAGTAATCGGTGAATTTGATGGACCGCGTCAAGTGAGTGTAGAAAAAGTAGGATATGGCTAGCGTGGACGAGTAAGCTTACGAGACGTAACAAAGTTTCTCCTTGATTTGCCGAACAGTTTCGAAATCAGCCGTTCGGTTGAAGGCGTAGCCTCTCATGAGTAATAGTTTGATGAGATATCTATTTGTTCGAGGTTAAGCGTCGGTGGGAGATAGCGGGATGAGTTTGAGAATCGATGGGCGATTTTGTGCAAATGTTTCCAAGTTTCGAATATCTCTTAGCCAAAAAAGACGATTTACTTTGTGACATCACGTCCTGCTACGTCCAGTCTCCTCGTCAGATGTGGTAATGAGAACCCTTCGTAGACTGGGACGATATGAGTGACTCCATCGCCAGAATCGACGACCACACCAGACTGTAATCCTTAGGAGACCAAGGAGAAAGGGAGAGGCCAGAGGACGAGCAGTATGGATATGAGAGAGAAATCGGTAAACTAGTCGGGATCAAAATAGGAAAGGAGTGGTGGGAGGCTGGGTGTATGCGCATTCGCACCTTGGGCGTATAAGGTTAGGACGGCTTGGATGGCGACATAGACCCCACCGAATCGATAGTTTTCAAACATGACCTCGCACATCTTGGTCCGATTCTTGGTGGGATTCATCGGGGGCTCGGTCAGGAGGATCTTTCTTCCGGTGGGGTCGACCTTAAGTTTTTGATCGAAGGTATAATCCCAGAGGAGGATCATATCATCCCAGTTCTTGACGATCCCATGATCCATAGGTTGAGTGATCTGGAGGTAATGTCGATGATCGGATGCTTGATCTCCGATCATGACATCGTTCAACGTCACGGGGCCCGAGCCGTTTCCACCGATGGCGGTGGTTCGCTCCTCGGCTCTTAGGATCGGTCGACCGACTAATGATGGGAACGTGTGGGATGGGAAGTCTAAGGTTTGAAGCGGGTTTGCAAACGACTATCGGATCAGTTTGTTGAGATCGACCGATCGATGTGATACGAAACTCTTGAGGGGTGTGAGGGTTTTGAATTCTATGATAGGTCTGTTGAGAATGAATCGGATGATCGACTTACTCGAGCCAGCAAATCCGCACTTGACGAAGCCGGTTCCTGAAGTAGAGTAAGATGTTAGAGATGGATATAGAGAGTGAAGCGGTGATCGATGTCGAAAGGAATGGAAGATGAGGATCGTTAGAAGTCAGGGGATGATGGAATGAATCTTACGAACCGTTGTCGACGACGAGTGGATTCTCGAAGGCAGTCGAATCGGTCATCGTCGGCTAAGTTGGAGATGGTGATCGATTCGATTCGGGTTTTTGATTAATTTTAATCTTTTGGTCCGATGTTGATTGGTTTCGATTCGATTCGATTCGATTCGATGATCGATCGAATTCTTTTCGGTTGGGATCGATGAAATTTATTATTTTCAAATAAATATTTATGTTATGTTATGTTATGGTGTGGTGTGGTGTGGTGTGGTGTGGTGTGGTGTGGTGTGGTGTGGTGTGGTTCTCTGGTCCTGAACACTATAAGCAGCCCACCCTGAGTGCTGAGTCCTGACTAGTCTGCAGTTCTCAGGATGAGCTCGTTCATGACCACGCCGCACCAGGTGAAGGGCGACTGACATTCGCCTCGACTGGGCGCCCACTTACACCCTGACCTGTCAAGCCCTCACGCCCTAACGCCCTAACGCCCTCACGCGCCCAATCGCCCCATCGCCACTCCCACTCCCACTCCCACCTCGGCAGCTCAGCCTCAAGATGTCATCCGGCTAATGAACCCAAAGTCAAGTTCTCATTCCTACTAAAGATACACTTACTCACCCATCACCAAGCATACTTTTACCATCCTTCGCTGGCCATCGACTAACCTCAAAACTCATCCCCAATCCCCTCATCACCCTCCCGACGAACATGTTTACCGGTTCGATCCGAGGTGGTACACGGTAAGAGCTCACTCATCCTCCCTCTCTGCTGCTTCTCGCTTCAATCTCTACCCCTCCGACTCCCCAGACCTACCGATCATTGCTAAACTAACATCGAGCTGCTCACTAACCCATCGATTCCATCGTTCCGATATCATCTCTCACAAGTGGCGGTCAGGGTGACTTCAAGTGGTCAGACGTAGCCGAGGATAAGGATCGAGAGAACTATCTAGGCCATTCGATCCTCGCTCCCGTCGGTAGATGGCAGAAGAATAGGGACATCACCTGGTATAATAAGAACGGTGGCCCGGTCGACGAGGATCAAAGGTCGAGAGCCAAACGAGAGGAGATCCAAAGGATCAAGGCCGCCGAGGAGGATGCACTCAGTCTGGCCTTGTACGTACTTACCTTCTCTCCCTCTCTCTCTCTCTCTATCATCAGCTCGGGCTTGCAGTCTTCCCATTCGTCCTCTTTTTTTTTTTTTTCTTCTTCTTCTTCAGATTCGTTGATGCTCTCTCTCTCTCCTCGGCTCCGTGACTCTTGTCAAACCTCCTGGGTCGTCCATCCATCCAGAGGATTCAAACCTGCGCCTCGAGAGCTTATAGGCACGGCCGGCCCTGGCTCATCTTCCAATGCGATCCCGATCGCAGCTCGAACCGATCAAGACGGACCGGAGGATTCGAACCCAAGGGATGATCGAATCGCAACTGAGAAGCTTAGGAAGGCTGAAAGGGCTGCACGCAAGGCGGCACGTGCGCAGAGACGAGAGGAGAAGAAACTCAAGCAATCAGAGCGAAAGGGGGCTGATCGTAGTCATCATCACGAGCATCAACACGTCTTATCATCCGGTCCTCGAGATCAGTATCACCATCGACCCGATCGATCCCATCCTCCTCGTCCTTCTCCACCCGATCTCGATCCTGATCCTCGTCGTCGGAATCACTCCTCTGCCGCTCCTCACCATCCTCCTCCTCGTGATCGTCGTCATCCAAGCATCTCATCGTCTGACGAAAGTATCGATTCTGCCGATCGCACCCATCGTCATCATCAACGAGCTCGACCCGATCACCAACACCACGATCCTCATCGACATCACCATCCATCCCAATCTAACTCCCACTCGGAACGGCCGCCACGGCCCCGGTCTCCTCCTGCTTATCGCGGAGCCGAGAATCGACATCGTTCACGATCCCCGACTCGAGAGGACCGACGAGATAGACGATATCGATCGCGATCTCCGATTCGGCGAGATCGTCATCGTGATCGATGAGCGATCAGGCCAGGCCAAGTCCACAAACCTACATCACCTCCTGATGGTTGAGTAGTAAGGTTGTAATTCCAGCGAGTTTCCGCCGAACAGACTCAAGTGTTCTGAGCTTTCCGACCCCGATCAACGACTGTTCTCTGTCTCAAGACCTCTAGTGTAACATATCATGTTGGAAATTTCAAAAAAAAAAAAAACATGCCCAGGCGAATGCTAAAATAATCAACACTCGGACCCTCAAGTTTTTTTTTGGGGGAGGGGAAGTGACTTGCTCGTGTTCTTTGGAAGAAGAGAAACAGCGGCAAGCCCGTCGTGGTATGACTATCTCGATGATTACATGACCCATGGGTGCTAGCAGATGATTGAGGGTGTAAAAAACGGGGGGACTGTTGTACGGCATCCCAGGATGATCTAGGATGTCGATCATAAAGGTTTTCTAACCCCAAGGAAATAGTTGCACCACCCCTCACTAAGGGCGTCTCTCGGTAAGAGTTTCCAAGTGGAAGTCAAGGGATTATAGAGACACCCACGGATCTCGAGATCGGATCGTTCATGGGACTGAGCCCAACCCAACTGCTGACGAAAGAAGTCGACGAGTTCTTGAGGTTTGATGAATTTCGAATACGTATGCGTACCGGCGGGGACGATGCCTATCAATGGTAGGCCGGACTCTGCCAAGGTGATCGCCAGCAATCTCGAGACTGGAGTCCGTGAGATCGTGGAGAGGACTATATGTCCCCCTGGCTGCCCGGTATCAATCGAGAAAGCGATGGGTCGAGTGATCAGGTCAAGTCAAGCCAGCGGGATGATCAAAACAGAAAAGGGGTGGGAGGGAGGCTTGTGAATAAAAAATCAGGATGATGGACCGACGAGAGCTCTAAGGGGGGGGGGGGGGGGGGGGGTCTTGTAGATCTCATTTACCTTGGTCAACTCGGCCAGGGTGGTGAGGAACTTGAAAGGATGATCGACGTGCTCGATGACCTCCATGGCACAAACCAAATCGTAGCGCTCACGATGAGGATCGGTTGGATCGTCGAGTAAAGCTTCGGCAGAAGTGCAGCGATAGACTAAGGAGGGGTTTGGATGAGTCGAAGGATCGGTGGAGTCGGATGATGGCTCGAGCCTAGGATGGAAGTGAGGATCCGATCGAGCGTGGAGTCGAGCGGCTCGAGTACTATCCTCGGCTGCGTCGATACCGAGTACCTGGGCGCCCAACCTAGCCAAGGCTTCGGAGAAGATGCCGCCCCCAGACCCGACGTCGAGCACCGTTCGATGGGTTAAAAACTTGAACGAATCGGGCGGATGGTGGTGGTGATGATCGGATGAGCTCGAGTCGGTCGATCCTCGGGGTCTCGTAGGCCGGAGGGGGAAGTGACGATCGTTGGATAATCGATCCTTGATGAACTGGACTCGGATCGGGTTCATCTGGTGTAAGAGACCGAAGCTACCGCACTCGTGCCACCAGGTCGAGCCCAGACGGTTGAAGTGATCGACCTCAGAGCTGGAGACGGTGGTGGTGGTGTGAGCGTCGGTGCCGATTGCGACTCGAGGACGATCATCGCTCGTCGGGTGGCCGGTGGCTGGAGGAGACGGACGGCCCGTCGGATCCTCGTCGTTGGGTCTTGCTCCCAGTGCGACTCCGGACGATCGAGCGGCGGGTGTGGGGA
This sequence comes from Puccinia polysora, assembly GCA_025617555.3. Lineage (NCBI taxonomy): Eukaryota > Fungi > Basidiomycota > Pucciniomycetes > Pucciniales > Pucciniaceae > Puccinia > Puccinia polysora. The sequence goes on along the minus strand of CM062616.1, from coordinate 39,652,635 downwards.
GCCTTGGAGCGACGAATATCGTCCGACGGGCCGTCCGGTGGGAGTGAGTGAGGCAAGTCGATCGAGGAACCGATCGATGGATGACGACAGCCTTCGAGTGAGGATGACGATGGTCTCGGAGGATCGAGTGGGGAGTGTTGGATGACTGAGTCGTGAGACGACGGCAGATCGTTCGAAAGACACCCTCGATCCTCGATCGAACCTTCATCCTGGCTGGTGATTCCGTATCGTAGGCCTATACAAACCCCGCCTGGGTTGGCTTGGAGCTGATGTTGTTCGAAGCTGACGATCGTAATCACTCGAGAGTTGTAAGTCAACCGTTGTTTGGGGTCTAGGTTATCTAAGACTATCATCTATCAGCTGGGTCGTAAGTATCAAGTCTAGTGCGTCTTGGTTGCCGCTTATAATCGGCCCCTTAAGGAAAGAGGCGACGCGATGACTGGGATCTCGAGAATAGTTGGACGTTGGTCCCTCAGACTCGAGTCGTCAGTCGGGACGGTAAGGCTGCCGGCACCAACACCCAAGTTCGGCCGAATCGCGCGCCACGGCTTCCTCTCTCCCGGCAGGCCGCGGCAGTCGTAACAGCTGGTTGGGCACCACGACCATCGATCGATCGATCGATCCATCCATCATAAACCCAAAGAGAGACAAAAAAAAAAAAAAAAATATATATATATATATAAAAGGAAAGGAAAGGAAAATGATCATGAGAGAATAAAAGAAATAGAAAAGATAAAAATAAATGGAGGTAGGATTTTATCTGAGATGGATGGATGAGAATCGTACTGAGAACGAAGGGGGTTGGATCGTAAAGAAAACTTGACGAGTATGTTGTATACCGCTATGATGACATGAAATCATGAGGTTGGATTTGATGAAGAGAGTGTAAGGACCCCATGTACTGGATTCAGGGAAATGCGTATGCCGACTAGGATAGTCTAGCGCCGGCTTAACCCTTTCCCCATCCTCTACAGGTTATGAGCCCAGCAGTACCACCGTTGCCGGTTTGATCCCCCCCTTGTAACGACCCTGTCACCAGACCTACCCAGACATTGCACGCTTGACCCTCATCCGGTCATCCATGCCTGACCCTCCTCATCCGGCCATTCACGCCTGGCCCTCTCCTCCAACCATTCATGCCTGGCCCTCCTCCGGCCATCCATGCTCAACCCTCATCTGGTCGCTCATGCAGAACCGCACCGCGGTTGGCGTGCTCAGCATTGGGTACGTCAGGCTCATCACTCGGATGTGCGCGGTCTCAGCAGCAGCTGTAGTGGGCTCAGCAGTTAGCACCCCGGGGCTTGGCATACCCCAGGCATGGGTTGGGCTTGATTGGATGTGGTGGACCGTGGCCCACTCAGAAATTATGGACCCAAGAATGGAACTGGCCCATTCAGGTTTGCAGGCAGCTAGTTTGAGAAGGTAGGGTGGGGCAATGGGGGCTATAGGCACAGGTCAGGTGGACACAAGCATGGGCCAACCTCTGGGGCAGGAAATCATGCAGGGTGCTGGGCAGATACAGACAAGCGGAGGGCTCCAAGTAGGGCCCGGTGGAGGGCTGCATCATGAGAAGGACAAACTGGTTGTAAGTAACAGTAAGCGGGCAGGGAACAGATTAGGGTTAGGCTAGGGTTCTGGGCCTAGGTTTTCTTTTACATTTGTTGTTGGGATATCATTGCAACCAACACCTAAGACCCCAGCTCTTATCATATATCTTATCATTGGATCTTGGGACAAGGAAAGGAAAAGGAGGGGAAGGAATTCATCATCTTTTTTTTTTTTACTCTCTCTCTCTCTCTCTCTCTCTCTCTCTCTCTTTCTTAACAAATAAAGGAGCATCCTTAACCTTACAGATGCTGAGATCATGGCTTCTAAACTTAAGGACAACTAGGGGAGTAGTTCTCTCATACTTTCTACAACATCATCAGTCTCCTCAATGGTTCTTGCACATACGGTGTGGTGTTGTATTTATAACCTTGGATCAGCCCGCGTGCTCAGCAGTTGGGTAGGTTGGGCTCAGCATTTGGGGTGTGCCCAGTCTAAGCAGTAGGAATTGCAGGGCTCAGCCCCAGGTGTGGGTTGGGCCTTATACTCCAGGCATGGCGGGCTTGCAACCTGCTTGGACAATGCAGACCATGTCATGGAGCTAACCCAACCAAGTTTGCGGGTGGTGTGGAAGGTAAAGGGGGAATTACGCTCCTAAGCTGTCCGCAAGTCCAGAAGTTATTGATCTAGGCGTCTGTAAGGAGGTTGGATGCAATGAGTTCTTAAGTGTAGTGAGGTAAAAGAGAGATGATGAGATGTATTCTTCCTCCAATCCTTCCTCTTCCTTTCCTTTCCTTCTCCAATAGATGGATTGATTCCTAGAACAATAGATAGATCATCACCCAACCCAGAGTTGAGGGTGAGGACTTGGATCCCCCCCTTCAACCCTAACCTAAGTACAACCACAAACGCAAAAGAACAATGAAACACAAACCCTAAGCACAGAACCCTAGCCCAACCCTGCCCCTCCATTCCTTGCCCCATAACCCATGCCCTTTGATATCAACATAGGCCCAGTTTGTCCTTCTCATGGCGCCACCCTCCGCCACGCCCTACTTGGAGCCCCCCGGTTTGCCCGCCCGCGCGCGTCTGCGGACCTTGCAGTCCGCAAGTTGGCCTGCGCGCGCCTAACCCCCAATCGCCCCGCCCTTGCCTTCCAGACTAGCCACCCGCGAGCTTGGTCGGGCCAGCTCCATCACTTGGTCCTTGTTTCCTGGGGGGGTCGCGGCTTGGTGCCCTCGGAGTAGGCCCAACCCGCACCTGGTGCTGAGCCCTGCAATTCCTACTGCTGAGCCCGCAGGGGCTGCTGCTGAGCCCTCAGCAGGCACTTCTGAGACCGCATGCACCCAAATGCTGAGCCCAACCTACCCAACTGCTGAGCGTGCAGCCTGCAACGCAGCTCTCAACTCAAGCTTATAAATACAACACCACAGCGGCTAGTCCAGGAAGCAGGAGTGGGGCAATAGCAGGGTTATATGCACCAGGAAGGTCCACCCAAGCATAGGCGCGGACCAATTGGCGGATCACAGGATTTGCAGATCCACACGGATGGGTAAACAAAGGGGGCTCCAAGTAGGGCCTGGCAGAGGGCAGCACCGTGAGAAGGACAAACTGGACATACGGAATGATGGAGGGAAAGGTTTAGGAGGGAGTGGACAGATTGGGTAGAGCTGGGTTAGGGTTCTGGGCCGTAGGGTTTTCTTTCTTTGTTGCTAGGCTTTCTGTTTGCACTTGTACTTAGGTTAGGGTTGAGAGGGAGGACTTAAATACCTCACTCTCAACTCTGGGTTGTATGGAGGAGGGAGGCAGGGAATGGAGGGGAATGGATGTATGGATGGATGCAGGGAATGATATGGAAAGGAAAGGAAATTCATCTCTCTATCTCTCTCTCTCTCTCTTTACTGGAACATCCTTATCCTTACAGACGCTTGGGCCATTGATTACAGGACTTGAGGACAACTAGGGGAGTAGCACCCTCTTACCTTCCACAACAGTTGGAATCCAGAAGATCTGGTCAAGATCTCAGTATAAGTAAAGTGATAGAGGAGCCAAGATTGAAAAAACAAACAAACAGTTTATGACTTCCAGAAGGTTGAGTACCTTGTACGTATGTATCTGGCTTTATACTTGTCAAAAAGGTTGTGGTCAATCTGAGTCCATACTTAAAATTGTTCTCAAGGAGATCTAAGGATATTCTTGGTAACTGCTTCATCCAAATTGTTAATTGAAATGAAACGTTTGATTTGAAGATTTAGAATTTCAGTATTGTGAATTATTGAAATCCAATTGAAACTATTGAGAATGATAGGATTCTTAAAGTTGGTGTTGATGAAAGATATACCTGAGATGGTGAGTAAAACAATTCAAAAAAAAAAAAAAAAAAAAGAGAGAGAGAAACTTGTTCCAAGGGTTAGATTGAGAAAATAATCTTATGAGTTCTGGTTTTGAGTGAGGGCCTTGGTATCAATGGATTGTTGATCCAAGTCCTGAATATGAAGTCCTTCTGGTTTGATTGTAAGCCAACCAAGAAAAAAAAAATTATTCCTTCTGCTAATTCTTCTCAAATTTTCAAACTTTGTAAACATAAATCAAGATTGAACCAGTGATCAAAGGTAGAAGATTTTTTTTTTTTTTTGATCCATTGGTTCAATCCAGCAACACATTTAAACTTTAGGAACCCCATTGGAGTTTGAATCTATTGTTCAACTCCCCCCCCCCAAAAAAAAAAAAAAAAACCCAAATACTAGATTTAAAACTGATTAGAATTTGTAATTTAGATCAATCCATCCATGAAAACCAATTGGATTCACTTGAGTTATTGGATCATCCTCCTGCTTTTTCCATCTTGGCACCCAAAATCAATCACTCTGGACAAGCTGTGGGAGCTTTTTTTTTTCTGGCGGGGGGGGGGGGGCAGGGGATTTTTAATGATTATTGCAGTTTTTTTAAAAATTAAACTCCTCTAGAATCACTTTCAATTTCAATGTAATTTAAGGATCCAATCTTCAGAAACCTCTTTCAAAATCACAGCTAAATCATCAAACCTGGTATTTTGTTTTATTTATTTATTTGGGATTGATCAGCAGAAATATAAGTAAATTCAATAATTTGAAAATTGCTTTTTTTTCAAAGTTTATTATCTTTTTCAATGATGGCTCTCTGAATCAATTGTATGCAATAGTTTATTTTTCTTCCATTTAAGTATTTTAATTGTTCTGGAAAGATGCTATAGTTCTTAATTTTTAACCTTTATCTTTATCTTTGATCTTTACAATGTTTTGATTTATGCTCCATTGGATTCATCATTTTTGCACTTCAAATTTTATTATATTTAAATTTAATTTCAATTCTTGGTTGATATCTGTAAAGATAAAAATATGGATTTTTCAAGGCTTGGAAAATACCAACATCAACCTCCTTCAAAAAATCCATCCAGTAGACAATTTTGGTCTCTGAAATCTTAGATGCTTATCCAGCATCAAGGATCTTGCCTTTTCATCAAATTTTGACACCCAGCACCCCCAAATTTTGGGGTGGGGATCTAGTGAACTTGATAATTTTAGCAGGTTTTAAAATCAAACTTAAGCTTTGAGCTAAAAAAATATATTGGTTTGGCTAGATTTGATAGATTTTTATTAAAAATATCAGGATACAAGGCTGATAGTGATCAAGTATGATTTGAAATGAAAAAATGACCATCAATTTTGAGGCATAGAACACATTGAGAGGGTCCCAAAGTTTAATTGTGCATCCCCTAAAAATATATATGAAAGCAGCAAAGATATTAAAAGTTTTGAATCTGCTGATGGTACCAGCTTCCTTGAGGTTGGTAGAATGAAAGTATTTCAAGATTCAAGTTACTGAGAGCATCCGCAATCGTCTCAGTAAACCCACTTGTTAGCTAAGTTTAAAAAGCATGAGCCACATTTGTGTCCTAAATAGGAACTTGCTAGGTAGCAAGCTCCATAAGTTTGGTCAAAAATTGACAAAGTTACAAAAACTTATGGAGCTTGCTAACCCCAACCCTTGCCAGGATTTATTGCACGCTCCACAAGTCCACCACTTCCATCTGTCCATCATCAGCATGTGTCCATCCATCATCCAAACTATTGTCCACCCATCATCATCATCAAGGTCAAACCATCAAAGTATCAACCTCATCCACCCATCATCATCAACACACCTCCAACCATCATCAGCAAACTATTGCCCACCCATCATCATCAAGGTTGAACCATCAAAGTATCCACCCAAGGTTTGTCCCATATCCCCTCCCCCTCCAATATTACTAGCATCAACCCCCCTCCCCCCATCCATCCCTCCCCTCCAATCATCAACCCTCCCCCCATCCATCCCTGACCCTCCAATCATCAAACCTCCCACCCATCCAAACCTCCCCCTCCAAATCAACCCTCCCCCCCATCCATCCCTCCCCCTCAAATATAAATCTGACACTTCTTTTATCCCCCCCAGTTTGATTTATATATAGGACTCTTCCCCAGCCCTACTCATTTTAATCATGGTCAATTTTGACCCTGAAGGCACCCCTGGACCACTCACTCCTCAAGACTCCTCCAAAAAGAAGCACGCTCCAAACTGGACCTCTCAAGAAGAAGAACAGCTGGCACAATCTTGCATCCACATCAGCAAGGACCCAGAATTTGAAACAAACCAGTCTGGAGTATCCTTTTTCAAACACATTGAAGAGCATTTCATAATTTACAGTAAAAAAAACTACTGAAATTACAATTGCATTTGGACTAGGTATGGCATTTTTCTTGTTAATTTTTCCAAACACATAATGCAAGATTGATTATTAATTTTTTTTTTACCTATGAACAGGTGGGCCAACTTGAACACCGCAACACTCAAATTTTTGGCCATCTACAGATGAATTGAGCAATTGCCACCCAGTGGATCCAGCCAAATGGATTGGATGTGACATGCTGAGGAGATGTATGCCCAGCAAACCAAAGGTTAGCAATTCAAAGTTGAAAGTGTGTGGGAGGTACTTTGAAACCATCCAAAGTGGATGGGAAATCCCCAAAGAAATAATCATTTCAACACCTCCTTGACTTATGGCAGTCCCTTGTCACCCTCTCCTTCCAACCAATATGTTCAACCACCAAAAGGAGTCAAGGCTTCCCAATGTAAACAAATGGTTTTGGAACAGCATTATGAAGAGTCCAATGAATACTCCCAACAACTGGAGTTACTGGCCACTAGTAACAAGATTAGATTGCACCATAATGAAACTTCTGAACAAAACAATTCACTTGTGGAAATGCTGTATAACCTTGAAGTCAATAAGGCCAAAATTGCGGAAAAACTTTATGATCTTGAAGTCAAGAAGAGTGATGTCAAGCAAAAGCTTTATGACCTCAAAGTGAAGAAGACTGATTTGAAGGTAGCTATGGGTCAGTTACAGGTGATCCTTCAATCTGAAAGTAGTTTCCCAGATGATGATAGTATAAAATTACTCAGGAATTTGAAGAGGAAAATTCAACTTCAACTCAAGCCCTAAGAATGAGACCATTCCATACTGTCTGATGGGTCAATATTTTTTTTTATCAAATCTCTTGTACACAGTCCAATTTTCTTTTACACATCACGTATGATTTTTTTTATTTTTCAAATTATGTTTAAAGTTCTCTCTTGGATATTTTTTTCTGGCAGTTTCATATCTGTGTAAGTATGTTACACCTCAAATGAAATGGAATTGTTTTCAAAAGCAAGCAATTTTTTTTTTCTTTTTTGGGTTTGTCAAGAGTTTGACCACTAAAAATTATGAAAGAAATCATTTTTCAATTCTATTCAAAGATTTTTAAAAAAAAGGAAACAATCATGTTCAATACTATTAAAAAAAAATAAAACAATCCTGGTGGTGTCATATCTATGTATGTCACGCCTCAAATAGAATGGAAGACAACTTTGTTGTTAAAAGTGGGAGTTCTTTTGTATTTGATTTTTTATTTTTTTTATTTTTTTGTTTGACCACTCAAAATTATAAAAGAAAACAATTTTCCATGCTATTAATTTCTTCAAAAATAAAACACAATCAATTTGAATGCTATTCAAAGATTTCAAAAAAATAAAACAATAAAGCATCAAGTGTAAAATCAAAAAAAAAAAAAGAAAAAAAAGAAAAAAAAAAAGAAAGAAAAAGAAAGAAAGAAAAAGAAATAAAGAAAGAAAAAAAATGAAGAAAACAATGTTCAACTGAGTCCCCACTTCAGCCAGTTAAATACCTGCAAATCATTCATGAGCTGGGAATAGAGAGTCAAGTTATGAAGAGTAAAAGAATTTTGAGCATGACTTTGAAAAGTATGAAACAAATGAGGATCATGCATGCTAGTTGTTATAGTAGTGTTGGAGGTTTGAGAATATGAGTTAGCATTCAAGAAAGGATCACATGGTTATCTCTCCTCTACAATCATGTTTTGGAGGATAATACATCACTTCATTATCTTGACAATATCATTCCTCATCCATAATTTGCTGGGCTTGATGATGATTGAAAATCTTTCCTGCAGAAATCCAAAAGCATGTTCAATATCCTTCCTTGAACCTTCTTTGATTGAGTTTAAGTATTTGGTTGCATCATCATGAGCAGTTCTGAAGTAATTGACAAAAAATGGCCAGTTGGGATATATTCCATTGGCTAAATAATATCAATAGGAATATTGGTTGTTGTTAACTTCAAACCTCACATCAGAAGCTGAGCCTTTAATCATAAACCCAAAAAATTTACACAGCACATCAACCTCCACCTGAAAAGATATTAAAAAGTTATAAATATTTTTGAAAACCATACCATTAAGGAAGTCATAAAATATATGACTATTTTGAACAAAATTTACATCATTATGGGTCCCAGGAGATCCAAAAAAGCAATGCCAGATGCTTAATTTGAGGGATTCAACTGTTTCCAAAAACATAGTGGAAACACCTTCTTTTCCTTGATATTGACCAGCCCAAGCTTGAGGACAATTTTTCCAAGCCCAGTGCATTCCATCAATACTTTCACAACAGCCAGAAAAACCATGATCCTCATACTCCTTCATGACAACTTAGAGCTCATCATCAGTTGGACCACATAGATATTCATTCTCATAAATTTCAACTATTTAATTGGAAAATTTCTTCAGAATGGAAAGTGCTGTGGTTTCTCCAATACAGAAATATTCATCAGTAGAGTCAGAAGGAAAACCATTAGCTAATTGAAAAATAACACTTGTAAGTTTTTGATGAGGGGACAGGCCAATCTGCCCACAGAAATCCTTAAAGAGAAAATAAAAAAAACCAATCAGGATCCATCATAACTTATTAAAATTGAAAAATTTAAATAAAATAGCTCAACATACCACTCTTTGTGTCCAATATTGGTCATGGGCCCCCATGTCTTTTACTAGCCTCTCAAACAGCATCTTAATCATTCTGAACCTCCTGTGAAACATATGTTCAGGGTATCTTGAACATTGTTTAAATTATTCCTCCATTATCCTCTTGTGGCCTTGCACCCTGTCACGGTAAATTACAGCTTGTTTGGTTTTCTTTTTCTGTTTGCTGAGTTGATGCATACCATCTTCAATTTCAAGGAAAATGTGTTGCTGAGCAGAGTTTGGTTGTATGGGTGATACCAGGCTCTTGGGGAATTCCCAGGGCAAAAGCATTGTTGGGGTGTGTTAGTGCTGGTGAAGCAAGGTATATGATGAATGTTTGTTGAGGTGGTTGATAGCTTCAATGTTTGTTGTTGAATGTTGTGTGGGGATTATGTTTGAATTTTTTATATTAAATTTTCATAATCTCAACTAATTGTCAACTGTGTGGTGGTTAGCATTTGTTGAGGGGTCAAGGATTGCAGGTCAACCCTTCTTAGCTACCTGGAAAGTGGTCTTAGAAACCATGATTGACCCTTGCACTTGAAAGAGACCTTGATTTCTATTTTTTTGCATTAGCAAGGGATCAGCTAACAAGAATTTATTGAGAAACAATTATAGATGCTCTGACTTTGAATTGATCACCATTATGAAGCAGTGAAGTTTCAGCCAGATTAAAATTTTTATTGGTTTTATTCTTGGTAATTTTATCAAGTTGGATACCACTGACTTGTTCAATTGAGACTTTTTCAAAAATTCCAGAAGAAGAATGAGATATTTTAAAAGAAAACTAGAGGAAACACCCAAAGAAAAATCCAAAAAACTGAAATAATGGGAAATTATCAAATCTACTCACTTTCTCACTTATTTTTGTTGCTGTTTGTGCCAATAAAGTCCTTCCAGGAGGATGGTAAGAGCATGATCATCTTCATTTTATTGCTTTTTTCTCCTGATTATTGTCCAAGGATTGTATTCAGGACAAGCAACCCACTTATTCACAATGTTTCCAGAACTCTGAGAACAGATTAAACAAAAACATTGATAAGCAGTGATATCAAAGAAATCAGCAAAAACAAGAGCAAATGAAATCTCACCATCTTAATAATATCCAAATCTGGTAGCTCTTCATCTTTAAAATCTTCCTCTTCATCCAAATATGGAAGCTCTTCATCTTTTGAATATTCCTCTTCAGTCCAGAAATCATTCTATGTTACAAAAATGAAAAGGAATCATTAAAAAACAGATTTCACATTTAGAAAAAATGAGTGTGTATAGAATTTTGCCTCTTCCTCTGTTACCTTCCCCTTTTCCTTTTTGGCCTACCAATTTCTTGAAACCCCATACATACATGAAAAATATTAATTTTGAAATTTAAAGCTTTTATTTTTATTTTTTAAAAAAATGGTTACTGACCTTTAAATTTGCTGTGAATTTCTTCTTGGGCATTCCTCTCCTCTTGGGTTCTTCTAAATATTCAAAAACAGATGGATCTCTTTTACTTGATTAATGAGAGATCTTCCTGAACTTATTTTCTTATCCTTTGGGTCTTCCTATTACTTTGATGTTTGAGTGGAATTGGTTTCTTGAATCAGAACAAGCTGATATTTTCCACTGTTTAGCTTCTTGGTTTCACCCAGATAATATTCCTGGTCTCCAGGTGGAAGATTGTGGAATTCTTCAAATATTCCCGTGAGAAAAATGTTTACATTACTGGTTTTGGATGGAAAATCAAGGGTTGGTGATCCTTCAGTTGAAACAGGGTTCATAGTTAACTGGAGAAAGAAAAATAGAAATAAATCAGGAAATTATTAATTTGAGCTTGAATCCAAGAAAATTAAATAAAAAAATTACTGAGGAAGGGGCTTTGAAATTTTATTGAGTATGAAAATCTTCAACTTGGAATAGTTCAAAATTTCTAATAGTTGATTTCACTTTGAAAATACATGGTATACCCATGTAAGAAAATTGATCACAGTTGGTGCAAGTGTTGGAAGATTCAGGAACTTCTACAACTTGCATGAGTGATCTTGAGGGCAAAGTGGCTTGTTTTTCCAGATAGATGATCCAAACAGTGAGGTAAATAAATGAAATGCTTTAGTTCTTGCTGAAAGGCTTCAATAGTTCTCTAATGGATTTTGATGGTGATTGAATTGTAAATTTTCTGAACTAAATTAGAAAAAGAGCCAATACATAGATTAATGAAATTTTAAATGTAAGAATGAATGCCTTCAATTCTTGAATTAATTGTATTGAAAAAGTGAAAGTGTTTGTTGGCCAAATAGGAGACTTTTTTTTTGTTTAGTAGCCAGTTCTCAAGAAGATAGTCTGATGTAGGGGGATTCCAGACATGAGAAAGTTTGGTGAAGTTTTCATTATAAATTGATCCAGATTTGGAATGGACCAACTGATTCCATTGTTTCTGGAAAAACTTCCATTTATCTTCAGATTTGAAGTGCTTCCTGAAATGGGTTTGAATATTTTTTAGAATATGACAGACACACAGAAGAAAATGACAGGAAATGGAAACTTTCTCAATTGAACCAATTAGTGCTTGTTCTATGTCTGTAAAAATAACCCTGGGTTCTTTATCTTCTAATATTTCAGGAATTTGAGTGAACAACCATCCATAGTTATCTTCTTTCTCTTATAAAAAAAAGAAATAAACTGAAAGTTTTCTTGAAAATTTTTTACCCCAACAATATGCAGGTGGGGCATGTCAAAATTCTTTGTTTTATAGGTGCAGTACATGATTAGAAGAGTAGGGAGAATTTTGAGAATTTTGATTGAATCAGGATGAGAAATGAATAAAGAATTTATTTTTCCATCCATATTTTTAATTTTGTAGAAAAAAAAAGAATTGCAGAGTTCCAGAATGAGGGCTTCAACAGGAGATTTTACATCAAGGGAATTTTTTTTGAATTTGTGATCTTTTATTTTAAGTATTATTCAGATTCATATGGACAGGAGATGATGCGGTTTTTATAAGAGAGCTTTGAATTTTAAAGGGGGAACTCCAGATTTAGTTAAATTTTCAACTGTCTCCTTTTTCTTCCCTTGAATTATTCTGTGGATTTGTAGGTTTCTTGCAATTGGATAATCTGGTAGATACTGCATATCCATGGGAATTTTTCCATGACTAAATAGCATCCAGGAGCTCCTCCTTTTGGGTATATGTGAGTTCAGGAGGAGGGGCCAGATGGGTGGAATCAGGAGCTTGATTAGATGGGAAAGGAGCAAGAGGAGTTGAAGTAATAGTCTGATTAGATGAGATAATGGAGGATGGGCCTGTTGAAACAGTTCTGAAAAGTTTTTAAATGTTTTCTTGAGCCATTGTGGAAATAGATTTTATGTTTAAAAAATGAAGTGAAGATAGGAGTTGATAGTTCATAAATAGATTGAGCAGAAATTTATTGAAAGAATTTATTCAGAGACTTGATATAAAGTGTAATTTTTTTTTCTTGGAAGTATCTATTGAGGTGTATTGATTAGATAAAGATTTGATGTGAAAATTTGATAATTTTCCAAGAGCATTGTTGAGGTATAAATAATTTAATTTTTTATGGAAGATTTGAATTGAGGAGGATTGATTTTGTAGTTTTTGAGTTTTGAGTTTTTTTTATTGAGGAGTGGTGATGGATGATGAGTGGTTTGTGGTGTGGTGTGGTGTGGTGTGGTGTGGTGTGGTGTGGTGTGGTGTGGTGTGGTGTGGTGTGGTGTGGTGTGATGTGGTGTGGTGTGGTGTGGTGTGGTGTGGTGTGGTGTGGTGTGGTGTGGTTTGGTGTGGTGTGGTGTGGTGTGGTGTGGTGTGGTGTGGTGTGGTGTGGTGTGGTGTGGTGTGGTGTGGTGTGGTGTGATGTGGTGAGTAGGGGTGTGGTATGGCAGTGGTGTGGTGTCATGATGGGTGGGTGGAAGTGGTCACGGTGGTGGTTTATATGGTGAAAAGCAGTCAGAATAATTTTTAGTTGCATCTTTGGATTCCATTCTAAAGTTTTTTCAAAAAAATTTGGGGAAAGTTTGATGCCAGAGGTAAAAACAAAACATTGCAGTGGATGTGTTCTTTTGAAGTGTTTTTACATTGGATTCAATTTTTGGAGGCCCAGTATACATCCAAAAAATGTGAAAGAAATATTAGAAAGCTCTTTATTTGTTTGATCAAATTTCTAAGGACTTAAATCAGAAAAAAAATTCAAAAGGCAAAGAAAAGGATCCAAAAGTGCAATGGGAATTTTTTTTTTTGAATTTTTGATTTTTTGTATGAGTTTTTCAAGGTGTAATAATAAATCCAAAAAAATCTGTAATAAATATTCAAAATATCATTGGATTTTTCTTTAATTCTATGAGGGCTTGAATCACCCAAAAAAAATAAATTAAAAAGGTAAATGACAGGATACAAAATTCCAACAAGAAATTTGAATCCTTTGAGTTTTTTGATTTTTTGAACAAATTCTTTAAGGTAAAAGAATATATCCAAAAATCCAACATAAATTTTGGAAAGCTCTTTAATTTTTTTTAACTTTCTTTGAGCTTAAATCCCCCCAAAAAATCAACTCAAAAAGGCAAATGAAAGGATCCAAAAATGGGATGTGTTTTTTTATTTTTTCTTTTTTTTAATTTAATTTTTGAATTTTTTTAATGCTTCCAAAATTATCAAAAATTTAGTTTAATGAAAAATTATCAAAAATTTATTTTGAGGGTTTAAGACACCCAGCTACAGTGCTGCATTGTAAAAATTCAAAAATAAAAATACTGAAACAACCATGAAATAAATTATCTGTCCATGTGGGTGGTACTTTGCACAGTTGCAGAACCACCATGACTTAAAGGATTGCACCCATGAGAAAACCAATGCACAAAAATAAAGAATAATGGTTGGTTTTTCTGCATTATTAACCTTTATTTTGAAGCCTTTTTCTCAAAGAATTTGGGATTTTCAAAGATGCATTGTTTTTTTTCCAGTATAACAAGAGCCTAAAGATATTTTTTGGGGATTTTCCAAGTTGGTTTTTCCTCTCATAAAATTACCAAAATTGAAAAATGTCATACAAAAAGATACTCTTTGTGATAAATTTTCATAGCCTTTTCTGTAGTTTTGATGTTTATTTTGAGAGAGAAGGCCTGAATAGCACATCAAAAGGAATTTAAAAATTTTTATTTTTATTTTTTTAGGTTTTTTAACCGCCTAGAATTCTGCTTCAAACCAAAAATTAGCATAATAAAGGGATGTTTGGGGACCTTTATCAACAATCTTTTGGATTCTTTTTCCACTAAACTTTGCAATTTTCTGCGGGAATTGGTTAATAGAAGGATTTTACTGATCCCCAATAAAAACTTCTATTAATCTTTGGATCATCTTCCCCCCTCAAAAATCTAACCCAAAATTCATCAATAAAATCACTTTCTGGTTTTGGTCTGCATTCTTGGAATATTATCATATGCAATATAATTCCAAATTATTTCATTCTCCCTCCCCAGATCTTTGAGCACTCCAATCTTCTCCTCAAACACCACATATCCTGTTAAATCCACTAACCATCCAACCCATTTCCACCACAAATCAAAACTAATCATCACACCACTCATCAATACTCATCAACACCCACTCAAACCCACTCAAAAATACTTAAAAATATTCAAACCCACTCAAAACTACTCAAAAAAAACACTATTAAAACCTAATCAACACCATTAACCACCCTTCACTACCACTCATGATTCCTCACTGCACCTCAAAAAAACTATGTCAAATATTGACTCTCACTATATCAATCCTCCTCAATCAAAATATTTCATAAAAAAATATTGCACCTTATCAATTCTTCTTGTATTTTTTCAACTTTTAAACTCATCTCATTACCAAATTAATAAAACTCAATAAAAACATCAAAATAATTTTCATTACCAAACCAAAGTATCTAATTCTATTTCTTTTCCCAATATGATCTCCTCTACCGCAAATTTACATCAAGAAAAATGCCTCAGGAAAACATCCAACCACTTTTCAGAAATCTTTCTCCAGCTCCCTCAGCTCCTGCCTGTGCTTCATCAATTGGGACCCCCTGACTGCATCTCATTTCCTCCTGCTCCTGAACTATCATATAGTAAGAAGGAGGAGCTTTTTGAAACTACCCAAAATTGGTCTAAATCCCATGGATATGCCATTTCCACTGGATTTTCAAATGTAAAGGAGAAAATATAATCATATCAAAGTGATAAATTGGGGGGATTTAAACCAGTTATGACTAAAAAGAATTTTCCACTGCAACCAGTTTGGATTCAAAAGAAATTTTCAATATCAGAAAAATAAAAGTCTTTTCAATTTTCTGATATTTTTTACAAAAAACTGGTATTTTAGTAACTCATTCCCTGATGAAAATTGTCCTCCATCACATGATCCATAAAAACATGCAGTGAATAGAAAAATCCAGAGACCCAAATGATATCCTGTAACCTCCTTAACTAAAGCAGAATTCCCAACTTCAAAAATTTTAAATACTATCATTCAATCATCTTCTGATCCTCTTTCTCAATAAATCAATACCATTTAAAACAAGAGATCAAAAACAAATAAGTATCTTCTATAGTTAAAATAGCCTATTTCATACTTGATTACCAGAGATGAGAAAATCAAATTTTCATCATAGAATCAACAATATCAATGGTCATATTTACTATTCATTCATCTCTCACCCTGACTCCATCAAAATGGCCCAGGCTAAAATCATGCCTTTGAAATTATTAAAATGATGCCTTTTACATTATTAAAACCATGCCTTTTAAATTATTAAAATCATTCCTTTCTTCAAAAAAGGAATCATTTCAATAATTATTTTATGGGTAATTTCAAATTCATGGCCCATTGAGCTCTGGAAAAAACTCAAAAGGAGCTGTGTGGCACACCACACAACCACATTCAAGCCATGTCCATGTCACCACCTCAAAGAACCGGGCAGCCCACACACCACGGCCTGAGCTTGTGTGGGATGCTGCACAACTAAATTCCAGCCATGTAGAACTCCACATGGCTTGAATGTAGTCGTGTGGAATCCCACACACCACCAGACCGTGGTGAGCCAAAAAAAAAGGGTGATGTTAAATTCACGGCTCCAACCATGTGGTAGTCGTGTAGGGCCCTACACAGCTCAAATGAGCCATGGGGGCCCAAAGACAACTACAAAGGGCTGTTTCAAACACGCGCAACCCCCAGGGGGTTGTGTAGGAGATGTATAAACCCCAAACATGGCTCAAATTGTCCATGTTTGGGGGTGCACAACCCCCCAGAAGCCGTGCCAGAATTTTGGGCACCCCCTGGACCACACTTGAGTTCTGTCAACCCAAATTTGAGATTAACGCATACTTGTGGGACTGTTGTTCCACACCTAGCAATCCCAAAGATACATTAAAGTGAAACCCAAGTGAAATTAAAGTGAATAATCATAAATCATATAAAAATCTGCAAACAATTCTTTCTCAACTCAAAAGTGAGCAAACTTTGTTTGTGTCAGCTTGCTACTATTGCAGAGCAAGCTGCAAAAGTAACAGAAATAAAATAAAAATAATAATAGTAAAATTAACCTAAGAAGGAGCAAGAAACCATAAATATTATTGAAAAAATGGATTCTTCACCCTAAATTAGGTAGGGTCACTCACTGACCCCACCCTTGAAATCCAACTCCTTATATTTTTAAATAATTAAGGAAAGAAAGACCAAAATACCACAGGACCACTATTGAACTTTTTGGCAAATTAAATACTTCACATGCATTGTCACGTATAGGTTTCATACCTAAAATTCAGTCAGAATTGAGGTGTTGTGTATATTTTAGGAGTTACAGACAGAAATGTGTTCTTTCACCATTCCTGCAGGCAGCCGCGGCAGCCAATGCACCCGCGCGCGGATGAGCTACAGCTTTTTCACTCTTTCAAAGTTGTGTACGCAGCCCCGGGCCTCTGACAAGTATGCAGCCGTGGGACTACGGGTTGACAAAGTGACAGGTAGCCTGAGAAACCTAGGTACCGCGTAAACATGCTACAACCTACACAGGAACATTCTACATATTTAATAAATGTTCCCATGGATAGTAGATAGTCTAAAAATACATAAAATTATATAAAAATACTTAAATAACCTTTATATGTATTTTTTATTAAATATAATTCAAAGTACCAAAAATGTCAAAAATAAGATAATGACTACTTCTAAAAATATATTAAAATACTTTAATATACTATTATGAGAATTTCTAGACATAAAATTTTTTTTGAAATACTAAGAAAACTTATTATGTAAAAATATTACATGAATACCCATGAATTACATTTTTAAGTAATTATTTTAGTAAATCAACTGAATTTTGAAAATAAGGAGTAAAATCAATATCATCACTTTACTCCAAATATTTAATACATAATGAGAACTCACCTGAAATCAGAATATCCATAGGAATTTCTATTAAAATAATTATTAACTTACTGGGAACATTTACTAAGGATAATTAATTAAATAATAAATAAAAAGGACAGATTAGTGTTATTCACACGTCCAAACATCAATTATAAAGTGGAATAATTCCCATACCCTGTGGAATTAGATGCTACCCGTGTTACAGCACCAAGAACACGTGAAAGGCCACCACTGGTTACCCTGCTAGCCTCAGTGTTCGTCCCTTTGAGCCCCTGTACCCCTCAGAAGGACAATATTGGGACTCCAAAAGCTATAAATAAAGAGCTCTTTAGAGGATATTGATACCCAGAGACCCAGTTATATTTATATCCAGACACTGTTCAAATTTAATCAAATACTTATAAGAGATAATCAAGTGATTTATGGCTTATTCTGATTAATAATATCCGTCCTCAACCCTCTTTTTATCAATTTAAACTGCTGAACAACCTTATAACCCCAGTATACAGGTTTAACCCATCAGTGCATGTCCCAAACAGATACCCAAAGGATTTAATAATATACCAGTGAGTCTTATTATCCTTTCTCTGTTGTGGCAGCTTGGTTAAAAAGCCCTGCCACTCCACCATGTATTTTATATACATATTATCTTTGGGCAAAATATCCTTTAAACTAAAGGGCCCAAAGTAACCAGGCCTACGTTTTTTCATACTGAATTCCCTGAAGAGAGGTGTTAAAGATCCCCAATATAATTTTGGCCCCTCTATAAAAATATTTAATAATCAATTTATCTATATTGATTCATAACAATAAACCATAACCAAACCAATTAACCTTGCAATAAGCTTTATTCAAATATTTTACGGATTTTTGCTGCTTTTATTAAATAATATATTTATTATTTATTCTATCACCTCTGGTAGCTAAAGGATAGAAAGGGTCTTGGCATCCAGGAGGCTGAAAGCTCAATCAATTGAAAGTTGGATTGAATACTGAAGTATACCATTGCATTTTTTTGAATGGGAACAGTGGCAAGACCTCCTTCTTCTGACATGGCTGCATGGAAGGTCTACATTGATAGTGCCATCAACAAAGCTTTGGAAAAAGAAAAAAAGGATTTGGGTAATGAAACATTGTAAGCCCCAATTGCATCCTCATCAAGGGTGACAATTGAGGAACAAAATGATTCACAAATGGACATGACCGCTGGTGGTGAGTAACATTTTATGTTACTGGTCTTTGCTGTATTTAATTTGATTGAAAATGATGGGTGCATGTAACCATGAAACTATGACTTAACCAATGAATGTTTACTAGATCCACTTGACTCACCTCCCTTGAGAGCTTTCCCTACTAGGGAAGAGGCACAAAACTATTGTCAAACATGGGCAATGAAGCATGGTTATGCTTTAACAGTTTTCAACTCAAAGCATGACCAATATGTGGATTCAGCCTGTGATAGACATGGTTCCTATTCAGGAAGTCTTCTTACCAAACTGTCTATAAAAAGTCACACAAGGAAGGTTGGGTGCAAGTTTTTAATCCATGCAAGTTGCACAAAGGCAGACCCCTTGTGGCACCTCTCCTACAAAGAAACCCAAAATAACCATCAACCATCTGAACATCCCTCTGTGCATCCTCAAGTGGGCAAATCTTGGGGGTGGCCTTAGAAAATCTATTAGAAGGCATGAATGATGGGCTCAATACTTTACAACTGAAGAGAAAATTGAGAAAGATTGATGGGCAGGATTATGTTGATGACAAAACAATCTATAACACTAAGCGGAAGGTAACGCTTGCAGAACTAAAGGGAAAAAGTGTTATGGAGGTACTCTATGAACAGCTTGAAGAAACAAGTTGGATTCACTGGTCAAAGTTCATGGGAGAGGGTTACTTGGAGGCCCTGTACTTAGCACATACAGAGGCAGTAAAGATTTCAAAACAATTCCATCATATTGCTATGTTGGACTGTACTTATAAAACAAATAAGTTGAAAACCTCACTATTGCATGTAGGAATGAAAGCCAATCAGAAAAATTTCACAAAATCTCTTGTTTTTATAACAAAAGAAACATTTGAGTTCTAAAGTTGGTCTGTAAAGGCATTAAAGGAGTTGGCTTATGATCCTGAGAGACTTCCAAAAGCCTTTGTGATGGACTGTGAAAAATCTCTGATTTGTGCAATTGGAACTAGTTTCCCAGAGTCATCAAGACAATGTTGCACTTGGAACTTGTCTAAAAACATACAAGCAAACTTTAAAGGGAGCTTTGTAAATGAATTTGAAGGATTGAAAAGCTTTATTAATCTGTGGGAAAAGTATGCAGGGGCCTCAAAGACCAAGGAGGAGGTGGAGGTCAATGATGCAGAACTCAGAGTAGGTCCAAATAACTGCTTCTTATTCTTCCTAGTTTTGGGTTCTGACCTTTTGACTTGTATAGCATTTCTTGAAAGACTATGAGGATGTACTTGAGTATATGGAAAATAACATTTTCCCTATCAAAGAGATTTTTATAACAGTGTGTACTTGTATAAACCCAAATTTTGGAAACAAAACAACATCTTGGGTTGAAGGGGCCCATACAACTCTCAAACAATTCCTTGCAAACTCTTTGGGAAACCTGTTGGATGTTTGTAAAAGCCTTGAAGGAAAAGTTTATTATCAAATTAATTCAGTTCATGCATCACTTTATAACTCTCAAATTAAGTTATGTACAGTTCTTCCACCTGAACTGTTACCATTGGGTTACAAATTGTCTTTAGAGGCAATCCATATTGTTATGGAACAATTTGAGAAGTTCAAAAATGATTATTATGGCAAAATCTGCACCAAGTCATATTTCAAGACTATGGGTTTGCCCTGTTCCCACCAAATAGGTGACTGTCTAGCATTCAGAGGATCTGTGGTACCTGAAGATTTTCATCCTCAGTGGAGGTTGGACTATGACCCTTGCAGTTCTAGTTCAGTAAGTTGGCTTAAGTTGGATTGTTCAAATCACTATGTGATTAATGCTTTTTGATTAATGAATCCTAATTCACTAATGATTGATCCTTATGAATTTTTCCAGTGCAATTTCAATTAAATGCTAAGCATTACTCAGTTACATGAAAAAGTCAATGCAATGATCTTGGAATCTCAAGATCATGAGCAAAGGGGCCTATTGAAGTATATCATTCAGAAGATTACAAAATATCAATTGAAGCCAAGACTTGAACCTAATGTCTTACAATCAAGTAGGGGCAGGCCAAAATTGACAGATACGCGGCAAGAACCATCTTGGTTTGAGGTTGTTGAAAAAAAATCAAGGGGGAAAAAAGAACTAGAAGGGCTCCAAACAAGAAAAGACAAAAGATTTCAAGTCTTTTCTTTTGGGATATGTTCATTTTTTTGGTTTCATGAACTTAGTTACTAACCAATGATGAATTGTTAGTCAAAGTTGGCAGAATCTGAATCTAAATTTCATATTTCAGAGGAAGAGACTGAAATTGAATCAGGATCACTTAATTTGGAATCAGAATCCTCTGCAGAGGAAGAGAAAATGCAGCAAAGCTCAACCAGAAGCTCATCTTTGGTGAGTATTCATTTCATTCATCCAATTAAAGAAATGAATACTAAGTTAGTTTTAATGATAGGAACCAAACATGAAATACCTCAATCAAATATCCAAGAAATTCCATAAGTTCTTGGGTGAGGTTTGGGATCCAATTGGATATGGTAATTGCGGATTTAGAGTCATTGCTAAATCTCTTGGTTATGAAGAACATGGTTGGTTTAAATTTAGGAAGGAAATTATTGAAACATTAGAGAAAAATAAAGCATGCTACATTAAGATGCTTGGTGGTTCAAAGGAGGTTGAAAAGATTAAACAAAGAATTGATGTTGAAGACATCAATGAAAAGATTCCCTCCTCAAAATGGCTAGCTTAATTGGACATGGGTCAAATCATAGCTGACACATATTCCAAACCTATATGTTTCATTTCATTGAAGTCATGTGATACTTATACTCCAATAAAAAATGGTGTTACGGATCAATCAGATCCAATGTTCATTTCCTTTGTAAACAATAACCACTGGGTTCTATTAGTACTTGAGGGATAAATGATTCCAATCCCCCCAATTTTAGCAAAACCACGTTCCTTGATTTCTAAAAAAGCCTCTGGTTGGGTTGATCATCTCAAAGATCAACTGCAAATGTATACTAGATTATAGAGATGATAGACTTTGACTTCATTTCATCATTGGGTTTCATATAAATTATAAATCTAATACAGCTAACAAGTTCTATTAATATAAAGGGTTCTCACATTTTGAACATCATTATGTTGAGTGTTTTGAGTTAACATCATTATATTGAGTGTTTTGAATTAGATTTGATGGTAAGTCAGTTCAACTTGTGTTGGGCAGAAATAATCACAAGCTTAACTTATGTTAAGCTTGGGATGGGATCAGCTTAACACAAGTTGAACTTGTTTTTTTTTTGTGTTTTTACTTTAGGGCTGGTCAAAAGACTTGTATTTTTTGGGGCACTTTTACTTTAGGGCTGGTCAAAAGACTTCTTTAATTTTTGGGCCCTTTTACTTTAGGGCTAGTTGGGTTGAAATGACTTTAGGGTTTGTCAAGTTAGTTGTATTTTTGTTGGTGTTTTTACTTTAGGGCTTGTCAAGTTACTTGTCTTTTTTTTGGTGTTTTTACTTTAGGGCTAGTCCAGTTACTAGTGTTTTTTGGGTCTTTTTACTTTAGGGCTAGTCCATTGGATAGTACCAGTTTTTTTTATTTTGATTGATTTATTTATTTATTTGTTTTTTTTAACCAAAAAATGAACATTCTTTGATTTTTTGGTTGATTTCTGTTTTTTTGGAAGGTTTATTTAGTTTATGGGTTGTGTTAGTACCCTTTCATTCCTTTTCCTTTTCCTTTTTTTTTTCTCACTGCGGTCCGGTGCCGTGTGGAATGCCGCACAACTACTTTTGAGCCGTGTACAACTCCACATGGCTTGAATGTAGTTGTGTGAAAGTCCACACAGTGACGGACTGGGTTGGGTGGGCCGAACAACTCTGTGAGCCGTGGGGGGTTGTACACAGCCCAAATTAAACCATGTGGCGTGCCACATGGCCCATTTCAAACCGTGTGCACGGCTCAATGAGCCGTGAATTTAACATTACCCAAAAAAACAAAAAAAAACAAAACAAAAAAGCAAAAACAAAAACAAAAAGGAATGAAAGGGTACTAACATTGGTTTTTTGATATCAGTGTCTTACCAATAAATTGGTAGGGAAACAAATAATGGTAATTTATAGCTCTGAAATATTAAGAATAATAATTGCAAATTGATTTTTCCAGTGGATCAAGATGATCAAAAAACGGGAGAATATTATAATTGCACTTTTTTTAATCAATTTTAGAACCATAAAAATGATTTCAAATACAATTAAACCTTGAGAAAATTGGAAACAAAGCAGCTCAAAGTGCCTTGAATCTTAAAAAAATTAGAATTCTTGAAAAATATGAACATCAGATTCTTAAAGAGCTTGAATATGCATTTATTTGTGGTTTCAAAAGCTTCAAACCTACCTCTAAAAAATGTAATCACCATCATACCAAGGAAATATAACTCAAAATTGATTTCAAATGTTTTTAATGGTTTGGAGAAACTCTCAATTTAAATATTTATTTCATAAAATCAATTTATTTTCATCATAACCCAAAGCCTTATAGATAAGAAAACATACTGATGTTTCCAAATTGTTTTTTCCTCCAGAATTTTGTTCTATTTCTTGAGTTTTTTTTCATTTTTAGGATTTTATTTCTTTTCAAAAAAATTTACAATTTGATATATGTAAACTTTTGAGTTTTAGTTTAAGTAAACTAAAGATGCTTCAATATCATTTCCCCTCAATAAAATTGACTCCATACCTTTTTTTTTAATTCTGGCACAACTTCCAGCGGGTTGCGCACCCCCTAAAACAGCGGATTTGAGCTGTGTACAGGGGTACATAGCTCAAAATTGCTGTTTCCAGGGGTTAAATGGCTCTTATACAACCCCCCAGGGGTTGTGCATGTTTGGAACGGCCCTTTGTGGTTGTCTATGGGACCCTGCGGCTCAAATGAGCCATTTAGGGATTTAGACAACTACCACACAGTTGGAGCCGTGAATTTATCATCACCATTATTTTATTAAAATCATGCCTTCTTCCAAAAAAGGCGTCATTTTAGTAACCTTTTTTCAGTAAAATCATGCCTTTTTTCAAGAAAGGAATCATTTTAGCAATTTTTTTACTGAAAACATGCCTTCTGGCATTATTTCCCACCCCAGGCTTTTAAAAGCCAATCAAGGCCCTTGGGGGCTACTTTAAGGCTTGCCTTGTGGGGTCTGTCTGGGGTATAATTTTTTGGATAAACCAAATATGGATACCAAGTGAGTAAATTTAATATGTAAAAAATACAATAGGGAATATAGATTTTAGAAAATACACCATTAGAAAACCACCATTAAAAATGGCAGGTTTCTGAAATAGAAATACCCCCCAACTGGTGTATTTCAAAATGGCGGGTTTCAAAAAAATGGTGGGTTTCAAGCATGAAATCCCCCATTTTCATCACAACCTACCACCCTCATTGTCATTTTATCCTAGAAAATCAAATAATCCTCTCCATTCTACTCCTCCTCCTTCTCTCAATCAAATACTTTTCTTTTTCTCAAGAACTTGAAGTATTTTTTTAAAGAAAAGCAGCCCACATACATAACCTCAAATCCACCAATCTAGCCTCAGAATTTTTCCTTACCCAGAATTGCACTCATCTTCATCACACTAGATGGCAGGTAAGCATCCAGATAATCAAAATCTCACTATCTCACCCCTCACATTGCAATTGCTTTGATTCTTATCTTCTCATTTGTTTGGTTTTAATAGAAATACTGGTGGATTATCAGAATGAATCAGAACCAGAGGATAATCATTATCAGAGTTTTGAAGATCAGGATTGATTACAAGCCGCTCAATCCTTAGATACCTCCACAATCAATTCTCATTCTCTTCAACCACAATCAATCCCCAACAAAGTGTTGTCTGATGGACATGATTGGTTTTAAAATCAAAAAATAGAGCCAAATCTAATACCAAAAGACCAAGAGCTTAGAGAAAATGAACAAGGAACAAAGAAGGATTAAATTTATTCATATCTCTTGGTGAGAAACCAAGAACCATCCATCTTTCAATTTTCACTCCTATTCTCTTTTTTTCTTATTTTTTTCCCCCCTCCAACCGTAGATGAGACCAATGAACATTGGAATAGAAGTGCAGCCTTAAAATTTCATTATAGCATCCTTAATCAACAAATAAAATTCCTTGGAAAAACTCATCAAGCCAATGTATTCACTTCAATTCAGTCTGGAGACTTGCGCCCCCTGAGAGTACTCTTCTCACACCAATTCCTGATTATCAAAAACACTCCTGTTTTTTATGCATTCTTCATTCCACATCATTACACCCCACATCCTTGTTGTCAATTGATTACTGAAACCCTCAAAGAAAATCACTTCTGATACTGCATAATAACCTTTTACTCACTCTCAATTCCTCCTAAGCTAATCCTGGAAACTGCTATCATCAAAAAATCATAAAAGGTCCAACTCATTCCAGATGCTGCCTTCCAGATCCCTTCCTCAGGGGCTTTCTTATTTCCTCTTATCATTGACTCTCACAATTCCTTTGCTTTTGCCTCTCTTCTTCATCTTCATTCAATCTTGTCTTTTATCAAAGACTATTACTAGCTTTTGTATTTTATCATGAATTCTCTTTCCAAAATATAGAAATCACACAATACAAGACTTTGAGAGAGCAACAAATTTAATTTAAAAATAAATTGATCAGTATCAAATGACAAAAATATCAAAGTAAAAGTATCTTCATGTTGGTATCTCTCTAAGAGAAGAACGGACCACCAAGCCTCTCTCCACATCCACACCCCCCAAAAGAGGTAGGATGGCTGGTATGCTTCAAAATCAAAACTTGAGAGCTTGTGAACCTGAGATTACTGTGTAGACCACCACGGTTTGTGGGTGAGTGGTACAAATGGATCAAGACAGTTGAATTTGTAAGATTTAGATTACATAAAAAACTAGGAGAGGGCATTAACAGCCTGTTAACAGACTAGCAAAAGGAAATTTAAAATAGCTAGGTAAAGACTTTGAGGAGTTGCATGGGGTTGAGGGTAGAGGAGGATGAGAGGATTGGGTTGGAGGAACAATGATGATGGATGAGTGTATTGAATGGATTGGATGAGGGAGTGAGGCATAGGGATGGGAGCTTGGTGAAGGTGGAGTAGAGATCTTTGAGTTGATCATCAAGCATAGGTTTATAATCCACCAAGGGAGTACTTGATCACCCAGATAGTAGTTTTAAGAGAAACAATGATGACTTGAGGAGACTTTTGTTAGACAATGAGGAGGATTGATGAGACCACCAAGCATTGGGACAAATTGAGAGCTTTGAGAACAGGCTAATGTTTTGAGATTGATGGATGGAGGAGGAGGAGGCAGGTTTGTTGATGAGAGGATGAGAGGGATTGAGGTTGATGATTGAATCAATTTATATACCATATTAAAAAAAAACCTACTTATTTTTTGGGCAACTCTGACACCCCTTTGGTGAAATAAGTGGGTTTTTTCATTTGTTAATGGTGGTCTTTGAAATGGCAGATTTGGGTTTAAAACCACCATTAAAAAATGGTGTGTTTCATTAACCCAACTCAATGAAATTTTCAGTCAAATTGTTGTATTTTTGTTTGATGGAAGGATTAAGAGAATTTCTGTAATTACTGGTTAAACTTTTAATTCATCATTCTTTCTTGTGTGATGGCTTTTTATAGAAACAAATAGTATAGGCTGAGCAGTGGACCAGAAAACTGGTGAGGCTCAGCAGTGGGTGGATTAGGGATCCGCAGAACAATAGGAACAAAAGCTGAGCCCAGCCTTTTCCTAGTCCAGTGTAGGCAGACAAATTCTCAGAAGTGGGTGGATGTGGTATCTGCAGAAAAAATAAATTCTGAGCCTTAGTATTGCCTATTTCAGTGGTGAAAGGGGTTGCAGAATATGAAGTGGGAGCCAGCCACATTCTTCAAATTATGGAATTAGGGTATTGACATCAGAACTGTATGTATATAGGTGCAGAGGAGCTTATGGCCAAGGCAAGCAATTGGTGGACCATCAAGTATGTGTTTGAAGACCAACACTATGGGTTATGAAGGGGATTTGTGGACAGGGTATGCAATTTTTGGGATGATAGGGTGCAAAAATCAAGGATGCAGTATGCAGAGATCAAAGGGGATCAACCAGGATCTTCCAAGGTAGGCATATTGGGGTATATTGACTAGTAATTCTATTGAAAATTGAAATTAATGCCATAACTAATGCATGTGGACAGATTGGGGCTATGCAGATCATAGCTGGAATCATTCAAAGACCATTGCAGAGTTGCATGAGAGGGGAGGTAGTGCAGAGGGAGTCATTCTTGATGTTCTTTTCTTTCTTTTAAGTCTGATGTGCGTTTGTATATACAAAGCCATTGTTTTGTCTAGGTTTTTTTGGGAGATATACAATATATGATAGTAGATAGAGGAAGCATCTTATTGGAATATCATATGATGTAATTTAGGAATTCTTGATGTGGAATCACAGAAAAAACAAAAAAATAAAAGGGAATCCAGAAGTTTATTTCCCAGGGAAATCATTGCAGTCATGTCAAGGCATTTTTTCAAAGTAGTTTCTTAGATCCAGCAAGCAGAGTTTGGATATAGCGGACAAGAGGTTTGAATAAATCTAAGATGGAGCAGGATTGTGACAGATATTTTGTGCCATACACTTTCTTGCACCACACCGTTTGAGATAAGTTTTCCAGAATACTAAAAGTCTGTGGCCAAGAATTTTGCTTGAAATTTGATTGGAGGACAAATAAATCACATTTGAACCTGTGAAAAGCTGAAAATGCAAAGGTTCATTTTGACTTCTGGGTGAAAAGATTAGATGGTTCAAATGATCTATCCAATTAATGAATTAAAAACTTTTTTTCCCATAGAATGTAAAATATTTCAAGTAAAAGATTCTCAGCTTATAAAGGATAAATTAACATCAGATCACAACAAAATTACTCAAAAAATTTCATTGAAATGAAGGAGGATTAGATTAAACTCTAAAGGTTTTACATTTTTTCTCTCAAATGCTTGAATTTCAAATCAGTGAAATTTAATTTGTAGCTTCATTTGCAGGTATCAAGGAAACTAAATTTTAGATAATTTGATGTTTTTAATTTCAAAGGAAGCCAGGTTCATTGTCAATGGAGCTTAGGATTTTATCTGGTGCCTTCCCCTTTTGCTTTGAGGCAGAGGTCACAGTTGTCATCTTCCATGGTGTTTCTCTTATTTATTCAAAGATCTATTTTAGTTATTTTTTGTGTTGAATTCAATGTTAGCAGATTGTGATGTTTCAAAAATTTTAGCTGATTATGCTTGATCACTTGGTCAAAAATTTGCTTTATATTTGTAAGTATAGCACCTAATAGCAATTTTTGGTCAAGAAGGCTTGTTAACCTTTTGCAAAGTGAACTGAAATACCTGTGTCATTCCATTGAATTCAAAATTGAAGTTTCTGAAATTGATAGATTCAATTTAAAGCCCACCCATTAACCTTCATAGAACCATTGTCAAGTTTGTATTCCTCATTTTAAATCTTATTTGGATTCCTAAATAGCGCAAAAAGCTTTTTTTCAAGCATATTGCGATTGTAAGTATAAAATAGAGACTTGTTTTATCAAGCAATTTGAGAGGCATTTGAGATTTTAATCCCGTAAGGTTGGCTTTTACAATATGACCTTCAAAGTGGAAAATGGAAAATTCCGAGCTTAATGCATCCTGGCAAGTCAAATAAATTACAGCATGAAAATGCGCCACAAGTTACGAGAAAAACAAAACGGGTCACCAGAGTACAAGGCAGGATGTTCATCTTAAAAAAAGTGATGCCAGCATCGCAGAATGCTGGAGTTCTGAGACGGGACTGACTATAGATGAAACTTCTGACATAACCAAGAAATTGATGCGACAAACAGGTAGGTCTGCGTGGTAGTCATTACACTTGACGCACTGTTTGCCTGGGCATCTAATAAGACATAAATTGGTCATCAAACGCACTCAGATCAGTTGCCATATGTGTGTTGGATGATCCAAACGAAAAGATGAGAAAACACTCAAGAAAATGGACGCACTTGCTTGAGCATCAGATAAATTGACATCGGCGTATACTCCTGCGTAGGGACTCTGAAATCCGGCGCGAGACGAGAATTGAGTCAGGTTAAAGCCTGATTGGTTAAAATTGGGGCGTGAATATTCTTGTATTAACGCCACGGGTAGGTCTCCTTTATATATAAGATAGGTCAACCGGTGAATTCCAGTTTGAGCCTCGGGCTTCGGGGGCAGATAATCAAGGATAAATGGGGCTCGGTTCACGAGATCGTAAGTTTCACCAGCCTCGTGGAGCCGGTCGAGACCAAGACCTGTTCCGAGCAAGAGTACTTTTACACTGCGAGTACAAGTGAGTACGACAATGAAGTTTGCCAACTACTCGCGAACCTTATGGACTCACCCGGATGGGTTGGCATGGACTGGTGAATCCGGGTCAACCATTATGATCGTGAAAGTGTCGGTTGGAGCAAGCTGGCCAAGGGTACCGGGAATGAGCCGAAAGGCAGGACGAGCACCTAATTCTTGAAGAGACGCACTTTGCCCGGGATGTCTGAGGTAGATGTCATCGGTCAATCGCACCTGTGGGAGTCACCCCATCGTCAGCTCATGCAATATGAAATAGAATAAAGACAGAGGACCAAGAGGTAGGGCCAGACGAGAGCGGGAGAGGGGCAAAAATCAGATTTCAATCGTCATGATGACGAACAGCAAGATTCCCCTGGGGATTGAACGCCGGTAGCAAGTCAGGTACGAGCCGAGCTTGAATAAAACCTTAGTGTCGCAAAGAAAAGATGTGTGGGGTCATCACGGAATGAGTTGATGACCAGAGGTTGATGAGCGGAAACGGCTGGACTGATTTCTTACCATCCTTGCTGCGAGATAGGGTAGCGTCTTCGTTGGCCGTACGATGGGACGATATCAGAGGGCAAAACCAGCAGAGCGCTACGAGGCTGTATAGTGTTAAGGCTAGTCGCATGTTTGATAATTTGATCGTGTTGGAGAGCAATCGGGGGGGATAGAGGGTCGAACTTTTATCGTGGTTACTTTATCAGAATGTGGGTGATGTTTCAGAGTCGATATCGTGCCGGGATCGGACCAGCTGGGGGAAGAAGATAGGTAACAGCCGCAGGTGCGGAGGGGACTGCCAAACAACTGGCCTGGCGGGAGCACTGGCCAACTGCTCCTCGGATCCGAACGGCTAAGAACGCCGTAGAGGATTGAGTGCGAAAAAGTACACCATAGCAGAGTCAGTGTGCCATCCCGGATCCTCGAGCAAGATCCGTTGCAGTCGCAAGCCGAAGACCGTGTACTTAATCCAAGCGCATAGGCGTATTCAGATCTTTCGATGCGCCCTTGGATTCATGTTCTTAGTGTTATTTACTCTTCATGCAGGCATGGCATCTTTTGCCAGGATCACGAGTTCCAAGTTTACATAATAGCAGGCATGGTATGAGAAAACAAAAATCGCCTGAGAAAAATCTCACCGACGCTTGCCTTAAGCCGGAGCGACTTTTCTATTGGAGTAATTCTGCCTTATTTCAAGCACTCAAGATGACCAACACGTGGGATAGGATCGATGATGAGCGTGTCTCCCTTAGCGTTAGGTATTTACGTGCATATGTGTATGTATGTGCCTGGGGCCAGCGAACAAAGATTGTTTGACATGAGCTCGGTTCTTGATCAAACGATAGAAGCGAGCGTCTGAAACCATGTGACGAACTTGTATTCGGTCTTCCGTTACTTGCTGTAGGAAGGAATACGATCGAAGTTTCTTCACCCTTGTCGTTGACCACAGGCTGCCGTTAAGGTAAGCAGGAGAAAAAGGCTTACCAGATTTGATTGGGAAGAGCGGGGGGAACCAATCTGAAATAATTATGGACTGAAGAGCCCTAAGTACGTTACAAGCTTAGAGCATCCACCGACATGAAGCAGAAAACATCAACAATTAAGACTCGCACGAATTGAGTTCTCGAACCAAATCGATATAGGTACTGGCTTTATGAACATGTCCTCACTCCCGGGTCTGACCTTCCCACCTAGGCATGGCCAAGGAGGCCTTGGGCAACAAGCTTGAGTTTCTCTGGCGTCTGGCTCCCGTGGTTGGAATGGGGGCCGAGTTATGTATGACAAACAGCAACCTTTGCAATTGAAGTTGATACTGAGTACTCTTGCTCCTGCGCAACTGATATCCAATCCTCCGGGCTCGGTTGCGCAGTTCATCATGTCATCGCGGGAAGCATTCATATGTAAGCTCATGAACGAGATTCGTTTATCAAGAAGGCCAGTAATGGTGTCACTTTGACATCGGTTCCAACTCAAGTCCAGACATGGATGAGGTTGAACGCTACACGGCTTATGGAGGCTGGGATGAAGGAGGACGCCGGGATCTCTACCACCTCGTTCAAATTGCTTGAATGCGCTCCAGAAATCCCGTCACTATGTTCCGCTTTGCGCCTTGAGTTCTTCATCGTAGGACCTCTACATAAACAAGAACATTGAATATAAAAAGTTATCCCTAAAAATTCGCTCGATTCACTTGAGCGCTGCGGGGCTGCCCGTGACGACGTAAAACACCGCATGTATCAATTATGTATCAACAATCAAGAAACTAGACTGGCGCATCAGCACAGTCTTCTGTTTAGTCATTCCCCCGTCACAGCCCCTCGATGACTGGCCCATTTGTCAGAATACGGACTGGAGTAAAAATAAAAAATAAGAAAAAAAATAGAATAGAATAGAATAGAATAGAATAGAATAGGATAAAATAAAATAAAATGAAATGAAATGAAATGAAATAAAATAAAATAAAATAAAAGGGTGTTAGGTTTTTCACGCCCCCAAACCTGGAAAACACACGCTTTTGATGTCCCCACAACGTCCTGAAAGGTCCCCCACCGACGCGGTAAACCTAGAAAAAAGGCGGTTTTTGGGGGTTGTCAAAAAAAAAAATACTGGGGGATAGGGGGGCATCTCAAGCCCTGTAGAATAAATCCTAAGAATTTGGGCCTTTTTTAAGGCCTTCAAAGTTGCCCCCTAAAACTGAAAAAAAAAACACTCCATGTCTCAAATCTTTTCACATTTTTAACCTTTTTTTGTTGATCATTTTGAAAAATCTGAAGAGGCAGAAAGTTTCCAAATACGGCAGGCCATTCAATTATAATTGTTTCAGAATTTTAGCACTTCACTTTCCTGCCAGAAAATGGGATTTACATAAAAAATGAGACATTATTTTCAATTCTTTTTTTTGTTATTTTTCCATGAGATTGCCCAAAGTTTCAGTTTGCAGTATTTTATTGGGCATTGTGAAGGGCCCAAAAAAATCATTTGGGGATTTTTAGGATCAATTTTTCACCCAAAAAAAATTGATGCATCTACAACAATAATGGGAAGTGTCTGTTTTGGGGTGCATTTTGAAGCAATTTCTGATGCTATTTTGATTCTTTTTATGGACAAACGGAGTTTTAATTTTTGAAATGCACTTAAAATGAAACATAAATATTTTTTTTCATATTTTTCAGACCTTGCTTTGGCCCTCAAATGTCTAACCTCAAAATACCATTTTTAAACCCCTTTTTGGGGTAGGTCCGCATTTTTGGGCTCTTCTATATCAATAACCAGGTATTCAATATGATTTTGAATGATTTACTGCCTCCTCCTCATCTCTTGGGGCGGTCCAATCCTCTCCTCAACCACAACATCAACCGTCAAAATCCAGAATCCACTCCACTCCACACCATCATCACCACCATCACCAATCATCACAACTCAACACCAATCATCACAACTCAACACCAATCAACCAATCACACATCACTACTCAACACAACTTAACCAATCAAATTCAACACTCCACCCCTACTAAATAGACCCCCTGAATCCAAAAATTCAATTAAAAAAAAAAATCAAGTCTTCATAAAAAAAATCTCAAAATCAAAATCCCAAACAAAAAATGTCTGAACAACACATCAACCCACTTTTACTATCTGCCTCTGCTGCTTCTACTTCTACTGCTTCAACTGATTTATATCACCCCCATGATTCCACCCCTTCTGATACTCCACCTGAATTATCATATCATTCAAAGGGGGACCTTGTGGATGCTGTTCAAGATTGGGATAAATCCCATGGATATGCCATTTTGACCAAAGTCTCCAATAGTAAAGAGCAAAGATATACTTACCAATGTGACAAATAGGGGGAATACAAACCCAGTTTGGATAGAAAAAGACTTTCATCAACTTGAAAAACAAACCGTCCCTTCAAGTTCTATGGAAGCCTTCACAAGAAGTCTGGTGTTTTGGAAATAAAAATCCAATGCCCTGATCACAATCATCCACCATCAACTGATCCATCCACCCATCAAGTTCATAGAAGGATTCAGGGTGATCAATTGGATATGGTCAATTCTTTAACCAAATCTGGGGTTCCTCCCCTGAAAATTCTTAATTACTCAATGCAGTCCTCAAATTCTGCTGATCACACAACCCTTAGTACAATCTATGACAAAAGATCAAAAATTAAAAAAGAAAAACTGGACTCATGGAGAAATAACAAAAAAAAGAATGGAAAATATTGTCTCATTTTTTATGCAAATCCCATTTTCTAGTGGGAAAGTGAAGTAATAAAATTCTGAAACAATTATAATTGAATGGCATGCCATATTTGGAAAATTTCTGTTTCTTTGAGTTTTCAAAATGATCAACAAAAAAAGATTAAAAATGTGAAAAGATTTGCAACATGGAGCATTTTTTTTTTCAGTTTTTTGGGGGAAATTTTGAAGGCCTTAAAAATGGAAAAAATTCTTAAGATTTATTCTACAGGGGTTTTAGATACCCCTCTATCCCCCAGTTTTTTTTTTTTTTTGAAAACCCCCAAAAACCATGTTTTTTACAGGTTTACCACGTGGGTGGTGTGGAGTGGTGTCTGGATTTTGACAGGTAATGTTGTGGTTGAGGAGAGAATTAGACAACCCCATGAGATGAGGAGAAGGCATTAAATCATTCAAAATCATATTTAATTTCAGATTATTCATATAGAAGAGCCCAAAAATGTGGACGTACCCCAAAAAGGGGTTTAAAAATGGTATTTTGAGGTTAAACATTTGAGGGCCAAAGAAAGGTCCAAAAAATATGAAAAAAAATATTTATGTTTGATTTGAAGTGCATTATTAAAATTTAAACTCAGTTTTTCCGTACAAAGAATCAAAGAAGTATCAGAAATTGCTTCAAAATGCACCCCAAAACAGACACTTCCCATTATTGTTGTAGATGCATCAATTTTTTTTGGGTGAAAAATTGATCCTAAAAATCCCCAAATGATTTTTTTGGGCCCTTCACAATGCCCAATAAAATACTGCAAACTGAAACTTTGGGCAATCTCATGGAAAAATAACAAAAAAAAATGAAAATAATGTCTCATTTTTTATGTAAATCCCATTTTCTGGCAGGAAAGTGAAGTGCTAAAATTCTGAAACAATTATAATTGAATGGCCTGCCGTATTTGGAAACTTTCTGCCTCTTCAGATTTTTCAAAATGATCAACAAAAAAAGGTTCAAAATGTGAATTTCATTTTGTTTCATCTCATTTTGTTTCATTTCATTTCATTTCATTTTGTTTCATTTTGTTTCATTTCATTTCATTTCATTTCATTTCATTTCATTTCATTTCATTTCATTTCATTTCATTTCATTTCATTTCATTTCATTTCATTTCATTTCATTTCATTTCATTTCATTTCATTTCATTTCATTTCATTTCATTTCATTTCATTTCATTTCATTTCATTTCATTTCATTTCATTTCATTTCATTTCATTTCATTTCATTTCATTTCATTTCATTTCATTTCATTTCATTTCATTTCATTTCATTTCATTTCATTTCATTTCATTTCATTTCATTTCATTTCATTTCATTTCATTTCATTTCATTTCATTTCATTTCATTTCATTTCATTTCATTTCATTTCATTTCATTTCATTTCATTTCATTTCATTTCATTTCATTTCATTTCATTTCATTTCATTTCATTTCATTTCATTTCATTTCATTTCATTTCATTTCATTTCATTTCATTTCATTTCATTTCATTTCATTTCATTTCATTTCATTTCATTTCATTTCATTTCATTTCATTTCATTTCATTTCATTTCATTTCATTTCATTTCATTTCATTTCATTTCATTTCATTTCATTTCATTTCATTTCATTTCATTTCATTTCATTTCATTTCATTTCATTTCATTTCATTTCATTTCATTTCATTTCATTTCATTTCATTTCATTTCATTTCATTTCATTTCATTTCATTTCATTTCATTTCATTTCATTTTATTTTATTTTATTTTATTTCATTTTATTTTATTTTATTTTATTTTATTTTATTTTATTTTATTTTATTTTCTTCTATTTTATTTTATTTTATTTTATTTTATTTTATTTTATTTTATTTTATTTTATTTTATTTTATTTTATTTTATTTTATTTTATTTTATTTTTATTTATTTTTATTTTTAATTCAGTCTGTATTCTGACAAATGGGCCAGTCATTGAAGGGTTGTGATGGGAGAACAACAAAACAGAAGATTGTGCAGATGCACCAGTCTAGTTGTTGATCATTGATACATAATTCATTCATGCGGTGTTTTACCTCAACATGGGCAGCCCTGCAGCGCCCAAGTGAATTGAGAAAATTTTTAGGGATAAATTTTTATATTATCCTGCTTCAATTTTCTTGTTTATGTAGAGGTCCTACAATGAAGAACTCAAGGAGCAAAGAAGAACATAGTGATAGGATGTCTTGAGCACATTCAAGCAGTTTGAAGGAGGTGGTAGAGATCCCAGCGCCCTTAATTGTTGATGTTTTCTGCTTCATGTTGGTGGATGATCTAAGCTTGTAACATACTTAAGGCTCTTCAGCCCATAATTATGTTGTATTGGTTCCCCTTGCTCTTTTCAATCAAATCTGGTAAGCCTTTTTCTCCTGCTTACCTTAACAGCAGCCTGTGGTTAACAACAAGGGTGAAGAAACTTTGATTGAAATTTTTAATCTTTTTTGTTGATCATTTTGAAAAATCTGAAGAAAAAGAAATTTCCAAATATGGCAGGCCATTCAATTATAATTTTTCCAGAATTTTAGTACTTCACTTAACCACCAGAAAATGGGATTTGCATATAAATGAGACATTATTTTCAATTCTTTTTTTTGTTATTTTTCCATGAGTCCAGTTTTTCTTTTTTAATTTTTGATATTCTGTCATAGATTTTACTAAGGGTTGTGTGATCAGCAGAATTGGGGGACTGCATCAAGGAATTAAGAATTTTCAGGGGAGGAACCCCAGCTTTGGTTAAAGAATTGACCATATCCTCTTGATAACCCTGAATCCTTCCATGAACTGGATGGGTGGATGGATCAGTTGATGGTGGATGGATCAGTTGATGGTGGATGGATCAGTTGATGGTGGATGGATCAGTTGATGGTGGATGGATCAGTTGATGGTGGATGATTGTGATCAGGGCATTGGATTTTTATTTCCCAAAGACTAGACTTATTGTTAAAGCTTGCAGAGAATTTGAAGGGATAGTTTGTTTTTCTAGTTGATGAAAGTATTTTGCTATCCAAATTGGGTTTATATTCCCTAGATTTGTCACATTGGTATGTATATCATTGCTCTTTAGTATTAAAGACTTTGGTGGAAATGGCATATCCATGGGATTTAGCCCACTCTTGAACAGCATCCACAAGGTCCCCCTTTGAATGATATCATAATTCAGGTGGAGGAGCCAAAGGGGTGGAATCATGGGGGTGATATAAATCAGTTGAAGCATTTGAAGGAGAAGCAGAAGAGGAAGATAGTGGAGCAGAAGAAGAAGCAGCAGTGGAAGATAGTAAAGGTGGGTTGATGTGTTGTTCAGACATTTTTTGTTTGGGATTTTGATTTTGAGATGTTTTTTTTATGAAGGCTTGGTTTTTTTACTTTTGATTAATTTTTTGGATTGAGGGGGGTCTATTTAATGGGGGTGAACTTTTGAATTTGATTGGTTGAGTTGTGTTGAGTAGTGATGTGTGATTGGTTGATTGGTGCTGAGTTGTAATGATTGGTGATGGTGGTAATGATGGTGTGGAGTGGAGTGGATTCTGGATTTTGACAGGTGATTTTGTGGTTGAGGAGAGGATTGGACCACCCCAAGAGGTGAGGAGGAGGCAGTAAATCATTCAAAATAATATTTCATTTCAGATTATTGATATAGAAGAGCCCAAAAATGTGGACCTACCCCAAAAAGGGGTTTAAACATGGTATTTTGAGGTTAGACATTTGAAGGCCAAAGAAAGGTCCAACAAAAATAAAAAAAATACTTATTTTTTTTTGAAGTAAATTTCAAAAATTTAAACTCAGTTTGTCCATAAAAAGAATCAAAATAGTATCAGAAATTGCTTCAAAATGCACCCAAAAACAGACACTTCCCATTATTGTTACAGATGCATCAATTTTTTTGGGTGAAAAATTGATCCTAAAAATTCCCAAATAACTTTTGTGGGCCTTTTCAAAGTGCCCAATAAAATACTGCAAACTGAAAATTTGGAAGATCTCATGGAAAAATAACAAAAAAAAGAATTGAAAATAATGTCTCATTTTTCATGTAAATCCCATTTTCTGGCGGGAAAGGGAAGTGCTAAAATTCTGAAAAAATTATAATTGAATGGCCTGTCATATTCGAAAACTTTCTGTCTCTTCAGATTTTTCAAAATGATAAACAAAAAAAGATTCAAAATGTGAAAAGATTTGAGACATGGAGCGGTTTTTTTTTCAGTTTTTTGGGGGCAATTTTGAAGGCCTTGAAAATGGACAAACTTCTTAGGATTTATTCTACAGGGGTTTGAGATGCCCCCCTATCCTCCAGTATTTTTCATTTTTTTGACAAACTCCAAAAACCAAATTTTTTCCAGGTTTAACTCATGGGTGGGGGAAGTTTCAGGATGTTGTGGGGACGTCCAAACCATGTGTTTTCCGGGTTTGGGGATGTGAAAATCCTAACACCAAAATTAAAATAAAACAAAATAAAAATAAAAAATTGAATAATATTTCATAAAAATAAAACTCCAACATTCATTCAGTTGGACTTCTTGGCTTCTTTTCTCATTTCTTTCACACTTCCTTTAAAACACAACACTATGACTTCTTTGTTTGACAACTCTAAATGTCTAAATTTTAACCCAGAGGGATCAAGCTGTGGGATTGCTGCAACAATGCATAGCAATCCAGGATTATTTAAGGTCCAATTGGACCTGCAAAGATTTTCTTTCCCCCTCCTACAAAGATCTCTTTGGAATTTCTTCTGGTTACTTTGAAAATATACCTGAAACAAATTATCCCTTTCCCTGTCAAAACCTCCCCTTTCTGACCCACCTGAAAAAAAGAAACCATTCCCTGCAAACCCCTCAACCCTAGTTCCGCATTCTTTAAAATAGAAATCTCTCACTCAATATGCTGCTCTTGGTAGTCTTTACATCCCCTCCTATACCTGTGATCTTCCAATGGTTTTCATCAAAATCCCCAAATTCCGTAATCTTTTCCCTTCCCCTGATATTTGCCTTTCCCCTTTTTTTCTATAACGCTCCAACATTTATGTCTTCCACATCACAGGTTCTGGACTCTGGGGTCACCTCCCACACTTGGACAATACAGGCGCTAACCGTGATTCTGCTCCTTGCTCCCTCTGGCCTACCCAACAACAACAAATGGCACTCAGCTGGTTGGCTGCTTCCACCCCCGTCCAGGAAGAAGGTTATTGAACCACCTTTCTTGACATGCAAGATTGCTTGGGAAAAGTGGACAAGCTGGCAGGAGAGGTATCTCTTATTTCATCCTCCCTAGCCAAACTGAACTTGCAAGTAAAGTTTATGCAGTCTCTTTCCAAACAGTTGAATTCCATCCAGGACCAATTGTCAGGCCTCTCTTGTCCAGCCCCACCAACCACCTCCCCTCCCATTCCACCAAAAACCTGTCAAGGACCAAACTCTTTGGCCTTCTTGGATGCCCTGCACCACCATATCCCCTGTTTTGGTTCCCAGGGAAATCAGAACGTCCAATTTGAGCCTTTGAAAATACCAAAATCGTGGTTTTTAGGGGATCCAACCCAGGTGAAACCCTTCCTGAACTTGGCTCAACTTTAATTGTGCTCTAGGGGCGCCCACTTCTCTGAAGAATCCTCAAAGATTGTGTGGCTTTCTTGCCATTTTGGCTTGTGTCCTGCTGAGTCACGCAAGGGCGCCTCTCCCGCAGGGAACCATTATTTTACACTGGTTATCACCAATGCCTGTAGGCAGGGGGTGTTGGAGGACTATGCTGACTTGGACAATTTGCGTTTTGTCATTCCAGCCCTTGCAACAGTGTGGTAAACCAAACCTTCCCTATAGAAATCAGAGTCATTTTATCTTATTAATTATTATTCTTTTACCAAATTAAAGTCAAAAAAATAAATTCCAAACCCCTCATAAACTATACTCTCAACTCAAACCAACCTGAAAAACCAAATCAATCACCAGATAACCCCCTTCAACCATATCAACAGCTGTCACAAAAACAACCCAAAACCTGGGACAGAATGGATTATGTCACATGGATTAATAAAAATTCTTAAATGAATATATAATCAAAAAAGATTATGCTTAAAATAACCACACAACAAAACAACATACCCCATACCAGAAGGACTTAAAACATATCAGTACCAATGTTACACTACAACCAGTACTATGAAAAAAATTTACACTGATTTTCTGGAACCTTAACCACCAGATAAGGCCTCTGAAGCGTCCTATCAAGCACTCTGATACTCATCTTGCCACCATTCTAACCATGCAACACACACACACACACACACCAAAAGAAGTAGGGGCTCATGCAGGCAAGTATATCTCAATTCTCACCAACCAGAAATAACAACACCATACACATGACTTTTCTGGAACTTTCAACAACAGATAAGCCCTCTGAAGCTTCCTCTCAAGCACTCTGATACTCAGTTTTCCACCATTCCAACCATAAAACACACACACATGCACCAACAGAAGTAGGGGCTCATGCAACCAAGTATATCCCAATTCTCATCAACCAGCAATAACAACTCAGTGCACATGCCTTTTCTGGAACTTTCACCACCAGATAAGAGCTCTGAAGCGTCCTCTCAAGCAATCTGATACTCAGTTTGCCACCATATCAACCGCACAGCACCTACAAGCCACACTCTCAAGCTACCTAAGGGGGTATGCAGTAAAAAAGCATACCTCATATATCTACAACTAATTCCATTGAAACAGCATGCAGGTAGTTCCTGCAACATTTTATACATGATAAGGGATCAGTAGCTTCCTAGGAAACACCCAGCACATGAATTTCCGCCACCAAAACCATGCAGGTCACACCATTCAAGCTACCAAAGAGGGCTTGCAGCTGCCAAGCATGTTTCATGCTTTTCCCAACCAGCAAAATTAACTCAAGCTGCAGGGAACTTCTGCATAAATTTTTTATACAAGATAAGCACTCAGAAGCTTCCATATCACACCATTCTTATCTCTTATCTCATATCTTAGCCTGACTATCAAAAATTAAACTATAAAATACAGTTATCTCTCAGTCTGATTTACACGTTTTCTCACCAGAATGATTTGTCTCATGTAACTGTACCCTCCTGTGCTTCAAAAGTGCAGAGAGAGGCTCAGAACCGCACTCAGGGGAGCCCTGAGCATCCCCTGAGGAAATATTTGTCCATTTAAGGAGGGCTCGTTTGCCCTATCCAAGTTGTCTAGCATGGTATCAGCCCCAGAGTATGGCATCAGCCCCCATCCATGATATATGACCCCTAAGATCTATGGCCTCTTCCTGATCAGTACCAGCTTGGTAGTGAACCAGAATCAATTTAAAAGGAAATAAAGGATCAAACACGAAATTATTATTGAAAATTTGACCAACCCCTGGTGTTTTTGAAGAAGGGTTCTTGAGAAAAGGCCCCTTATTCAGCACCTATTTTTTTAAGAGGGAAAACCCCTTATTTTGATTACTCAATTCATAAAAGAGGAAGAGAACAAAATAAAAACCAACCAAGCTTTTTTTCCGCCCATTTCCCTGTGAGCAAACCCATATTTGGGTCCTCCTACTGGTTAAACACCTTTTAGTCAACCCTTAAATCCTTTAATTGGAATTGGAAAAATAGTCAGAAAAAGTCGAAAATTCTTGATTATTAATTGGTGGAAGCTTGCCAATAATCCAATCCAACCTGGAATAGTCTTTCAATTCCTAAAAATCTCTATTAATAAATAATCTAGATCTGATTAGAGACCTATTTCAAGTCTCAAAGAAACCAGTCACTAATTAAAAAAAATTATTGTGCAGACTTATTATAGTTCAGAAGGGCAGGCGATTCAAAACCACCTTAGCTTACCTCTATCTTCTAAAGAGTAGTAGTAAACTAAATTCCCCTTCTAGTGACTGCAAGCAAGCCATTTGCTAAATAATCCCATAATCCCTTGGAGTCTCTACCATGGTGTCTGCGTTCTACAAGGACTTGATCTCTAAGTTTGGTGATAAATTTTGGAACAGCAAGAGAGCTCTGGAGGTGTGCAAGCAGCGGAATCTCTCAATCATGGAATAAAACTCCCAGTTTTGCTTGCTATGCTATTTGGTTGATATCCATGAGAATGCAAAAATATGCTTGTATGAGCAAGAGTTCAACCCTTGGGTGACAGAGGGGTCAGTTTTGGATGAATGGACCCATTGCACCTCCTTGGATCACAAGATGAAGATGGCTGAAACTCTGCCTAGCAAATCAAGCAAACCAACCAAATCTGCTCTTGGTCCACAGGTCAACAGCAACATCCTGTTCCACTGTACTTGCCACCCCATTTGAATGGTTTTGCCCAGCCTACAGAGGCCCCCCATTGGAGCCAGGTGCAATAGATGTGTATGCTATCATGCCAAGAACCCGCAAGACCCCTTCCATGATGGATCTTTTGTGGGTAATTTGTTGGGCAAAAGGGCTTTGATTTTGCTGTCTCCACCTGTTGGCCACTGACCATACAGGTATTATGAGTTGTATGAACAAGCAAGTTCTTCACAGACCCCTCCAGAAATTTTTGAAGGTCCACTGGTCACTCCTTCCTCCCAAAATTAGGCGCCAGATCCCACAGAAACTGGTCTTGCAGGTTGATCAACTCCCTTCCACCTCTGCAAAGCCCTTTTCCCTTCCGGCTCACCCCAAGTTACAGTATCACTCCTTTTAACAAGCCAACTACAGCCTAGATGAAGATTAAACCAACCTCAAGGAGGACCCAGCATATCACTTCCCCAATGTGCCCGTTGCCTCCATCTGCATCCAATTTTCAAAAAACCCCAAGCGCTTGGTCATTTCTGTTTCCTTTTTCTCTGCCAATGGAACCCAACCCCGGTGTTTCTGCTGGTAGATACAGGATCCATGGGAAACTTCATCAGATAAAGTTTGTTGGTCAGTCTGGAATCTCAACTTGTCAGTGCCAGTACCTCATCCGCTGCATGGGATTTGACAGTGAGGAGGGATTGGGGGCTTGGTGACACAGGATTGGGAGGGTTCAATCCAAATTTCAAAGATTGATTATTCTCCCCTTTGTTTCAATTTTTCTTTTTGGATCACACATTTGGGTTCAGTTGATGCAATATTTGGTTTGAATTGGCTAGAAAAGCAGGGATGGGTTGCCTCTGGAGGCTTTGGCGGTAATCAGCTTGTGATGGGTAGTACCCCTGCCCTGGTTATGGAAACCAATATTCCAGTTTTGGAAGGGGGAGGTAAAGTGGCCATTTCTAATCATCCTTCTCCTCAAAAATCTCCTTACTTCCTTCTTCCCACAGAGTTCCACACTTATGTGTCTTTTTTCTACCTGCAGGATAAAAAATCACTACCGCCACACAGGTTGATGGAAATTTCTA
This sequence comes from Puccinia polysora, assembly GCA_025617555.3. Lineage (NCBI taxonomy): Eukaryota > Fungi > Basidiomycota > Pucciniomycetes > Pucciniales > Pucciniaceae > Puccinia > Puccinia polysora. The sequence goes on along the minus strand of CM062616.1, from coordinate 39,610,120 downwards.
TAAAGTTGAGGAGGGGGGGCAGTTCCCCCCTTTGGAGGCTTGTATAATCTGCCCACTGACAAATGTTTGAAATTGAGAGAGTATTTGATTGAGAACCAGTGGAAAATTTTCATTTTATTCTCATTGTCCCCAGCCGCTGCCCCCACATTTTTTGTCTGGTCCCCCGGGAATAAGCCTTGTCCTTGTGTTGACTATTGTGGTCTAAACACCATAAAAGTATGGGATAGTTACCCAATCCCTATCATGGGTCAGCTTTTGAGTCAGTTGAGGGGCTGTGACTTCACCAAAATTGACCTCAAAGTGGCCTTTAATCTGTTGCAAGTGGTGGAAGGGGATGAGTGGAAGACGGCTTTTCAAACTCCTGGGGGGTTTATTTGAGTATTTAGTAATTCTGTTTGTTTTGGAAAAGGCCCCTGCATGATTTCAGTTTTTTATCCAACATGTCCGGTGTGAATAACTCAAGATTTTTTTGATTTGTTTGTATTCATGATTGTTGATTTCAGGATTCAAAGAAGGATTGATTTCAGTGGATAGGAATGAGAAAGAGTGGAAGGGACTAATGAAATCACCTTCAAAGAAGACTCAAACACAACAAAAAACTGTAGGAGTTGAGTGAAAAAGGTTAAGGAAAATTAAGCTGGACTGGCAGAGTGCAGTTGCTGAAACAAGGGTCAGATAGGAATGAAATGAAAGGAAAAAGACAGAGAATGTACAAGTAGGAAATTGGGAACTTACCAGTCTCAGGCTCCCAAGATGGTGGTGGCACAAACAAGAATTTGTAAAATGTAAGAGTCCAAATGGTGCTAGGCTGTGGCAGTTCTGTGGAGGGGAAAGGTGCTGTTTAGGCTGCCCTCCTGAGTGTTACAAAAATATTTAAATGTAACCAAGATCAAAGTCCAGAACCTGGTAAACAAGGGACCAAATTTAAGAGGATAAAGGTGATAGTAGTTTGTAGCTGGGAAAAAACACTATTTGAGGCAAGATGATGCCGGGGAAAACTTGAATAGAAGAAGTCAAGGCTTTTTCAGAGTTCAACAGGACAAGGCAATTGTAAGTAACAACGCCCACAACCTAATAGCTCTGGTCATCAGCAGAATCTTAGGAAAGATCAACTCAATCACAAACAACCTCCAGGTTCTCAATGAACCTGCCCAACTCTCCCCAATCAAGCGCTTGAAGGGTACCAGATAACTGTGGGTGGCTGCACAAGACAAAGCTAATTGTTTGAAGAAGCTCTAGAAGCAAAACAATAACTGATTCAAACAAGAATAACCCAACACTTCTCAAGGGACTCAAGAGTAGCGTGGCGGAATTCAACTTCAAAAGAAATGAAGGGAGGTTTAACAATCCAGGTTTTAAACTTGATAAAACCTCTTCAGTCAAACGTGACTGGTTCCAGAAAGATAATCAAAGGATGATCAGGACCAGTATGGTCAGATAAAGGGATCAGGAGTGGTGTAAAACACTCAAGAATTCAATCAGTCAAATTCTTCTTCAACCAGAAAAGCTATTGGTTGGTGATAACAATCAAGGATCAGGGTTTGAGTATGGAGGCTCAAGAATCAAGGGGCAATCATGGATATACCCAGAATTCCGTCTCAGATAAAGGGGAATGAGACCCCACAGATAATATATTTCAAGATGGTAGTGATGATGTTATCTCTGGTAAGGTACCATATGATACCCCCCTCAAAAGGCAGGGGGGAGCCCCTCCTTATATGGGCAGGAGGCCCTGTTAGACTATGTACAAGTGGTTCTACAAATAGAGCAAAAAAAATTCCGATTTTGTTTTTTTTTTTTTTTTTTTTTTTTTTTTTTTTTTTTGGAATGACATCTAAATAAAAGAATTGTGATTTTTTTTTTGAATTTTCCACATCTGGTCCAGGGTGTCCAGATTTGGTCACCACAACAAGGGAAGCATCTTGAGGCCTGAGCCAGGAAGACTTCTTATATCTATCTGTAACAGATTAAAGCACTGGAACCGCGCGGTGATCTGTGGTGCTGGCACAGCCTGAAGCCCCTGCGCTTGGTTGACAGTTGTGCGGATGTGCGGCACAGAGAACAGAGGAACAAAAACAAACAGAAAAAAGAAAATGGATGGAAGCCAATACCTCAAAACCCACCCTGGCTTCAGCCTTTGTCAGTGGGGAGACCGAAATTGAGCATCCAGAGTTGTTGCGCTAAAGACAGCCGTGAGACCGGCTTCATGAGGAAGTCTGCGGGATTGCTTTTAGAGTCAATCTGCTTGATCAGTATAGTTCCCTTCTCCACTTCCTCCCGCAGGAAGTGGTACTGCAGCTCCATGTGCTTAGTCTTGAAAGTGGCATGATTTGCCGCACTTGTGGCTAGTTTGAAGCACCCATTGTTATCCTCATAGACCGGGATTGGTGCACTTATTGCTTTTTGGAAAATCTCCTCAGCCAGAGATTTTGACCAGAGGAACTCCTTGACTGCCTGACCAGCCGCCTTGTACTCTGCTTCAGTTGTGGATAGAGTGATAGTTGCCTGCTTTCTGGATTTCCAACTGATAATATTGTTGCTCCACAGGACTACAAAGCCACTTACAGACCATCTGGTTGAAGGACATGTAGCCCAATCTGCTTCAACATGGGCGCTGAGGCCAGAGTCAATGTGATTTTTCTTGAAGATGAGGCCTTGCCCGCTGGTTTGGGCCAGATAGCTTAGGACCATCAGCGCAGCATGGTAGTGAGCGGGTCCAGGAGTGTTGAGAAACTGCAATAAGTAGCTGACGGAGAATGTGACGTTGGGGCAAGTATTGAAACTGATGTAGTTGAGATCCCCAACAAGTTTTCTGTAGTCCAACCCAGTCGCCGGTAAGGTCTCCTGTTCCTCCTTTGTTGCCGGAAAAAGCTTGCCAAAAGGCTTGAAGGGGGTGGAGCACAGCTTTTGACCATGAAGGTTGTACTGCGGTTTGAGTCCATGAATGTAAGTTTTGTGGCTGAGGTGGACCATTCCCAATTTTTGCTCCACATTCATTCCCAGTAGCAACGCAGCCGGCCCAAGGTCCTTGATTTTAAATTTGTTGGCAATGGCTGTCACAAAACTGGTCGGATCTGGGCTAAAAATGGCTATGTTGTCCATGTGAATGTACAGGTAAGTCTCTCCTTTCCAGAACACACACCTGTCTGCTTCACTTCTCAGATACCCTTCTTGATGGAGCCAGTTGCTTAGCGTGTTGTACCACATTTGCGGAGCTTGCTTGAGTCTGTAGAGGGCATTCTTAAGAAAAGCAGCCTTTCCCAGAGTGATGGGAACATTGGAGGGCACATTGACAAGGATGGTCTCCTTAAGTGAGGTGTTGAGAAAGGCCTACTTCATGTCTAGTTGGTGGAACTTGTACCCACACTGGACAGATTGGGCAATAAGCAGGCGGAGAGAGGACTTTTCTCCGGTAGGGGAAAAGACAATTGAATATTCAACCCCAAATTGTTGGTGGAAACCCTGGACACATAATCTTGCCTTGAATTTGATTATATTTTTATTTTTTTCCTGTTTGGTTTGGAACACCCATATACAGTTTAGCAGTTTGACATCTGGTCTTGGTTTGCATTCCTCCCAAACCCTGTAAGTGATCAGATTCAGGATTTCTTTCTCCATTGCAGCTATCCATTCTAACCTGTGTGAACTTTTCAGAGCTTTCTCCAAGGTTTTTGGATCCTGATGTTGGATTTTGTTGAGGTTTGCCTCAGGAGCCTTGCAAAGATGGTGCCAACTGTGGTTCAGAATGTTCTGTTTGGAGATGAAACTGTAATCAGGGGAAGCAGGTGAGTAAAAACTTTGACTTTGGGTTGAGGTGACCTCAATGTTTGGTAAGGGAGGCAAGCAGTCCCGGGTGTTGGCAGTTTGGGGCGGAAAAGGGTCTTGAAAATCATTGGGCTTTTCAGGTGCAGGAAAAGAGCGTCCAAAGGTCCCTTCTAGGAAGGTGGCGTTTGGGCTAATGTAGGTTAAACCAGTACGGGGATCTAAAATTTTTTAAGATGAGAAATCATTAACATACCCAATGAGAGTCCCTTTTTCTCCATTAATTCCAAGTTTTGAATCCCTCTTGGCTTTTGGAATGAGGGAGTATGTTGTACATCCAAATGGCTTGAGGAATTTGTAGTTAATGGCTTTCCCTGACCAGATTTTTTACAGTATGGAAAGATTCTTGGATGAAATGGGAAGGAGATTGAGAAGGTCTGTTGCTGTATTCACAGCTTCAGCCCAGTAGGATGGGGGTAATTTGCTTTGCGCCAATAGACAGCAATCTTTGTCAAGTATTGTCCAATTATCCCTTTCTGCAAGGCCATTCTGTTGAGGTGTGTATGGAGGAGAGAGATGGTTTTCTATCCCTAGCTCCTTCAGGTAGGCGGAAAGACTTTCATTCACAAATTTGCCTCCATTTTCTGACACAAGGGTGCTAACTTTGTTTCTGAGTTTCCTCTTGGAAGTTTGAATAAAGTCCTTTATGGATATGGGCACTTGATTCTTGGACTGGAGGAAAGAGACCAACTTAAAACCCAAGTGTTGGTTCACAATAGTAAGAAAGAACCAGAAACCACCGTTGGATTTGATAGGAAAGGGACCTACAACATCTAAATTTATTGTTTCAAGTGTCCTAGTGACTGCCTTGAAATGATTAAGAAAGGGTGTTGCGGTCATCTTGCAGCTTCAAAAGACTTCACAGTTGGTCAAGGAGGATTGGTTTGGGAAGAGATGTTTGAGGATCTTTTTGCTTGGGTGTCCTAATCTTAAATTCCAGGCATTATCAATGGGTTTTTTCAGGTGGATCTCCCCTTGAGTTGGATGCCCTATGAACTTGGTGCTGCAGAGTTCAACCAGATGGTTGACTGCGGATCCTAGAAGGGAGAAGCCTTCTAGAGTAACTTTGTAACCTGAATATACCACACAATTGATGGTTGTTGCCTTCTTGGTGAGTCTTGATACTGAGATAAGACAGCTGTTAAGATTTGGTACAAGCAGTAACTCTTCAAGTTCCATTCTTTCTCCTAGGTGATTGAAAAGTGCTGCCTTCCCAATAGCTGTAGCTAGTAACATGGACCCTTTGATGCCAGTGCCAATAAGCACAGAAGTGGGTCTGAAATTGAATAAGTACTCCGGTTTATTGAGTATGTGGTGAGTGGAACCAGAGTCAAGAACTGGTAGAAGAGATTTAGGTGGAAATGCGGGGTGTAGGTAGAGCTGGGCATTGAGAAAGGCTTGAGGTTGATTTGACTGGCTTGCTTCAATTTTCTTGGACTCCTTTTGGGCGGAGTGCAGATGAGATTGCAATTGAGCTTTTGGTTTTGAGTGATTGGGCTGTAATTCAGGGTGTAGTTGCCAGCATCAATCCTCGGGGTGTTCTGCAAGCGGGTTGTGCTTGCTTTGGTTTTAACTTTTCTGTGGGAGGCTGACGTGTGAAGGGCTAAGGTGGAATTGGCGGAAGAGGATTGCTCTGGTGAGTCCTCTAATCAGGAAGATTCCAGGTGAATGATTTGTCTTAGTTTGTTCAGGATGGCCATTGGACTCTTGAGCATCTTGTCATTAAGAAGTATGGTGTCCACAATGTGGTAGAATGGGCTTGGAAGTTTAGCCAGGATTGTGTAGCTTAGAATATCCTGCGGCGCTTTGAGTTTGACTAAAGAGAGTTCATTCATGAGCTTGCAACATTCATTGATGTACTGGTTGAGGTCACCTTTGAATTGATAGCAAATGAAATTTAGCCACAGACGTCCTCAATTGTTGCATGATTGAGAGGCGCATGTTTCATTGATGGCTTCTAGGATTGCTTTAGGGTTGGCTTCATTGGAATGGTTGACAACAGCATCAAAAGCTGTGTTGCCAAAATTTTGGATAATTATATCCACTGCTTCATAGATTTTCTTCTTTTGAGAGGCATTGGGAATCTGGGAGAAATTTAACTTGTCAATAATTTCAAGCAGGCCTTTTCTGCGCAAATAGATTTTAGATTGCAGAGACCAAGACGGTTAGTTTGATTCTGTGAGTAGCAGTATGTTCAGTTTTGGGTTGTTGTCCACCTGGTCTGTTATGATGAGTCTTCTTGAGAGCAAGCTTGAGAATGTAAATCTGTTGATTTCAGGCTTCAAAGAAGGATTGATTTCAGTGGATAGAAATGAGAAAGAGTGGAAGCGACTAATGAAATCAACTTCAAAGAAGACTCAAACACAACAAAAAACTGTAGGAGTTGGGTGAAAAAGGATAAGGAAAATTAAGCTGGAATGGCAGAGTGCAGTTGGTGAAACAAGGGCCAGATAGGGATGAAATAAAAAGAACAATACAGAGAATGTACAAATAGGAAATTGGGGACTTACCAGTCTCAGGCTCCCAGGATGGTGGTGGTACAAATAAGAAGTTTTACAAGGGAAACATCTTGAGGCCTGAGATAGGAAGACTTCTTATATCTGTCTGTAACGGATTGGAGCACTGGCAACACGCGGTGCTCTGTGGTGCTGGCACGGGCTGAAGCCCCTGCGCTTGGTTGACAGTTGTGCATATGTGCGGCACAGAGAACAGAGGAAAAAAAAACAGAAAAAAATAAAAAGGATGGAAGCCAATACCTCAGCAATGATATCCTCATTTTTCTAGAACAAGGGACCAAAATGCAACCAATTTGACTAGTATCCTTGCAAAGCTCAAGGAGAACTGGCTTTTTGCTTCTTCCCAGAAGTGTAACTTTTACTCTGACCATGTCTTGTTTTTGGGTTTAATCATATCTGTGGGGGCATATCCATGGATACTGCAAAACTTGACACAATCTTGGACTGGCTCTACCCAAGGGGGTTGCATGATCTGTACCATTTTTTGTGTTTCACTAACTTCTACAGATGTTTCATCAATAATTTCTCTCATTTAGAGGTCCCCCTTCACAACCTCACCAAGCAAGGTGTCAATACCTCCCAGGGCCTCCTGTTTCCTGAGCCGGAGGTTGCTTTTAGAAAACTGAAATATCAGTTTTTGGGGGCTCCCTTGCTGCTGCACTTCAAGTTTGATTTTCCCTGGACTTTATATGTGGACAGTTCCAAATTTTCAATGTCTGCTGTGCTCACGCAGCCCAATGACAAGGGGGTGCTTCATCCTGTGTCTTTTATGTCTAGGAAACTGACCCTGGCTTAATCTCAGTGGCAGATTCTCAAAAAGGAGCTGGGTTCCATTTTCCAGGTCTTCTTGGAGTGGAAGGCCTGGTTGATTGAAACCCACACCCAGGTGCAGGTTTTTTCTGACCATGCCAATTTACAAAATTTCTTTGAAGCCCACCAACTGTTCAAAAGGCAATGTCATTGAGTCTCTTTGCTCCCCTCTTTTCACTTTGAGATTAGGTATTTCCCTGGTTGCCTCACCCTGCAGACAAGGTGACTTGCTGGGTGAACTTAACTGCAGATCAGCCCAAGACGCAGCCATCTCCCATATTTCTGTTTACAGGACCCAACAAAGCCTTGTTGGTCATCCTCCCCAGAAATATTCCTCAATGCAAGCTGATGTTTATTGGGGATGGGGACACTAACACCGCCAAGACCAATCCTCTGTCAGATATTAGCTTTCCCCCTGCCTTGGATTCCCAGGACAGTCCTTCCCCTTTTACCCCCATTGATTCCCTTTACTCTCTGCCCTCCCACCAGATTTGGGTTCTCTTGAGGGCCACCTATGATGAAGATTCCCCAGTGGAAGAGGCCAAGCAGGGAATATCCCAGTGGGATGTTTTTTGGTGGTTTTCAGATTGGATCTTAGTGCCAGAATTTCAAAAACCCACTGTCTTTTGTTTGTTTCACAATGAAATCTTGGCCTGGAACCTGAACTCTCTGAGGACCCCACGCATTCTCTTGGACGGGGATTTGCAGAGAGTTTCTGGACTAAATGTGTGCCTGTGTCTCTTGCCAGACAACCAAACACTCTAATCAAAGGCTTCCGGGTCAGATGGATCCCCTCTCTTTCCCACAGCTGCCTTGGAGTGTCATTTGGAAGGACTTCATTTTCAAACTCCCTCCCTTGGCCTCTTAGTATTCCATTCTTGTTATTTTAAATCATTTTTCCAAAGCAACCCACCTCATCCCAGCTATGGAATCCTAGTCCACTGATCAATTTTTGGAAATTTCTTTAGATTGGTTTATCCATTGCACGGCCTCCCCAACAAGATTGTTCCCAATTGGGGTGCACTCTTTGTCTTGCGCTTCTGGAGAGAGGTCAAATGGCTCTTGCGAATAAAGACAGCCCTCTCAGCATCCTGGCATCTGTGGATGGATGGCCAGACACAGAAGGAAATTTAGACCATCATGATTTTCCTGGAGCCATTTGTTTCCAAGCAGCAGGATGGCCAGACAGAGCAGGAAAATTGTACCATAAACATTTTCCTTGAGAATTTTGTTGTCACACAGAAGGATGACTGGTCCCATCTCCTTCCAATGGCAGAGCTTGTCTCTAACTCATCTGTATCTGCTTCCACAGGTTTCTCTCCCTTCTTTGCCCAGTACAATTTCCACCATTGACTTAATTCTAATGTCCAAGGATATAAGCTTCTGGTGGACAATGATGGAGGGTTAAAACCCCTCAAGAATGGATGATGGAGGGTTAAACCACTCCAGACTGGATGATGGGGGGTTTGATACCCCTCCAGAATGGATGATGGAGGGTTAAAGCCCTCCACAATGGATGATGGAGGTTTGAAACCCCTCCAGAATGGATGATGGAGGCTTAGATGCCTTCCAGAATGGATGATGGAGGGTTAAAAACCCTCCAGAATGGATGATGAAGGGTTAAAACCCCTCCAGAATGGATGATGAAGGGTTTAAAACCCCTCCAGAATGGATGATGGGGGGTTAAAACCCCTCCAGAATGGATGATGGAGGGTTAAAATTCCTCCAGAATGGATGATGGAGTGTTAAAATTCCTCCAGAATGGATAATGGAGGGTAAAAGTCCCTCCAGAATGGATGATTGAGGGTTAAAATCCCTCCAGAATGGATGATGGAGGGTTTAAACCCCTCCAGAATTGATGATGGAGGGTTAAAACCCCTCCAGAATGGATGATGGAGGATTAAAACCCCTCCAGGATGGATGATGGAGGATTAAAACCCCTCCAGGATGGATGATGGAGGGTTAAAACCCCTCCAGAATGGATGATGGAGGGTTAAACCCCCTCCAGAATGGATGATGGAGGATTAAAACCCCTCTAGAATGGATGATGGAGGGTTAAACCCCTCCAGAATGGATGATTGAGGGTTAAAACCCCTCCAGAATGGGTGATGGAGGGTTGAAACCCCTCCAGAATGGGTGATGGAGGGTTAAAACCCCTTCAAAATGGGTGATGGAGGGTTGAAACCCCTCCAGAATGGGTGATGGAGGGCTAAAACCCCTCCAGAATGGGTGATGGAGGGTTGAAACCCCTCCAGAATGGGTGATGGAGGGTTGAAACCCCTCCAGAATGGGTGATGGAGGGTTAAAACCCCTTCAGAATGGGTGATGGAGGGTTGAAACCCCTCCAGAATGGGTGATGGAGGGTTAAAACCCCTGCAGAATGGGTGATGGAGGGTTTAAACCCCTCCAGAATTGATGATGGAGTGTTAAAACCCCTCCAGAATGGATGGAAGAGGCTTGAGACCACTCCAGAATGGATGATGGAGGGTTAAAACCTCTCCACAATGGATGATGGAGGCTTAACCCCCCCAGAATGGATGATGGAGGCTGAAAAACCTTCCAGAATGGATGATGGAGGCTTAAAGCCCCTCCAGAATGGATGATGGAGGCTTGAAAACCCTCCAGAATGGATGATGGAGGGTTCAAACCCCTCCAGAATGGATGATGGAGGGTTAAAACCCCTCCAGAGGGATGATGGAGGGTTAAAGCCCCTCCTGAATGGATGATGGAGGGTTAAACCCCTCCAGAATGGATGATTCAGGGTTTAAACCCTTCCAGAAAGGATGATGGAGGGTTAAAACCTCTCCACAATGGATGATGGAGGCTTAAACCCCCTCCAGAATGGATGACAGCATCTTAAAACCCTTCCAGAATGGATGATGGAGGGTTAAAACCCCTCCAGAATAAATGATGGAGGGTTTAAAACCCCTCCAGAATGGATGATGGAGGGTTGAAGCCCCTCCAGAATGGATGATGGAGGGTTAAACCCCTTCAGAATGGATGATGGAGGGTTAAAACCCCCCAGAATGGGTGATGGAGGGTTAAAACCCCCCCAGAATGGGTGATGGAGGGTTAAACCCCTCCAGAATAGATGATGGAGGGTTAAAACCCCTGCAGAATGGATGATGGAGGGTTTAAACCCCTCCAGAATGGATAATGGAGGGTTTAAACCCCTCCAGAATGGATGATGGAGGGTTTAAACCCCTCCAGAATGGATGATGGAGGGTTTAAACCCCTCCAGAATGGATGATGGAGGGTTTAAACCCCTCCAGAATGGATGATGGAGGGTTTTAAACCCCTCCAGAATTGATGATGGAGGGTTAAAACCCCTCCAGAATGGATGATGGAGGATTAAAACCCCTCCAGGATGGATGATGGAGGATTAAAACCCCTCCAGGATGGATGATGGAGGGTTAAAACCCCTCCAGAATGGATGATGGAGGGTTAAACCCCCTCCAGAATGGTTGATGGAGGGTTAAAACCCCTCCAGAATGGATGATGGAGGGTTAAAGCCCCTCCAGAATGGATGATGGAGGATTAAAACCCCTCTAGAATGGATGATGGAGGGTTAAACCCCTCCAGAATGGATGATTGAGGGTTAAAACCCCCTCCAGAATGGGTGATGGAGGGTTGAAACCCCTCCAAAATGGGTGATGGAGGGTTAAAACCCCTTCAGAATGGGTGATGGAGGGTTGAAACCCCTCCAGAATGGGTGATGGAGGGTTAAAACCCTCCAGAATGGGTGATGGAGGGTTGAAACCCCTCCAGAATGGGTGATGGAGGGTTGAAACCCCTCCAGAATGGATGATGGAGGGTTGAAACCCCTCCAGAATGGATGATGGAGGGTTGAAATCCCTCCAGAATGGATGATGGAGGGTTGAAACCCCTCCAGAATGGGTGATGGAGGGTTGAAACCCCTCCAGAATGGATGATGGAGGGTTGAAACCCCTCCAGAATGGATGATCGAGGGATAAAACCCCTCCAGAATGGATGATGGAGGGTTAAAACCCCTCCAGAATAGATTATGGACCTTTAAAACCCCTCCAGAATGGATGATGGAGGGTTAAAACCCCTCCAGAATGGATGATGGAGGGTTAAAAACCCTCCAGAATGGATGATGGAGGGTTAAAACCCCTCCAGAATGGATGATGGACGGTAAAACCCCCTGCAGAATGGATGATGGAGGGTTAAAAACCCTCCAGAATGAATGATGGAGGCTTAAAGCCCTTCCAGAATGGATGATGCAGGGTCAAAACCCCGCCAGAAGGATGATGGAGGGTTAAAGCCCCTCCAGAATGGATGATGGCGGGTCAAAACCCCTCCAGAATGGATGATGGAGGGTTAAAACCCCTCTAGAATGGATGATGGAGGGTAAAATACCTCCAGAATGGATGATGGAGGGTTAAAAACCCCTCTAGAATGGATGATGGAGGGTAAAATCCCTCCAGAATGGATGATGGAGGGTTAAAACCCCTGCAGAATGGGTGATGGAGGGTTAAAACCCCTCCAGAATGGATGATGGAGGGTTAAAAACCCCTCCAAAATGGATGACAGAGGCTCAAAACCCCTCCAGAATGGATGATGGAGGGTTAAAACCCCTCCACAATGGATGATGGAGGCTTAAAACCCCTCCAAAATGGATGATAGAGGCTGAAAACCCCTCCAAAAAGGATGATGGAGGCTTAAAACCCTCCCAGAATGGATGATGGAGGCTTGAAACCCCTCCAGAATTGATGATGGAGGCTTAAAGCCCCCTCCAGAATGGATGATGGAGGGTTAAAACCCCTCCTGAATGGATGATGGAGGGTTAAAACCCCTCCAGAATGGATGATGGAGGGTTAAAACCCCTCCAGAATGGTTGATGGAGGGTGAAACGCCTCCAGGATGGATGATGGAGGGTTAAACCCCTCCAAAATGGATGATGGAGGCTGAAAACCCTTCTGGAATGAATGATGGAGGGTTAAACCCCTCCAGAATGGATAATGGAGGCTTAAAACCCTTCCAGAATGGATGATGCAGGGTTGAAAGCCCTCCAGAATGAATGATGGAGGGTTAAAAATTCCTCCAGAATGGATGATGGAGGGTTGTAATACCTCCAGAATGGATAATGGAGGGTAAAAGTCCCTCCAGAATGGATGATGGAGGCTGAAAACCCCTCCAGAATGGGATGATGGAGGGTTTTAAAACTCCTCCAGAGGGATGATGGAGGGTTAAAACCCCCTCTGGAATGGATGATGGAGGGTTAAACCCCCTCCAGGATGGATGATTGAGGGTTGAAGCCCCCTCCAGAATGGATGATGGAGGGTTTAAAACCTTTCCATAATGGATGATGGAGGCTTAAACCACCCCCAGAATGGATGATGGAGGCTAAAATACCCTCCAAAATGGATGATGGAGGCTTAAAACCCCTCCAGAATGGATGATGGAGACTTGAAAACCCTCCAGAATGGATGATGGAGGGTTCAAACCCCTCCAGAATGGATGATGGAGGGTTCAAACCCCTCCAGAATGGATGATGGAGGGTTAAAAACCCCTCCAGAGGGATGATGGAGGGTTAAAAACCCCTCCAGAATGGATGATGGAGGGTTAAACCCCCTCCAGAATGGATGATTGAGGGTTGAAACCCTTCCAGAATGGATGATGGAGGGTTTAAAAACTCTCCAAAAGTGATGATGGAGGCTTAAACCCCCCTCCAGAATGGATGACAGCGTCTTAAAACCCTTTCAGAATGGATGATGGAGGGTTAAAACCCTCCCGAATAGATGATGGAGGGTTAAAAACCCCTCCAGAATGGATGATGGAGGGTTTGAAACCCCTCCAGAATGGATGATGGAGGGTTAAAACCCCTCCAGAATGGATGATGGAGGGTTGAAACCCCTCCAGAATGGATGATGGAGGGTTAAAACCCCTCCAGAATGGATGATGGAGGGTTGAAACCCCTCCAGAATGCATGATGGAGGGTTGAAACCCCTCCAGAATGGATGATGGAGGGTTAAAACCCCTCCAGAATGGATGATGGAGGGTTAAAACCCCTCCAGAATGGATGATGGAGGGTTAAAACCCCTCCAGAATGGATGATGAAGTGTTTAAAAACCCTCCAGAATGGATGATGGAGGGTTTAAACCTCTCCAGAATGGATGATGGAGGGTTCAAACCCCTCCAGAATGGATGCATGGAGTTTTAAAACCCCTCCAGAATGGATGATGGAGAGTTAAACCCCTCTAGAATGGATGATGGAGGGTTAAACCCCTCTAGAATGGATGATTGAGGGTTAAAATCCCTCCAGAATGGGTGATGGAGGGGTTAAAACCCCTCCAGAATGGATGATGGATGGTTTAAAACCCCTCCAGAATGGATGATGGATGGTTAAAACCCCTCCAGAATGGATGATGGAGGGTTAAAACCCCTCCAGAATGGTTGATGGAGGGTGAAACCCCTCCAGGATAGATGATGGAGGGTTAAACCCCTCTAAAATGGATGATGGAGGCTTAAAACCCTTCTGGAATGAATGATGGAGGGTTAAACCCCTCCAGAATGGATAATGGAGGCTTAAAACCCTTCCAGAATGGATGATGCAGGGTTGAAAGCCCTCCAGAATGGATGATGGAGGGTTAAAACCCCTCCAGAATGGATGATGGAGGGTTAAACCCCTCCAGAATGGATGATGGAGGGTTAAAAACCCCTCCAGAATGGATGATGGAGGGTTTAAAACCCCTCCAGAATGGATGATGGAGGGTTAAAACCCCTCCAGAATGGATGATGGAGGGTTAAAACCCCTCCAGAATGGATGATGGAGGGTTTAAAACCCCTCCAGAATGGATGATAAAGGGGTAAAACCCCTCCAGAATGGATGATGGAGGGTTAAAAACCCCTCCAGAATGGATGATGGAGGGTTAAAAACCCCTGCAGAATGGATGATGGAGGGTTAAAACCCCTGCAGAATGGATGATGGAGGGTTAAAACCCCTCCTGAATGGATGATTGGAGGGTTAAAGCCCCTCCAGAATGGATAATGGAGGGTTAAAACCCCTCCAGAATGGATGATGGAGGGGTCAAAACCCCTCCAGAATGGATGATGGAGGGTTAAGACCCCTCCACAATGGATGATGGAGGCTTAAAACCCCTCCAGAATGGATGATAGAGGCTGAAAGCCCCTCCAAAATGGATGATGGAGGCTTTGAACCCTCCCAGACTGGATGATGGAGGCTTAAATCCCCTCCAGAATGGATGATGGAGGGTTAAACCCCTCCAGAATGGATGATGGAGGGTCAAAACCCCTCCAGAATGGATGATGGAGGAATAAAACCCCTCCAAAATGGATGATGGAGGCTTAAAACCCCACCAGAATGGATGATAGAGGCTGAAAACCGCTCCAAAATGGATGATGGAGGCTTAAAACCCTCCCAGAATGGATGATGGAGGCTTGAAACCCCTCCAGAATTGATGATGGAGGCTTAAAACCCCTCCAGAATGGATGATGGAGGGTTAAAACCCCTCCAGAATGGATGATGGAGGGTTAAAACCCCTCCAGAATGGATGATGGAGGGATAAAAACCCTCCAGAATGGATGATGGAGAGTTCAAACCCCTCCAGAATGGATGATTGAGGGTTCAAACCCCTCCAGAATGGATGATGGAGGGTTCAAACCCCTCCAGAATGGATGATGGAGGGTTAAAACCCCTCCAGAATGGATGATGGAGGGTTAAAACCCCTCCAGAATGGATGATGGAGGGTTAAAACCCCTCCAGAATGGTTGATGGAGGGTGAAACCCCTCCAGAATGGATGATGGAGGCTTAAAAACCTTCTGGAATGGATGATGGAGGGTTAAAACCCTTCTGGAATGGATGATGGAGGGTTAAACCCCTCCAGAATGGATAATGGAGGCTTCAAACCCTTCCAGAATGGATGATGCAGGATTGAAAGACCTCCAGAATGAATGATGGAGGGTTTAAACCCCTCCACAAGGATTATGGTAGCTTAAAACCCCTCCAGAATGGATGATGGAGGCTGAAAACCCCTCCAGAATGGATTATGGAGGCTTAAAACCCCTCCAGAATGGATGATGGAGGGTTAAAACCCCTCCAGAATGGATGATGGAGGCTTGAAACCCCTCCAGAATGGATGATGGAGGGTTAAACCCCCTCCAGAATGGTTGATGGAGGGTTAAAACCCCTCCAGAATGGATGATGGAGGGTTAAAGCCCCTCCAGAATGGATGATGGAGGGTTAAAACCCCTCCAGAATGGATGATGGAGGGTTAAAACCCCTCCAGAATGGATGATGGAGGGTAAAAACCCCTCCAGAATGGATCATGGAGGGTTAAAAACCCCTCCAGAATGGATGATGGAGGGTTAAACCCCCTCCAGAATGGTTGATGGAGGGTTAAAAACCCCTCCAGAATGGATGATGGAGGGTTTAAAGCCCCTCCAGAATGGATGATGGAGGATTAAAACCCCTCTAGAATGGATGATGGAGGGTTAAAACCCCTCCAGAATGGATGATTGAGGGTTAAAACCCCTCCAGAATGGGTGATGGAGGGTTGAAACCCCTCCAGAATGGGTGATGGAGGGTTAAAACCCCTCCAGAATGGGTGATGGAGGGTTGAAACCCCTTCAGAATGGGTGATGGAGGGTTAAAACCCCTCCAGAATGGGTGATGGAGGGTTAAAACCCCTCCAGAATGGGTGATGGAGGGTTGAAACCCCTCCAGAATGGATGATGGAGGGTTGAAACCCCTCCAGAATGGATGATGGAGGGTTATTAGTCACTGTGCACCATGCACAAGGACTGTGTATTGTGCACAGTTGCTGTGCATTTTGCACAGTTGCTGTGCATTGTGCACAGTTGCTGTGCATTTTGCAATGTTGCTGTGCATTGTGCACAGTTGCTGTTCATTGCACACAGTGACTGTGCATTGTGCACAGTGTGGTGGCCTTTTATGGATGTGGGTTGGAATAGGCTGCGTGCTGGGCGCTCAGCAGTAGCGGCGGGCTCAAAGGGGAAGCTCTGTGGTAGACCAAACCTGTCCTATAGCCATCAGACTCACTTTTGTAGTGTAAAAACAGCTCAAACCCTCAAAGTAGCCCTAGAAATGGATTCTACATCACAAATAACCTATAGTCACTCAGCCAAAGTACCCCTCTAACCCTCATGGATTAGAAGATACAGCCCAAGAACCCTTCAACTATGGCAAACTCATACCCAACCAGGTGTCACAGCTCTGTGGAAGGCATAAAGACATACCTTTCAAACCCTCAAGTACATACTAATAACAGCCTAACCTCAACACAAGAACCATACACCAACCCTGTCACCTCACTCAGAATACAGCATACAGACACAGGAGGTAGTGCAGCATGCCAGATCCAGTCACCTCATCCAGCATGCCAGATCCAGTCACCTCATCCAGCATGCCAGATCCAGTCACCCCATCCAGAATACAGCATACAGACACAGGAGGCAGTGCAGCATACCAGATCCAGTCACCTCATCCAGAATACAGTATACAGATCCAGGAGGCAGTGCAACCAGTCCAGAACCAACCAAACAAGCAAATATACATACACAAAGCTGTGAAGAAGCATACAGGAACAGTACAGGAAGGAGAAAGTGAAACCAGTCTCAACCAGGACCAAACAAATAAGCAAGCATACATACAGAAGGCTGTGCAGAAGTATACAGGAGCAATATATGCAGGAGGAAGTGATACCAAACAAACTACCAGAAACATGCAGTACCAAACAACCTCAGCACCACACAGAAATTTATGCAGCCAGTAGCATGTGATACAAACAAAGTACCAGTACCAACAACCCTCAGCACCACACAGCAATTTATGCAGTCAGAAGCATGTGATACCAAACAAACTACCAGAATCATGCAGTAACAACAACACACAGCACTACACAGAAATATATGCAGGCAGTCAAGATCATGCAGCACCAAACAAATAACCAGGGAATGAACAGCAGCACATGTAGGGAGAATCAAGTAGCACCAGACCAACCATTAGTACTGCACAGGAATACATTTTATCTGCACTTCACAGCAATTTATGCAGGGCTGTGCATGCATGAAACCCCTGTACCAGCTTTTCCCAACCAGAAGAAATGCCTCATGTAACTGTACAAGCTTTTTCCAACCAGCAGAAATGTCTCATGTAACTGTATCTCACTGTTCCTCACCAGAACAGGGAGATCCCTCAGGGGAAGCCTTGAGCACCCCCTGAGGTAGGATTTGTCTATTTAAGGAGGGCCTCTCTGCCCTATCCAAGTTGTATCATCATGCCATCTGGCACATCCCATATCATGCCATCTGGCCTAGTTATCACCCATCCCTACTCACCCCATCAACCCATCTATCTGTGGTACCTAACCAGATAAAATATTAGTAGTGAATCAGTTATAAAAGGAAAACAAGAAATCAGAAACCAAGTTGTTACCCATCTTTAACCAATTAAACCACCCACCAGGTGCTTGAATAAGGGTTCTTCTGTGACCTAAATATTCAGCACCATATTAAAGAAACCCCAACCATTAGTTAATAAATAACCCTTACAAAGAAAGAGAGCACAACAAAAAGAAACTACCAACCTTCCCTCTGCCCAGCCCCCTGTGGGTAAACCCATCCTTGGGTCCTCTCCTGAACCACCCCTTTGATAAACCCTTGAACCCTTTAATATTGGGGTATTGGTTAAGATCAGACATATCTGATCAATAAATTAACCAATAGTCCAATACATCTGGTCTATTCTTCAACAAATACTACCAATATCACAGTTAATAATTAATCTAGGTCTGATCTGAGACCTATATTAAGTCTCAAAGAAACCTACCATTAATTTAAATAAATTATTGTGAAGACTTACTATAGTACTAGAAGGGCAGGCAATTCAAAACGACTCTTAGTATATACTAATACTCCAAAGGAGTAGAAGTAATACTAAATTCCCCTTCAAGGACTGCCAGCAAGCTATTTGCTACTTTATTTATATAATCCCACTGGAGTCTCTACAATTGGTGTCCCAACAGTGGCCTTTTTCCTTTAGTTTTGATTAGTTATTAAACCATAAAAATATTGGTGGAATATTAGCCTCAAGAATTAACTCACCATTCTGAAGGCAGAAAGAAGAAACCCATACCAGATAATTGAAGACCTCAAGGACCAACTCAGAGGGATTGAAGATAATAACCAAGAAGCCGTATCTTCAATAATCAGGATGGAGAAAGAACTGCAAGAAAAAAACAAAATACCCAGTGGATCCCAAGACAAGCCAGAGGAAGACCAGGACAGAAGTCAGAATCAGCCAGGACCTGCAGAAGAAGCAATGGGGAAAATTGCCAACATTACCAAACTCATAAACCAAATGCTTGAAGAAAGAACACCACAGGGAATTCCAGAAACCCCATACACCCAACCAAGAACCAGATTTCAGACCCCAACCCCAAGATCAGCATATGGAAGAATCCCAGCAGAAACCATGGAAGAATCAACAAACCCCTCCATAAGCCCAGGAAGAAATATATATCCCCAAGCTAGAGAAGAAGGAAGAAGAGCTAATAGGAGCCAATATACTGAAGGAACCCCAGCCAGAAGACCAGTCCAGGATAACTCAATAATCAATAATAATGAACAAAATGGAGTGTTATTAGATGGAAAGAAAGTGAACCTTGAATTTGATGGAACAGAGGTGGAACAGTTTATTAAAAGATTAGAGAAACTGGCCAGGATTCAGAAGGCAGGGGGAATAGATATAGCCCTACAATTACCTTTTCTAGTACAAGACAAGAAGATTGGGGAGTTCATTGAAGATATGGAGGGACATGAATATGCAGACTGGGACCTTTTGAAGAAGGAACTAAAAAGGAAATGGGGCACAGCTACCCCCCATAGAAGGTTCAATGAGGAGTCCATACCAAGGCTTCTCAGACATACTCAAGAACAGGGAGGCATCAAGACCAAGCATGACTTCAAGATTTTCATTGGGAGTTATGAAGAAATGGTTCTTTACTTCATCAGGATGGGTTATGATAACACCAACTGGGAAAGTGGGGAAAACCTCTGGAAAGCCTTGTCCACTGATCTCAGGAGGGAGGTGAACAGAGAATTGGCTCATGAAGGGAGGATCAAGATTGCAAGAGATGGAAGATACCTTCCCCCAGACCTGGAAACCTTGAAGGAATTTGTGGAAATGACCTTGGCCTTATGGGATGTGGATGAAGAAGAAACCCCTAAACCTATCATAAAGAACTTAGTGGAGACCAAGAAAGAAGTCAAGTTTCAGCAACTAGGAGTAGATGAGCTCTTGAAAATGAAGGAAGATATTGCAAAACTCACTGTGGCCTTAAATCAGAAGGAGGCACCTCCTCACTTTAATAGGATCAACCAAGGGATGGCACAAAACTACAGACCCTCATCTCCCAGTGCAGGACCCAGATGGCCAATCAGATGTTACTATTGCAAGGATGAACTCCATACCCAAGTCAACTGTCCAGATTTGGCAGAAGATATAAAGGCAAAGAGGGTGTTTAAACAAGGACCCAACTATTACTTCCCAAACAGAGAACCCATAACTTATAGCCAGCAGGAAAGCTTCAGAGATCAGGTCAAGAAATTCTCAGAGGCTCAACAAGTACCAAAATTGGAGGAACCCAAGAAGCAGGAAGAACCAACTAATGTTGCAGCATTCTTGAAGACTGGAGATTGGGAAGCTTGGACACCACCAGAGGTAAACATGAAGGAATCTCAAGTCCAATGGGGAATGAGAAGATCACAAAGGTTGGCTGGAAATCCACCAGAGAAGGATAACACCCAAGAGACACCAGTAGAAGACCAAGGAACCTCAGCACCAACTAAAGAATCAGCCCCAGCACCAAGGAAGAGGAAAGCAAGTTACCCAGGAGCATGGGTGGAAAGGGACCAAGACTCTGAAGAAGAAGAAGAGTCCCCCAAAGAACCTGTTAAGGAGCCTGTAACTGAACCTGTGAAGAAGGACCAAGTAAAGTCAGAATCATTGGAAAATCATGAAGGAACCAAGATGGAAGAAAGTTTGAAGAAGAAAATATTAAAACAAAACTTTAACCTTACCTTGGAGGAGCTCCTTTCAGTTGCACCAAATTTTTTCCACAAGTTAAAAGATATGACCCCTGAAGGAACATTGGACTTGAATAAAGCCTCTAAATCATCAGGAAGCAAAAACAATAGAAGGATCAATGGATGTCAACACCACTTTGAAGACTATTCAGATGATGAATACCCATGCTTGATAGGCAACAACCTCACCTATGCCTTCCCATTGGGATTCATTGATATTTGGATCAAAGGGAAGAAGATCAAGGCTCTGGTGGATACTGGTGCTGAATTGAATGTCATACCAGAACATTTGGCAATTCAGACAGGCTTGGTATCCAGAGAATTGTTCATGAAGGTTATAGGAATTGGAGGCCATTCTACCCCACTAATTGGATTGGCTGAAAGAACAGTATTTGAAATAACACCTGGCGAACCAAAGTCTGCCCACTTCTTCATAGCCAAAGGATCAATTCATACAGTACTTGGAAGACCCTTCTTAGTGGATCATAAAGTCAGGCTGGAATTGTCAAAGCATAAAGGAGAAGTTTTAAGCTATGAGATAGCAGGGGGGAAAGGTTATGCATCCCAATTTGTTCACCAGACCAGGAAGGATGGCAGGTCACACCACCCAGAAGACCAATGGGCATGAACAGTATCAAAGCAAACTTAGACCAAGAAGAAGTTTGGATCAGAGGACAGAATATACCAGAAAGGGACCCTGAAGGCTTACCAGACCCCTGGGAAAATAGCATCATCACTCCTGAGGTACCAGCAGAAAGAGACTGGGAGGAGGTGCTGAAGAAACAAGAAGCTGAAGAAACCTTGGAAGTATTTCAACAAATCTTTGGAGGATTTTGGACCAACCTTGAGGACATGGAAGGAACTAACTGGGAAGAGCTACCTGGAGCAGGATTGGACAACTCAGAATTTATGGACTTACTCAACACTTACACTGGAAATACCCTTTTAATTCATGGACAATGGCCATCTCATCATGGGAGGGTCCCATGGATTGTTAGGTATTTCTTATATTATGGGGAAGACTGGGCCAAGTCCTGGATAAGTCATATGATCATGATGGACCAAGTTATACCGGACCATGTCAGGTGGTCAGGATACTTGGAAGAGTAACATCTCATTTTACCTTATTGATGTAGGGGTAAGCCTTCAGTTCCTGTTGATGTGCTGAGGGAAGTGGTGGGCAGTCTTTCTTTTTTCCTCCATTCTCCCACTGATACTGTACAACAAAAAAAAAAACAAAAAAAAAAACCCCAACAAAACTGAAAACAAAAAAAAAACAAAAAAAAAGGGGAGGGAAGTAGGGTCTTAATAAGGGTCATGTTTGTGTTTTAGTACTGATGTAGTAGTAGGCCTTCAGTTTCTTTTGAAGCGCTGAGGGAATGGGTGGGCAAGGTATGAGTATACACGTTACAAAAAGAAGGAATTTTTTTTAAAAAAAGAGGGCTCACCAATGATATCGATTCAACAGAAAACCCCGATGTTTTTTTTTCTTTTTCAAAAAAAAAAAAAAAAATCAATCAAGGTATCAGTACACACGATTAAAAAAAAAAAAAAAAAAAGAGACTTACTGATGCTACCCAGCTAAGAAGTCCCGGCTCCTTCTCTTTAAAAAAAAGGGGGGGAAGAGGTATCAGTATACACAATTAAAAAAAAATAATAATAACAAAAAGAGAGAGAGATTGGGACGTACTAATAACATTGGTATTCGTAGAGCTCCACTCAAATCTGATCCAACCAAGCCTTAATCCCTTCAACTGTTCGGCCAGACGGCAAAGTGGACGGAGTCAAAGCCATTGGCAATCGCGGCGGGGAGCTTAGGGGACGAGGGCAACGATGTGACAGTGGAGGTGGAGCGGTCGGGGGTCCCAACTCCAGAGCCGCGACTGGGGGGCGATCCAGAAAGGGAACGGATGGTGGTACACATGTTGTCGGGGGAGGTTGTTTGGGAGAGAGACGTCGACAAGCTCAAAGGATGGAGCGGAATTGGGATCAGTGGGAAGCTGAGACTCAGCCAATTTAGGGACGGACGGGATGTCTGCGGAGTCAAGTTGGGATTCCAGCAACAAAGGGGCGGCCTGGCTGCTGGGCATAACAGGAATTGAGCGGGCCTCAGAGGAGTCCTCCGCCGGCGATTCGGGGGCATCCTTCAGCCTAGCGGAGTGCGGGTCTTTGGACTTGCGTTTGAATGAGCGGCTCGGACGGACCACGACCACGGAGGCCTCGGAGTTGGCATCATCACAGAAAGGGGACTTGGCAGAAATCTGCACGAACGAGGGAGGGGCAAGGAAACAAGACATGAAAGATCCAGTCAGCCCTTTGGGTCACAGGGAGGAAGGGGAAGGGGTGAGATACGACCCACCTTAAGTGGAGCAACAAGGAGAATGGAAGGAAGGACCAGCGGATGATGAGGGCGGGGAGAACCTGCCGACAAGGGTCCCCTTTAAATATTCAAGAACCCACCTAGAGAGGAGGAGGTGGCGAGAGAGAGAAGGGACAGAACTTACCCAGGCCCAGTGGTCCATCCCAACGCTCACAGATAACCATAGCACAGCTTGACCGAGGAAGCGCGGCGGCATCCTAATCACAAAGCAAGATAAATTAAAGGTAAATAAAAAACAAGGAATGAATGGAACCAGCAAAAATGATGGAATTTAGCCAAACAGCAGAAGAGGCAATCACAAAGAAAGATAGATTAAAGATGAAAGGAATGAATAGGATCAGCAAAACAAGATCTGACATACCACGACCACACCAAGGATGAGGAGGGACCCCAAGAACCGTGTAGCATGTCGCTAGATAAGGAGGAGAAAGCGCGGCATCAGCAATCAAGATAAGATAGATTAAAGATGAAAGGAATGAATAGGATCAGCGAAACCAGATCTGACATACCACAACCACACCAAGGATGAGGAGGGACCCCAAGAACCGCTTAGCACATCACGAGATAAGAAGGAACAAGTGCGGCATCAGCAATTGAGATGAATTAAAAGGAAGAAGGTGGCAGGCGACTCAAAGTCATGTGTAAGCGGACCAGCTGACCTGTCAAGGTCCCGACGAGTCAAGGATTGGACCGACCAAAGTATACAAAGGGACCCACCCTGCAGATGCTGCAAAGAAGAAAGGAGGAGCCAAAGGAGGGGAAGGAGGGTGCAAGCCTGACAAGGCACATGATCAGAAGTTGGGAACCAGATGTATAATAGAAGATGGAATTGGAAGAGGGAAGAGGGGCTTACCTGTATTCGCCAATAATGTCAATCCTTACCTGTACAATTGAGCGGTAAGGTAGACCGGGAAAAAGCCAACCAGCTCGGAAACAGAAAAGCTACCTTGCGGAGCGCCCCCCCGCGCCGCTAGGAGACGCCCTTGCGAAGGGAGCAGCTTCTCACGCCTGGAGCGCGCAAGCAAGGCAATTTTATTCAACATGGACAATTGCGGGACCGGCGAGCGCCGCCCTCAAGCAAAACAAAGAACGCCGCTACCGCGCCCTACGGCCGCCTACAAAACTGGACCAGAAGGGGGGCAAGGTAACCCCTGTAGGAAACAAAACAAAAAAACACAAAAAAAAATGGTAAAAATAAAATATAAAAAAAACAAACAAATGAATGAATAAAATTAGTAAAAGTAATGATAATAATAATAAAAAAAAAAATAAATAAATAAAAAAATGGTAAAAAAAAAAAAAAAAAAGAGGGTCAAATAGTCCTTGGTAAGACTTAAAACTACCTACTCCCAAATGGTCCCTGGCAAGACCCTAAACTACCTACACCCACAAGAATTCAGTTTGAACATACTACTACCAAAGGAAGCAAGAGAGAAGAAGAACACAACAGGGAATTGTCTACTAGCCACCATGGAAACTCAGATCCTGGCAGCCAAGTATAAGACAGTGGACAAAAAAATTAAACCCATAAACCAACCCATTCCACAAGAACTTAACCCCCCTCTCCAAAGACCTCCACTCTCCAGGGACCCGTATACTACACCCCTGACTCCTTATCCACCTCACTTCATACAAACCTCAAGAATTACATCAGAAAGGATAAAAATGGTTAACTTTGGGCCTGATCACTGGCTCACACCGGAGGAAATTACACTTCTACAACATGTGATGGTCCTCAGGGAAAAGGCAATTGCTTTCACTGAGGAGGAAAGGGGTCTACTCAAGCACTCCTATGGGCTTCCCTACAAGATACCTACCATCCCGCATGAACCATGGCAAAAGAAACCTATACCTATACCCCAACCTATCAGGCCAGCATTTACACAACTAGTCAGGAGAAGTATTAGGACAGGACTCTATGAACAATCAACTTCCAGTTACTACAGCCCTGTATTCCCTGTGGCTAAAGCCAATGGGTAGCTCAGAATAGTCCATGACCTCCAACCCCTCAACAAAGTCACTATCAAGGATGCCGGACTACCCCCAAAGATTGAAGAATTTGTGGAGTCTTTCTCTGGAAGGGCTTGCTATGGATTAGGAGATATCATGGGAGGATATGATGAAAGAGAATTGGACAAGACTTCAAGACCACTTACCACCTTTGAAACCACCCTGGGGAGACTCCAGCTTACAAGATTACCTCAGGGGGGCACCAACTCAGTAGCAGTCTACCAAGCTCAGATGAACTGGATACTCCAGGAGGAAATACAAAAGCATGTAGGGATATTTATTGATGATGGAGGAATCAAAGGGCCCAGAAGCAGGTACAATGAAGAGACACTGGAAGAAAAACCCCAAATAAGAAGGTTTGTCTGGGAATATGCTATAACCTTAGAAAGAATTTTATTCAGGATAGAGGAGGCTTGTTTAACTATCTAAGGAGAGAAATTTTCTTTCTGTGTCCCTGCCCTTAACATAGTAGGGCATGTGGTATCCCAGGAGGGAAGGAAAGTAGCAGAACAGAAGCTGAACAAAATTCAAGGCTGGCCCCAGCCAAGGAACAAGAAAGAAGCTAGAGGATTCTTGGGGCTTTTCTCCTATGTCAGGATGTTCATCAAAAACTACTCAGAACTCTCAGCACCAATCAGAAGACTTACTTGGAAAGATGTAGAGTTTAAGTGGGAAAGTCAAAGTGAAGAAGCCTTTCTGTTACTCAAGAAGACATTAGGAGAAGAAATAACCCACAAAAGCATAGAATATGACAAGGATGCAGGAAGGATCATTTTAGCTGTGGATTCAAGTTACCTAGCAGCAGGTGCTGTCCTGATGCAAGAAGACAAAGAAGGAAGACCAAGGCCAGTCTACTATGAGTCAGTGGGTTTTTCAAAAACAGAAAAGAAGTATTCCCAGTCAAAATTGTAACTCTGCGGAGTAGCCAAGATACTCAAGAAACTCCAGAAAACCCTGTGGGGACAGCACTTTGAGTTACAAGTAGATGCAAAAGCCCTCTTTGAAATGATCAACACCCCCAGCCTACCTAGTACTCCTATGACTAGATGGGTGGCATTCATTCAACTATTTTCCTTTGACTTGGTCCATAAGCCAGGGAAAACATTCACAATGCCTGACAGCCTATCAAGAAGGCCAGAGGACCCAGAAGACCCAGAAGACACCAATCAGGATTTTGATGAAGAAGAAGAATGGATCAGTCCACACCCTGGCCTTGGATTAAAAATCAACTCTATTGAAGACCAACAACCATCCACACCTCCAGCTGGATTCTGGGGAAGAATGAAGGAATATTTATTGACCATGAAGAAGCCCATAGGGTGCTCTGAGAAGGAACTCCAGAAGATCAAGAGGAGGTCACCCAACTTCTATGTGGAGGAGGGAAAACTAAAAAGGAGGGGAATATGGGGCCCTCAGCTGGTGCTGACATCTAAAGGAGATATGGAAAGGGTCATGAAGAGCCTGCATGGGTAATTGGGAACAGAGGGAGTGGGGAGACATACAGAAGGATCAAGCTTAGGTTCTGGTGGGAAGGAATGAAGAAGATGACTAGGAAATGGGTCCAAACCTGTGTACCATGTCAGAAGAGAAGCAAGCTCCAGCAGAAAGAAGAAGGGAAGGCAACTCTTACCAAAACCCTGTTTCAGAAGGTAGCAATGGATGCAGTACATGTCAAGGCAGGAAGATGGAAGTAACTGGTGGTAGCTAGAGATGACTTCTCAGGGTGGGCAGAGACAGTGGGCCTGACTAGTCTCACCTCAAGAAACATAGCCACCTGGTTCCTATCTGAATTGAGCTATAGGTATGGGATTCCCAAGGAAGTAACAGTGGATGGAGGAGGAGAATTTAAAAAGGAGCTCCAGAAAGCTATGAAGAAGGTTGGAACAAAACTCAGAATGGTCACCCCTCACTACCCAGAGGCTCAAGGAATGATTGAAAGGGGCCACAAGGAAATAAAAGATGCACTAATAAAGCTATGTGGGGAGAATGGCAGCAAATGGAAGGAATACCTCTCTCTAGTCACCTTTGCAGATAGGATCTCTACAAAAAGGACAACAGGATTCTCCCCATTTGAACTACAGTTTGGACAACCAGCAGTCCTACCAATTGACTTAGAAATGGAGATATACCTAGGAGTTGACTGGGAGCAGGTGACCACCACTTCAGACCTCCTGAAAGCAAGAGAAGCACAATTGGCTCAGAAGGAAGAATACATTCAGAAGGCAGCACAGAAGATGAAGGAAGAAAGAGAACTCTCAATCAAGTATTGGGACAGGAGATGGGCCCATAGGATAAGGAAACCACTCAAGAAGGGGGACCTGGTATTAGTCTACAATAGAACCCTGGAATCTCAATGGGGGCTAATCTTCAAGAATAGATGGGATGGACCTTGTAAAGTGATCAAACAACTAAATAAGGGGCCCTATTTTCTAGAGGATTTGGATGGAACAGTAATTGGCAGAAGATTTGCAGCAAGCCAGATCAAGAAGTTTTACAACAAAGGAGCCCCAATAGATGAAGAAGAGGAAGGACCAGAACAAGATGAAGAAGAGGAAGGACCAGAAAAAGACAAAGGAGAAGAAGAGCCAGCGGAGGAAGGAGTAGAGGGAGAAGAAGGCTGCTCCTAAGCAAGAGCCTAAACTGCTAAGTCCTTCAAAAAAAAAAAATAATAATAAAAATAATAATAATAAAATAATTAAGAATAAAAATAAGAAATAATAAAAATAAAAATAATAATAAAATAAATAAACAAGAGAAGTAAAGTAAAGAAAAGAAATAATATAAAAGAAATACACAAATATAAATATACTTTCATCAAGAAGATTATTACTGTAAAAAGAATTCAACCCAAAGAGAACATGGAACACTGGGAAGAAGGAAGGACCTGAAGACATCAAGATTGGCTTAACTCAAAATTGGACACAATTAAATATTTCAAGATTTGTCAAGGTATCCAGTAAAAGGAATCAATTAATCTTCAGCTAGAACTGTCTGAATGAAGACATTATAGTAGGTTTCAAAGGAAAAAGTTATCTATCAGTTTTGAATAGATGCAAACAGGGTGTCAAGGCTCAAAAATTAAAGAAATGATTTAGAGGAAGATAGGAAAGATTTAGAGGAAAATAATCTGTCTTTGGCCATGAAGTACCACAGTATATGGAGAAGGGAAAAGGAGATTTAAAATTCAAGGAATCAGTTAAATCCAAGGAATCAGAAAAACAGAGGAAAATTCCAAAACCTGTCTTGATCCAGAAGAACCCTATTATATTGGAACAAACCAAGAAGAATGGAAGGGATTTAATTATACTTTTACTTGCTACATGGGCACAATCAAGAAATATTTAAGAAGAGAAGATCTAGGGAAAAACAATCAAGATTTCAACAAGACCAACTGGATAACTAGGATTCTATGGACCTTGGTTTTATGCTACTGTGATTATTAGTTTTTTTTATTATTTATGTCTCTCAGATCTCCAACAAAAAGTAGAAGAAGGATAAGAAGAAGGAAGATAGGATGTGGAGTCTGATGTCTATGGACAGGAATGCTGTGGACAGCATTAAGTCTGGGGGGGATGTGGTAGACCAAACCTGTCCTATAGCCATCAGACTCACTTTTGAAGTGTAAAAACAGCTCAAACCCTCAAATTAGCCTCAGAAATGGATTCTATATCAAAAATAACCTATAGTCACTCAGCCAAAGTACCCCTCTAACCCTCATGGATTAGAAGATACAGCCCAAGAACCCTTCAACTATGGCAAACTCATACCCAACCAGGTGTCACAGCTCTGTGGAAGGCATAAAGACATACCTTTCAAACACTCAATTACATACCAGTAACAGTTTACCCTCAACACCAGAACCATACACCAACCCTGTCACCTCACTCAGAATACAGCATACAGACACAGGAGGTAGTGCAGCATGCCAGATCCAGTCACCTCATCCAGCATGCCAGATCCAGTCACCCCATCCAGAATACAGCATACAGACACAGGAGGCAGTGCAGCATGCCAGATCCAGTCACCTCATCCAGAATACAGTATACAGATCCAGGAGGCAGTGCAACCAGTCCAGAACCAACCAAACAAGCAAATATACATACACAAAGCTGTGCAGAAGCATACAGGAACAGTACAGGCAGGAGAAAGTGAAACCAGTCTCAACCAGGACCAAACAAATAAGCAAGCATACATACAGAAGGCTGTGCAGAAGTATACAGGAGCAATATATGCAGGAGGAAGTGATACCAAACAAACTACCAGAACCATGCAGTACCAAACAACCTCAGCACCACACAGCAATTTATGCAGCCAGTAGCATGTGATACAAACAAAGTACCAGTACCAACAACCCTCAGCACCACACAGCAATTTATGCAGTCAGAAGCATGTGATACCAAACAAACTACCAAAATCATGCAGTAACAACAACACACAGCACTACACAGAAATATATGCAGGCAGTCAAGATCATGCAGCACCAAACAAATCACCAGGGAATGAACAGCAGCACATGTAGGGAGAATCAAGTAGCACCAGACCAACCATTAGTACTGCACAGGAATACATTTTATCTGCACTTCACAGCAATTTATGCAGGGCTGTGCATGCATGAAACCCCTGTACCAGCTTTTCCCAACCAGCAGAAATGCCTCATGTAACTGTACAAGCTTTTTCCAACCAGCAGAAATGTCTCATGTAACTGTATCTCACTGTTCCTCACCAGAACAGGGAGATCCCTCAGGGGAAGCCTTGAGCAACCCTGAGGTAGGATTTGTCTATTTAAGGAGGGCCTCTCTGCCCTATCCAAGTTGTATCATCATGCCATCTGGCACATCCCATATCATGCCATCTGGCCTAGTTATCACCCATCCCTACTCACCCCATCAACCCATCTATCTGTGGTACCTACCCAGATAAAATATTAGTAGTGAATCAGTCATAAAAGGAAAAAAAGAAATCAGAAACCAAGTTATTACCCATCTTTAACCAATTAAACCACCCACCAGGTGCTTGAATAAGGGTTCTTCTGTGACCTAAATATTCAGCACCATATTAAAGAAACCACACCAATTAGTTAATAAATAACCCTTACAAAGAAAGAGAGCACAACAAAAAGAAACTACCAAACTTCCCTCTGCCCAGCCCCCTGTGGGTAAACCCATCCTTGGGTCCTCTCCTGCACCACCCCTTTGATAAACCCTTGAACCCTTTAATATTGGGGTATTGGTTAAGATCAGAAATATCTGATCAATAAATTAACCAATAGTCCAATACATCTGGTCTATTCTTCAACAAATACTACCAATATCACAGTTAATAATTAATCTAGGTCTGATCTGAGACCTATATTAAGTCTCAAAGAAACCAGCCATTCATTTAAATAAATTATTGTGCAGACTTACTATAGTACTAGAAGGGCAGGCAATTAAAAACCACTCTTAGTATATAATAATACTCCAAAGGAGTAGAAGTAATACTAAATTCCCCTTCAAGGACTGCCAGCAAGCTATTTGCTACTTTATTTATATAATCCCACTGGAGTCTCTACAGCACGCTCAGCAATGGGTGCGGCTTTGCCACAGCAAGTCGCGCTGCGGGCTCAGCAACAGTCAAATTGGGCTCAGCATCTGGAGAAGTGGGATGGATGGATTGGGGGGATTGGACAGATTATGGATCACAAGATGCGAATCTGGGTTGCGTGGATATATCTTGGATATCTGGAATGGTGCAATGGGCGGATACAGAGATGCACAGGGGGCTCTGAGTTGGGCGCGGCAAAGGCCGTCCCACAAGAAGGACAAACCAGGTTGATGTAATGGCAGGTGGGTAATATGGATGGATATGGGATATGGGACATGGGATATGGGTTGCAGATTATGGGATGGAAAGGATAGGATTGAGGCTAGGGTTCTGTGCTTAGGGGTTGTTTTTGATTATTCTTGCTTGTTTATGGTTGTACTTAGGTTAGTGTTGAGTGGTTGGCAACTTAAGCTGCACCCTCAACCCGGATATCATGGAGGATTGGAACGTGGAGGATCATGGGTAGTCATAGTTTTCTGGAAGGATCTTTACTCTAAATTTTCTATCTCTCAGTCAAAGGGTGAACAGTTGCACTCAGGGTTTACAGATGTAAGGGATCAATAAATTTGTAACTTCAAATATTAAAGGACAATTACTCTCCCGTATTCCACATCTGGGGGTCTGGCCGGGAAGTAATCTTTTCTTCCTTGTCTCTTGAAACTGTTAAAGCTAAAATGTGGAAATTCTCTTTGTATTGACTAAAACCAGAAACTACATCACATAGAACAAGATGTAAGTAAGACGGATAAGAGCAATGAAACAAATAAGCTTCATACCCAAGCTGATGGAAATGACTAAGACTCTTGGACGTTGGAAGACTGAATGAATACCCTCCGTATAGACCTGATGTTAGCACAAACAAAAATGGACCACAACCACAATTGTAGAGGAACTAATCAATCAAGTCAGGATTTTGAACAAAGAACATCCAAAAAAGAAAGAGTCAAAAGTTGCACCGAATTACTTGAGTTCCTTCAAATGATTACTGGATGATCACTTGAATCTTGAGTCAAATAATGAGAGATTCAAGAATGAAGTGTAAAGTGAAAATCCAATGAGAAAAAGAGACTTCAGCCTGCTCACTGGCTTTTGTTAAGAGTTCGGGATTGAGGACCAGATGTGAGATGCATATGCATCAGGAAGAAGAGCACGGTCTCACCCGTGGTGGTTGTAAGGAGCGCATTTAAAAGAAAAGAAAAGAAAAATATAAAGGAAATGCATAATAAAAAAATAGACAATGTCCAAACCATTCCAACAGTTCCAACAAACAATTCCAACACCTCCCCATAATTCAGTGCAACAAAGACTTGAAGCATCTTGAGGCAAGCAAATCAAGACTCTGCCAACTGGAAGCCTTAGTCAGAGAATCATCCACCATGGATTTGGTACTTACCAGCCGGACACTTATGTTATTTAAGGAAAGCTGATCACGTAACCATTTCAGTTTCATGTCAATATACTTTGTCTTTGAGTTGAATCCAAAGTGCCGTAATTTATACAATAGCCCCTTATTGTCTACTAGGAAGCTTGGTGTGAACTTGTTTTTCGTTTGCCAAAGATTGCCTATGACTGATACAATCCATAGTACTTCCTGCGCGCCGTCTGTCAGCGCATTTAACTCTGCCTCTGTGGACAAGAGTGCAATGTTGCACTTCTTTTGGCTTTTCCATGCAATTGGTGCCAACTTCCAGAAGACAATATAGCCAGACTGAGAACGACAACTTTGAGGATCGTCCGCCCAGGTTGAGTCGCTGAATACAGTTAAGTTGTCCTCATTAATTGAGTTTGGTTCTAGCATCAGAGAGAGAGATGAGGACCCAGCAAGATATTTCCAGACATGAAGTACTTCCCGCCAATTACTAATGCCCGGGCTTTGATTGAACTGGGACAAAATGGATGCAGCGGCAGATAAATCAGGTCTAGTTCGACACGCAAGGTAGTTCAGTATACCGGTGTATTTCATAAAATTTACACCCAACTTCCTGAATTCAACTTGCTTGTCTTGAGAGGCTGGAACAAGTTGGATCCCGGGTTTCATAGGAGTTCTTACAGACCTGACATTGACCAGATCCAATTCCTTTAACGTCTTCTCAACCAGTTTTGCCTGACTTAACGTGATTGTCCCATCGGACCGTGTGTATTCCATTCCTAGGATGGTATCCGGTGGATGTGCAGAAGAGCGTGGAAATTTGACTAAGAATTTGTCTTCAAACCAGTCTACCTCCCCGGCCACAATTAAGTTGTCCACATGAAAGAAGACAAACACTTGTCGAGAGGAATGAATATATAGACACGTATCCGCATTAGACTGAACCAACCCAATTTCTTCTAACCATGATGTGAGAGTTTTGTACCAATTTGAAAGCGCCTGACGCAAACCATACAGCGACTTTTTTAGCTTTAGAAACTTTGACTTGCAAGCACTTTCCTTTGGTCGTAATATGTATAAGTCTTCCTCCAAGGGAGAAAAAAGAAATGCAGCTTTCACATTGAACTGGCGTATCTCAAGATTGTGATCCAATCCACACAGTAATAGAAGAAGCAGAGTAGTGAATTTGCCCGTGGGTGCGTATGTCTCATCATAATCGACTCCAGGCGTTTGAAGATTCCCCATGATGCATAGCCGTGACTTCCGTTTTTCTGGAGATAAACTTGTGGCTGGCTTCACTCTGTCCACCCACATTGTCCTGAGAAAGTGGACTGGATTGACTTCGCAATCCTCCCACACCTGTTGGGATTCTATCTTGTTGAGCTCAGTTTGCCTTTCATTTGACCAGTCGGATTGTCCATCAAATGAGCCATACAAATACTTTGGAGGTTTAACTGACAATGACCGTTCACGTAGATTGTATCTGGGTGTTTCAACATTTGACTGAACTTGAGACTGACTTTGAGTGTCCTCCCCGCCAGCACCGGCTTCAACAGACCGTTCATGAGCATTAATAACTGAGGATTCCGGATTGAGCAAGTCCAAGCGATGATAATGATTGGCCGAATCAATTTGAACAGGCTCAGAGTCTGGAGTATGAGACGCCAAAGTTTCAGTTTCAACACCCTCATCACTCACTTCAATGTTGTTGCCAAGCCTATTTGGATTAGAATTATATTCAAGGAAAGTCACATGCTTTGTATCAATGATCTTGTTTGTTGAAGTTAATATCTTGTATGACTGTAGATCATTGTTGTACCCAATAAGTCTTCCAAAAAGACCACAAGGTTCGAGTTTAGAGAACGGTCTTCTATCCCCATGAATGTAAGTGACCGGGTTACCAATTGGATGAAAGTAATCAACGCTGAGTTTTGTTCCTTTGAAAAGCTCATAGGGTGATCTCTTTGATATATGCGAAGGAACTTGATTAAGTGCCAAAGCGCACCCCCTGATAATTACATGCCAAAGGTTCTTAGGTAATTGAGAGTCAAAGAGAACGGTTCGGAGAGATTCCAGAACCAGTGGATTGAATCGTTCTGCCAATCCATTCTGTTGAGGGGTATAAGGATTGGAGAAGGTTTGCCTAATGTTGTTTTGATTGCAGAACTCTGAGAGCTTTGAATTCAGAAATTCCGTACCTCTATCGGAGTGTATGATCATTGGACTGTATTTGAATCTTTTTGATTTGACATTGATGAGAAAACTCAAAGTGTCAGCAACGTCACTTTTGTTTTTGATTGGAATGGCCGTGAATAACCAAGTGCAGCTATTGACTACGGTCAGGAAATAAGTATCTCCATTGACACTTGGTGGAAATATGGGACCAACCAAGTCGCAGTGGATCTCCAGGAAAGGTCTCTCAGCTTGAGAGTGCTTATTATTAAATGGAGTTTTTGAAATCTTGCTTATTGCGCAGGATTCACAGACTGAGTGTTTTTTCACTTTCAGACCCAGTTTTGATTGTATTCTTGCATAGCTAACGTGACCCAGGGACTTGTGCAAAATCTCATCATGAGTGAGGAGTGAAACTTTAGGATTCATTGCAACGACGAAGGGAATAACTGGAATATTGTATTTGTATACACCCTTCTTTTTCCACTCATTTTTCTGAAGGACTAGCTCTTCCTTCCCAAACTCAACCGTAAAACCATCCAGCACCAGAGACCGCATGGACAATAAGTTTGCTGTAGAATTGGGGGAAAACAACACATCCGCTAGAGAAGTCACGCGACCTTCATCATCCGTCAGTTCCACTACTCCTACTCCTTCGTATTTGAGTGTATTCCTTCCAGAACTCGTAGAAATGTACCCGGTTACTGATTGGTCTAAATGAGAGAAGAACTTTAGATCAGACACAATGTGTCTTGAAGATCCGGAGTCGACTACAAAAGAGTTTGGAAGAAACAGATGGCTTGTGTGAAAAGAGCTGACAGATGTGAATTGAGCTGCTGTGTCAGATGATACTCCTTTCTTTTTCTTTGGGAAGGTGGGTTTGAGATGGGGGTAAAGCTTCCAGCACTGTCCTTCAGGGTGAGCTGATTTAGGATTATGCCAGTTATTGTCACAGGGCTTGATGTTGGAGGAGCTCAGAAAGGATACTGAGTTGACAGCTTCATCGCCCTTGTTTGTATTTGGTTCTTTATTTAGGAACTTGTTATTATTAAACATCCGTAGGTGATCTAGAACTTGTTCTGGGGTAATTTTCTTGTCCGAGTGAGTTATTTGCTGAACTACGTATCCATGTTCAAGGGTAGCTTTTCCAAGATCAGGTATGCGATGATGTCAGGAGGTAATTCTATCCCAACGTCGTGTAGTCAAGAAATCGCAGTTTTGGTATTGGTAATGAATCCAAGAATGTTAGTGTGAGAAAAGGGGGCGCGGAGAAATTCCTTAAAAATCCTGGCTCAATTGGAAGCATGGTTGGAATCAAAATATTCAGTAATATCCGACCAAATGCGGTGAGCGTCCTTTTCATTGTCAGGAGTTATTATGTTGGCCTGAATGGTTGTGTCTAGTTTGGAAGTGAGAATGGTTTGAATCCTAACATTCTCCATGTGAGTGAGTCCAATTGGATTGCCAGTTGCATCAATTTTCTTCTTTGTGAGTTTATCGTAGAGGTCCTCCTGTAGATCCATCATGTTGACCACTCGATTACACCATATAGAAAAGTTGTCCAAGGTGAGTAATGGAATGGCCTCTATGGCAGTCTTGAGTATGGTTGCATTAAGTGAGTCCGTCATGTTGGCTTCTGGATGATTAGCGGAGAATTGATTCGACGCCCTTTTGACTGTTAATTGTGTT
This sequence comes from Puccinia polysora, assembly GCA_025617555.3. Classification (NCBI taxonomy): domain Eukaryota; kingdom Fungi; phylum Basidiomycota; class Pucciniomycetes; order Pucciniales; family Pucciniaceae; genus Puccinia; species Puccinia polysora. Next base: position 39,574,679 of record CM062616.1, on the reverse strand, counting down.
AAAGCTAAAATGTGGAAATTCTCTTTGTATTGACTAAAACCAGAAACTACATCACATAGAACAAGATGTAAGTAAGACGGATAAGAGCAATGAAACAAATAAGCTTAATAACCAAGCTGATGGAAATGACTAAGACTCTTGGACGTTGGAAGACTGAATGAATACCCTCCGTATAGACCTGATGTTAGCACAAACAAAAATGGACCACGACCACAATTGTAGAGGAACTAATCAATCAAGTCAGGATTTTGAACAAAGAACATCCAAAAAAGAAAGAGTCGACAGTCGCACCAAATTACTTGAGTTCCTTCAAATGATGACTGGATGATCACTTGAATCTTGAGTCAAATAATGAGAGATTCAAGAATGAAGTGTAAAGTGAAAATCCAATGAGAAAAAGAGACTTCAGCCTGCTCACTGGCTTTCGTTAAGAGTTCGGGATTGAGGACCAGATGTGAGATGCATATGCATCAGGAAGAAGAGCACGGTCAGACCCGTGGTGGTTGTAAGGAGCGCATTTAAAAGAAAAGAAAAGAAAAATATAAAGGAAATGCATAATAAAAAAATAGACAATGTCCAAACCATTCCAACAGTTCCAAAAAACAATTCCAACAGAAACTAACAAGCACAATGTCCCAGTACCACCCATTGACTGTTGTGGGGTCATATAGTGTTACCCCCACACCTCTTCCTCCTCATACTTCTCCGGTTTCTTGGAAGCAACCCACATCAGGGGTGGGATACGGTGTCCCTTGTTCCAACAATGGGGCCAATCACAAGCCTGTTTGCATCAGGCCGCAGGACTATCCTCACCTCTGGTTCAACACAGAGGACGTTGAGAAATTCCTTGCGCAATACAAAGGAATCTCCAATGCAGAAGGTGCAATGGGTTTGGATAAGGCTCGGCTTGTTTTCCTCTTCATCACGGACAAAAAGAAGCTTTGGGATGTGGCGGAGATGGAGGGGTATGAGGAACTTGATTGGCCAAAACTGAAGGCGGAAATCTTGGCCCTGTTGGAAAGGCGCAAACCTTGGTTTCAAGAAAGAATCTTTGAGCAAGCCGCGGCAGAAGCAAGCATAAATGGTGGAGTCCAGATGCGGCCGCAATTTGGGGATTATGTAGCAATGTTTGATTGGATCTATTGCTGTTGGCAAAGAACAAGGTAATATTGGGACAAACAGGCGCAATGAAGAGGGCATTTTGGGAAGGACTCAGTCCCCCACTCGGCGGGAGGGTTCAGAGGCACCTGTATGACAACAACTTGGTGAAGAGGTTGTTGGATGGTAGCATTGCTCTCCTTCCAGACATCCTTGTCATTTTTTGCTTGGTGTAAAGCAAGCTGGACTTGGAGGAACTGATGGAGGACATGGCAAGATTGTTACCAACAGGTCCAAAGAAGTCCGCTTCTCACACCCTGGCAGCACCAACGCAAGCTCCAGTTGAGGGCCCCTCAAAAACGGAACACGCTCAGGCAAACCCTCCAACAATGAGCCCGGAGGCTAGCAAAATGAAGGAATTGATGAAGGATCTATGGATCTTTCTCAGTCAAATGTTGTCCAGGTTGCGCAATTTGCCTCCTCACCTTGGGGGAGCGCTTCCGTTGTTGAATCTGCCCGTGTTGCAGTTATGCAATTACTACACGGACAAGGGGCATTGGGGGTTGGGGTGCAATAACATGAAAAAGGTCCTCAAGGTGGGATTTGTTTGACTGGTGGGAATGGGATTCATGTTCCCAACGGGCAAGCAGATCTCCTCCAAACCTGGGAATCCAACCGTCATGGAGCAAGTGCGGGCACGTGGACAGGAATTGGCAGTAACCGCTCAAGCCTTTCTGGGGATTGTCACTGGCGGGGGGTATGGCAACCCCCGCGCATGGAAGCGGAAGTGAGGCTGTTATCAATGGAGGAGTTGGGGGCGGTGGAAAGGATGGACGTGGATGCCAAGGAACGGGTAACGCTGGCAGCTCCCAAGCCAGTTATGCGCGTTCTGGAAACTGACAGGCGGCCAGTGAATCTGCGGGGAAGAAGAAGGAAGTGGAAATTGTGCGCAGGGTGATGGGGAATGAAACAACTATTCCCTTGACCTTGAAGGAGTTGGTGGCGGTGTTGCCGGTTGTGGTAGATGAGATGGTTCAAGTGCTGAAGGATTGCGGGCACAATAGGATCCCTCCAACGGTGAAACAGGTTGACTTGGCTTGGGATGACGCGGAGCACAAGCTAGCAGGGATGAAATCAGTTTCAACTCCACTGGCTTATGTTTCAATGAAGATTGCTGGAAGGAAGGTGTGGGCACTGGTGGATAGCGGTTCTATGGTGAACCTCCTTCCTTCTAGATTGGTATGGCAGAAATGCATGATGGGGCTTTGCATTCTTAACGGCAGGGCGTGTTGTGTGGATGGGGTTGTGGAGGAGGAAGAGGTTGGGTTGCAAGGGTCTGTAAACCACTTTCTTTTCTACTGGTTGATTGCGGGGAGGCTATTTTAGTACGGCCATTCATGTTTGGGTTCCAAGCGCAAATGACATTTGATCCCGAGGCAGGGACGGAAGTGTTAATGGTGGAAGATTTGTCTGGCGGGTGATTCAAAACCACAATCTGCAATCAGGGGTTGGGGAAGTGGATGCAGGATTAGGCAAGAGAGGAGCAAGAGGACCCTGGCGCAGAGTTGGTTTGCAAGGGTGGTCCGGAGGCTGATTTTGACTAGTTGGCCAAGGTTACCGCACTGAGCAAGCTCTGGCTTCATGCGGGTGGTCAACCAGTGAGGAGCAGGTTGGGAGAAGGGGGGAAGCGCGGGACGTGCAAGCGACAGAAGTAAGTTCCTTTCCTCAGTGTGCATTGCTGGGAGGTACTTCACAAAAACACTATCATTGTGCCACGCTCATGCGCAAAGGCAAAAGCTGCACTTTGGTTTTGACTAGGACCTATGGTAACAGATGCGTGCGGATGGTGCAGTGCAACGTTGGGAAGTATAAGCCGGTCGCCCAAAAGGTCTGTCCCTGGAACAAAGCAATGCTGCAGGATCTGAACGGACCACTTTGACCAATCCCTTGGTTGCGGGACCCATGGGAATCTCCACTGAAGGTCTCAGGATGGGCAACACAATTGGAGCAGATTATGGATTAGCTGATTGCAGCCCTTAACTTTGGACCACCGGGCTGGTTGAGCGCAGAGGAACAGGATTTGCTGACTTTGGTACTTGTTCTCTGGCAAAGAGCACTCGCTTTTGGACCTGAAGAGCAAGGACTGTTAAAGGGAAAGATAGGAAACCCTTATGTGATTACAACAGTTCTGCACAAACCTTGGCAGATCAAGCCGATTCCAATTCTGTGGGCCCTTTGGGGGTCCTTCTTGGAGCTGGTGTGCAAGCGTGTGGGGAGGGGTCTTTAAGGGCAGTTGAAATCAAGCTACTTGAGTCTGATCTTTGTGGTGGTTAAGCAGGATGGGAAGTCACTACGGATTGTTCATGATCTGCAGCGGCTCAATTTGTTTACAATCTGAGATGAAGGACAACCTCCGCGCGTGGACAAGTTTCTTGGAATCTATGGCAGGAAGCGTGTGCTACAGGTTGGTGGATGTAATGGGAAAATACAATCAGTTCAAACTCAATTGGAGTTTGCATCCAATGACCGCCTTTGAGACCGGATTGGGCAGGATGCAACTGACGCCGCTGCCGCAAGGTGCAACTAACTTGGTCGTGGTTTACCAATCTCAGATGACCTGGATTCTGAAGGATGATATTCCAGAGGGGGTGCAGATCTTCATTGAAAATGCGGGCATCAAAGGCCTGAAGATGGATTACAGAGGGGAAATGCTTATGGACGCTCCGGAGATTTGCCGATTTGTCTGGGATTACGCGCAAACGCTGGAAAGGATCTTGTTCCAGATTGAGGAAGCGGGAATTACGGTCTTGTGGAAAAAGTTAGCGGTCTGCATGCCCCCGCTGGAGGTTCTAGGAAATGTGGTGGCTTCTGAAGGAAGGCGGATTGCGGAAAATAATTGCAAAAAATTCCTTGAGTGGCCAACACCAAAGACTGTCTTGCACATTCTACAGTTCTTGGGATTGTGTAGCTATGTACAGATGTTCATCAAGCGGTTTGCGGAGTTTTCTAGTCCTTTGCTGGCATTGAGGCATAAGGGCGCGGAATGGACCAGGGGCTCAAACTGTGATGTTGCCTTTGACAAACTCAAGGAGATAGTTGGGCGCAATATTGTACTGGGGGACTTGAATAATGATTCTGGAGGAATTAAGTTGGCCATGGATTCAAGCAAGTTTGGCATGGGGGCGGTTCTGACCCAGAAGGATGAGGGGAAAGATTGTCTGGTTCTTTACAAGTCTGTTACGTTTACGCCAACGGAGAGCCAGTACTTGCAGCCAAAGTTGGACCTTTGCGGGTTCACTTAGATTGTGCAGAGGTTGCAGCATTTGCTATGGGGGATTCACTTTTTGCTTCTAGTGGATGCGGAGGCGCTGGTGCAGATGATCAATTCACCACTGATTTCAAACGCACCTATGACCAGGTGGGTCCCATTACTTCAGTTGTTCTCTTTCACGGTGGTGCATGTTCCAGGGAAGGCCGTTACAAGGCCGGACACGCTGTCTTGGTACCCGCGGGATGACCTGTACAAAGGTGCGGAACCCTTGAATGTGAAGGCCCCAAAAGTTAAAGTGGGGGTAATGGAAGTAGGTTTGCAACTTCCGCTCCACCATTCCGGAAGGTATGTGGTCCTAAGTTTGTATTTTCTGGATCTTTGGTTTCCAGGGGACACGCCGGCCAAGATTGTTCAATGGATTTGGTGGAGAGTGAGAAATTTCTACCTGCAGGAAGGACAGCTGTGGCAGCAGAGCGCGCCAGTACCGCCTGTGGTCAGCACGTCAAGGGCAGATAAGGAGGTGATTCTGGGAAGTCTGCATGACAATCTTGGCCATTGAGGCAAGCTTGAAACGCGGAAGCGGGTGAGAGCAAGGTTCTGGTGGCCAGGTGTAGTTTGCGCGGTATGGGAGTGGGTACAGTTGTGCAAAGCGCAACTTTACCTTGCAAATTAGGTCTCCCCACCGGAGAAGACGCCTTGTTTGAGTGTGTTTCTCTCGATTTCATGCACATCAAGGATGGTAAGTTTGCGTACCTCCTTGTTGCCAAGGCAATCTGTCAGAATGGCTGGAAGCATGGCCGCTGGTGAAGCTCTCAGGGGAGAAAGTTGGTCAGTTTCTGGAGGAAGATTGCTTTGCCCATTATGGATCACTTTGGCTGGATATGGTCAATGGAGATGCAGAGTTCTGGGGACAGTTGTTGGAATTGGTGCAAAGTTGCGCAGCAAAGTTTGGGTGAGCAACGGAGTACTATCCGGAAGGCGCAGGGATGATTGAGCGCAGTCACCAGCCAATCAAGGATGGAATGGTGAAGATGTGCGGCAAGGATGGCAAACGGTGGCAGGAAACCCTTCCAGTGGTTCTTTTTGCGGATTGGATTTTGGTGAAGAGATCAACGGGTTATTTGCCATAAGAGCTGCTATTTGGGAAGCGACCCATGTTGCCGGTTGACATTGAGCTTGAAACTTTTCTGGGTATCAACTTGTGGACAATTAAGACGGCCATGCAGCTAGTCAAGGCCTGCTCCAAGCAACTCCTGAAATGGGAAAAGATGCTGGAGAAAGCAGCTGGAAGACTGAAGGCAACCCGCAAAAAGTCTGTCTGCTACTGGGACAAGCGCTGCGTGCATAAACTCTGGGATCCATTGCAGAAGGGGACTTGGTTTTGCTTCACAACCGGAGCCTGGAAACTCAGTGGGGGAAGCTGTTTGCTAATTGATGGAACGGGCCTTTCCAAGTGATGTCCAAGTTCACCTGAGGTAGCTACCAGCTGGAGGAATAGGACGGAACTCTGCTCAAGCGGAAGGCCGCGTCTTTGCACGTGAAACAATTCTTTGCACAAGGATCAACTTCATTTGACAAGATGGCTGGGTTAGATAGCAAAAGGGATGGTAACCCGGATCCTTCCTCCAAGGATGAGCCTGTGCGCGCACCTTGTTTCCGGCAGAGTAAAAAACTGCAGACTGCTTGGGACAGAAGCCAAGTTGGGGGGGAAGGTTGGATGATTAGGGGATATGATTGGATTTGGTGAGGGGGTGCTCTAGCCGGTTCACAGATGGAATAACTAGACACCCCAGAATGTTTTTTTCTTATTCTCTTCTTTCTGGCTTGGCTTCTGGGATTATTGCTAGCTATGGATGGTTTATTTTAGGTGTGGGAACGGCGCAAAGCTGGGTCCACAGACGCAAGGACAAGCCCCACATGCGGATGCAAATGCATGGACAATTTCCAACAGATTATTCAGGGAACTAGGAAAGCGCGTTGCGCAGTAAGGATGTGGGTTGAATAGCAAGGCATGGGCTTGGCAAAGGGTTGGTGTAAAAAAAAAATCTTTTCAAGTTTTCTTGGTTATCTTATAGATGGAAGGTATGGAGGAGTTTGGGCAGATTCTGTTTCTTTCTCTCTCTGAAGGTTTTGCGCGCGCAGCTGGTTTTCTTGGTACTCTCTCTGTTCTGGAGATGGGTACGTGGAACTGTGTGGCAGTTCTTCTGAGGCCGTCCAGGTACCTTGAGGAGATACTTCTCACTCTGCCGGATCCCTCACTGTTGTGGGTTGCTCTCAAAAGCATGGATCTTGCGCCCGGATGTTCTTACTCTCATGGGATACTCTCGCTCTTGCAGATCTCGCGTTTGGCTCTTATTTCTCTCACGGTTCTCACAAAGCCCAAAGGCTACTCAAGATGGCCCTGCAAAATTCATGTCTTTGCAAATGGGCATGGGGAAGAATAAAAGATGGAATGGAGGGAAGACAGAAGAAAGGGGGGGCAATCCTCCTAAGCCGGCCAATTCCTCATCACATCCTCCGCGTCTGTGCAAGCTGCCGCGGCTAGGGATTGGAAAGCAGCCAGGACTTGCATTGCGCATCAGCAGTGTGCGCATAAGGAACCAATAGAAACTGTCAGAGGAGTTTTTCCCTGTCATTTACCATTGCCTCAAACCTTGCCAAGGGGAGAGCTGGAACTAGGGGGATCTCTGGGATCTTGGGGGTTGCAGCCAGAGGGGTTACAGCTGTTGCAGGTTCCGGTGACAACTTGAATACCACGGGAGACGGCATGCGCAGGGCCTCCGGTTATGACCCTGGAGCGGGTGATCGTGATGAAAACAGTGGAGATGGCGCCAGAGGAGGAGTTGGTCCCAGAGGAGTGGGAGGAAGCGGAAGTGGCAGAGGTGGAGCTGGCCTTGGTGGGGATGGAGGAGGCCCGGCCGGACGGTTCAAAATCCTTGGGTCCATTTCTGGTACATTCATCCAAACCTGCTGTAAGACTCCAAATGGTGCTAGGCCGTGGAAGTTCTGTGGAGGGGAAAGGTGCTGTTTAGGCTGCCCTCCTGAGTGTTACAAAAATATTTAGATGTAACCAAGATCAAGGTCCAGAACCTGGTAAATGAGGAATCAAGGAGTAGAGGATAAAGAGGATAATAGTTTGGTAGCGATGGAACAGCACTATCTGAGACAAGATTATGCAGGGAAAAACTTGAACAAAAGAAGTTAAAGTCTGCTTAGAGTTCAAAGAACAAAAGCTTTTGTATGTAAACAACGCCCACAAGCTAATAACTCTGGTTGTCAGCAGAAGATTGGGGATGATCAACTCAAACCCAACCAACCTCCAGGTTCTCAATGAACCTTCCCAACTCTCCGCAATCAAGCGCTTGAAGGGTACCAGATAACTGAGGGTGGCTGTACAAGAAAAAGCAAAATGTTTAAGAAGCTCTAAAAGCAAACAGTAACTGATTTGAAGCAAGGATAACCTCAACACTTATCAAGGGACTCAAGAGTAGGCTGGCAGAATGCAACTCCAAAGAAAATAAAGGGAGGTATAACACTCCAGGTCTTAAGCTTAATAAAGCCTCTTCAATCAATTGTGATTGGCTCCAGAAAGATGATCAGGGATCAGGACCAGTATGGTCAGAGAAAGGGATCAAGGAGTGGTATAACACACTCAAAAATTCCAACAGAAAGAATTTTTCTTCAACCAGCAAGGCTATTGGTTGGTGATAAGGATCAGGCCACAGAGGGGCAAAGACTCAGGGTCAAAAATGGATCAGGGGGCAATCAAAGATATACCCAGGATAAGGATCAGGATTCAATTTCTCAATAATGGGGGGACAAAAGCACACACTCCCTTGGGTGATTTCCTATGATGATATATGATATGATATATCCCCTCCAGAAAAAGCAGGGGATAGCCCCTCCTTTTATAGACCAGAGGCCTGTAGACTATTTACAAGAGAGATTTACAAATAGAGCGGAAATTCTTTTTTTTTTTTTTTTTTTTTTTTTTTAAGGATCAGTTTCATGAGAAAACAAAAGAAAAAAAATGAAACAAACAAGCACTCAGAGAAAAAAAACCAAAGAGGGACGCCCACGGGCATCCTGATGGGTCCAGGCGACTGCCAAGACCGCGGATGACCGCCGGAAGGTGTCTGACAGGCACTGGCAACAGAAGAGACCCGCGCAGGCAACGGACAAGCCACGCGGGAGAACACCAAGCTAGAGGGGGAAAGGATTGGTAGATGGCTGCTTGAGATGGCCAAATGAAGTAGACGGCCGCTTGAGACGGCCAAATGAAGTGGACAGCCACTTGAGATGGCCGAATGAAGTGTTTGGCAAGCGTTTTGATCAGGCTCAGATGACCAATGAGGATGTTGGTATTGATGACCAACAATCAAAGGGGTCGGGAGGATCAATGGGAGGGAGCAAGGGAATCTTCAAGGGTGAATCCATCTTGACGTTGTTGTCGAGATCCTGAGGATGCCAACAATTCAATCTCTCTCAATGACAAGCCCAATGGGATGGGGTGATGGGATGAAAGGATCCGATTGATTGAATGAGGATACCGAGTGCAAAGGATAGATACCTGGTGAGTTGAATCTGGAGTTATTGGCCAGGGTTTCCAGGATGGGACACCACACCGCCTGGCCTGTGGGCTGCATTCCAAAAGTCTGCAAAGTTTGCAAAATCCTGGTGCCTTTGAGCTCCAGCCCAGCAGAACAGCAAGCCCAAGTCATGTCTCTTGCGCAATGGAGGATTTTGTGGGTGTGGGGCGCGTCACTGGCGGTTTCAAGGCAAGCTGGGAGGAGTCCACTCATTTGTTGAGATCTCCTTGTTGCTTGAGATTGCAAAGGAGTCGCAATGGGTCCTCTTGCGCAGGCGACCTTGGGGAAGGTCGCGCAGCATGCCCTCTGACAGGGAGCAGCAGCGGTTTCTGGCTTTGCACGGGACACAGGCGCGCCGGCCCAGAAGAATTTGGCACAGAAGGCCATCCTGGCTGCAGTAGGTACAGGAAATGTTTGTTGAGGGGTTCCAGATGGGGTTTTTTTCTTTCTTTTCTTTCTTTTCGTCCAATGAAGGGGTATGGTTGGAGGTGGTATTGTTTGGGTATGGTGGGGCAGGTGAGATAGTGGTGGATCTCTAGGGACATAACTCAAGTTGGGGAGGATGTGGTTGTCTTTTATAGACGCAAGTTGGAATATGTCAGCCTCCTGGATGCCAAGATCCTTGCTCCCCTTTAGCTACCAGAGGTGATAAAATAAATAATAAATATATTACTCAATAAATGCAGCAAAAATCCATGAAATATTTGGATAAAGCTTATTGCAAGGTTTATTGGTTTGGATATGGTTTATTGTTATAAATCAATATGAATAAATTTATTATTGAATATTTTTATAGAGGGGCCACAATTATATTGGGGATCTTTAACACCTCTCTTCAGGGAATTCAGTATGAAAACACATAGGCGTGGTTACTTTGTAACCTTTAGTTTAAAGGATATTTTGCCCAAAGATAATATGTATATAAAATACACGGTGGAGTGGCAGTGCTTTGTAACCAAGCTTCCACAACAGAAAAAGGATAATAAGTCTCACTGGTGTATTATTGAATCCTTTGGGTACCTGTTTGGGAGGTGCACTAATGGGTTAAACCTGTATACTGGGGTTATAAGGTTGTTCAGAAGTTTAAATTCATAAAAAGGGTTGGGGGCAGATATTATTAATCAGCCTAAAGCAATAAATCACTTACTTATCTCTTATAAGTATTTTATTACCTTGGCATGGTGTCTGGATGTAAATATAACTGGTTCTCTGGGTATCAATATCCTCAAAAGAGCTCTTTATTTATAGCTTTTTGAGTCCCAATATTGCCCTTCTGAGGTGTAAAGGGGCTCAAAGGGATGGACACTGGGGCTAGCAGGGTAACCAGTGGTATTATTTCACGTTTTCTTGGTGCTTTAGCACGGGTAGAATCTGATTCCACAGGGTATGGGAATTATTTTAATTTATAATGGATGTTTGGACTTGTGAATAACACTAATCTGTCCTTTTTATTTATAATTTAATCAATTATCCTTAGTAAATGTTCCCAGTAAGTTAGTAATTATTTTAATAGAAATTCCTACAGATATTCTGATGTCAGGTGAGTTCTCATTATGCATTAAATAATTGAAGTAAAGTCATGATATTGATTTTACTCCTTATTTTCGAAATCCAGTTGGTTTACTAGAATAATTAGTTAAAAATATGAGTCATGAGTATTCATGTGATATTTCTACATCATACTTTTCTTAGTATGTCATGAAAATATTGATGTGTAGAAATTCTCATAATAGTATATTAAAGTATTTTAATATGTTTTTAGAAGTATTCATTATCTTATTTTTGACATTTTTGGTACGTTGGATTATATTTAATAAAAAAAATGTATATAGGTTATTTAGGTATTTTTATATAAGTTTATATATTTTTAGACTATCTACTATCCACAGGAACATTTATTACATATGTAGAATGTTCCTGTGTAGGTTGTAGCATGTTTACGTAGTACCTACGTTTCTCACGCGGCCTGTCAATTTTTAACCTGTAACTTGTCAGAGGCCCGGGGCTGCATAAACAGCTTTGACAGAGTGAAAGTGCTGTAGCTCAGCCGGGCCCCCGTATTGGCTGCCGCGGATGCATGCGGTAATTGTGACAGAACACATTTCCCTCTTTAACTCCTAAAATATACACAACAACTCAATTCTGACTGAATTTTAGGTGTGAAAACTTGACATGACAATGCATGTGAAATATTTAATTGGCCAAACAGTTCAATAGTGGTGCCATGGTATTTTGGTCTTTCTTTCCTTAATTATTTAAAAATATAAGGATTTGGATTTCAAGGGTGGGGTCAGTGAGTGACCCAACCTAATTTTGGGTGGAGAATTCATTTTTGCAATAATATTCATGGTTTTCCTACGCCTTTTTAGGTCAATTTTATTATTATTATTTTTATGTTATTTCTTTTAATTTTGCAGCTTGCTCTGCAATAGTAGCAAGCTGACAGAATAGGCCCTCCGCTGCGCGCTCAGCAGTAGCGGTGGGCTCAGCAGGGGAAGAGCACTCAGCAATGGGTGCTGCTTTGCCACAGCAAGTCGCTCTGCGGGCTCAGCAGCAGTTGAATTGCACTCAGAATCTGGAGAAGTGGAATGGATGGATTGCGCGTTGCAAGACGCGGATTGGGGTCGCGCAGATATATCTTGGATATCTGGAATGGAACCTTGGGAAGATACGGACATGCGTGGGGTGCTTGGAGTTGGGCGCGGTGCAAGGCCGCCTCATGAGAAGGACAAACCAGGTGGACCTAATTGCAGGCTGGTAATATGGATGGATATGGGATATGTGTTGTGAATTATTGGATGGGAAGGATAGGGTTGAGGCTAGGGTTCTGTGCTTAGGGGTTTTATTTCATTATTATTGCTTGTTTCTGGTTTTACTTAGGTTAGGGTTGAGGGGTAGGCTACTTAAGCCGCACCCTCAACCCGGATATGATGTAGGATTGGAACGCAGAGGATCATTGGTAGTCATAGGTTTTTGAAAGGATCTTTACTCTAAATTCTCTATCTCTTAGTCAAAGGGTAAACAGTTGCACTCAGGGTTTACAGACGCAAGGGATCAATAACTTCCAAACTTGGAACTATTAAAGGAGAAGTACTCTTCTGTATTCCACAACAGTCACTCTGAATTTTGCACAGTTACTGTGAACCAAAAACATGTTAGTGAATGAAAATACCTCCAACTAGAGCTTGGACAGAGCTTCAACCAGAGCTTCCTTGATGCCACTTGCTATCATGTGCCATGTTAGCTCTCTGATACCAGGAACCTTGTAGTCCTTTAGCTACAGAGAGTGATAAAAATACTGGAATAATAAGAATTATTATTATTGTAATCCCTTTTGTTTGGGTGATCTGCCCAAATTCCCAATAACACAATATCAGCTGATCCCCCCGCCATCTTTGACTCAAACTCTGATGATGAATTACTAACCTGCCCAAATTACCAATAGCACAATATCAGCTGATCCCACCGCCGTCTTTGACTCAAACTCTGATGGGGAAGAGTTTGTCTGGATCGGCGGGTCAGGTTAGATTATATACATGATGATTTTCTCTAGTAGCATAGTTTTTCAAATATGTTTCTAATCAATGATATGTGTCTGGTTGTGGTTATGCATTTAGTTAATTTGTAAAACGTGTGAGTATGGTTCCTTTAACCCCCCCACGCATTTTACAAAATGCACCGGTGTGGTGTCAATTTATAGACACAGATTGGGAACTGTGTCGCGGCTGCGCGCTCAGCATTGACGGCAAGCGGGCTCAGCATTAGGGTATGCAGAGTGCTCAGCAGCGGCAGCTGCTGGATCAGAAGCAGCCGCTGTTTGGCTCCGCACCTGGTGGATGGGTCGGGCTCAGCATTGAATGCGGCGTGGGCGGCAATCCGCCCCAGGGATTGGATTCGGAAGGTAGTGCGCTTGACTAGGTTCGCGGGCACGCCGGTTTGGATACGTAGGGGCGGAGCGATCCGCGGGATATTAAGGAACAGATGGAGCGCGCGGACCATGCCAGATATTACCAAACACCCACAAAGGGTGCGGAAAAACGGATACGGACAGGCACGGGGGGCTCCGAGTAGGGCGCTGTGCAAGGACCGCGTCATGAGAAGGACGGAAAGGCGTACGGACAATGGGGGAGTTTGGTACGGAGGAGGTGGGGAGAGGAGGCTAGGGTTTCTGTTTTGAGATTGTTTTCTGTTTCTTTGTCATACTGTCATTTGCACGTGTACTTAGGTTAGGGTTGAGGGGGAGGACTTATCCTCACTCTCAACTCCGGGTTAGGAGAGGGGGCATGTATGGAAGGAGGAAGGGGAATCATCACATCACGACATCGGATTGGATCACTCATCTCACCAGGATATTAAAGGAACTCATACCAGATACACATCCAGGTGGAAAGTTCTTAGGATTGAAAGATTGGCAATTTCTCTCTCTCTCTACTTTTCTTTATCTCTTTATCTCCTTATTTCTATTTCTCATTTAAGTGCGACTTTGGACATCCTCATCTCCTTTCAAACGCAGGGAACCATTAACTTCTGAACCTTGGGACAATTATAGGGGGATAACCTTTATTCTTTCCACACCGGTCTGAGCTGTAGGTTGTCAAGTGCCAGAGCCACCTTGTTAGGAATCAGCGGTTTGGTGAGGATGTCAGCTTTCTGGTTGTGAGTACTGGTCCATTGGAGGTCAACAGAATGTTTCCTGACAAAATTTTTCACAAAGTAGAACACCCTCAAAAGATATTTAGCCCTTTTCTTTGAGGAGTTGTCAGATGCAATCAGGATGGCAGAATCATTGTCACACAGTATTGTCATTGCTGGCTCCTCAATGCAGGAGATAACGTTCCTTAGGTAGGCAAGTTGTTGAGTACCATTGGATAATGCAACATACTCTGCGGCACACGTTGAGAGGGCTACAATGGTTTGCCGTTTGGACCCCCATGCCACTGGATTACCAAAGTATTTGATGATGTGGCCAAACATTGACCTCTTGTGTTTGCCACCCCAGTTGGCATTGCTCCAAAGTTCCAGGCCTGGCTTGCCTTTGCAAAAAACAAATCCAATATTGCGCGTGTGCCTGATGAATCCTATCAGCCCGTCCAGCGCCTCCCAGTTAGAGTTGGACGGCAAATTGGTGTATTGCAAGAGTAAATTCACCGGGTATGACAGGTCAGGTCGCGTACCAGCGGCTAAATACATGAGGGACCCAATGAAGTGCTTGAACTTTGCCGGATCTACTGTTTTGCCTTTGTGGAGTTCTAACTGTGACTCCGGTAGAGCCCTTCTCTTTGGGTGGGCCTTGCAGTCATAGTCATTGATTATTTGATCAACAAGTATCCTCTGAGAGAGGGAAAAAGAATCTGAAAAGCGTGACAAGCTAATGCCTACAATCTTGGTTGGCTCTGCCTGCCACGTGAGTTTAACTTGACGCTCCATGCCCTGCCAAAGGAGCATCAACAGCTCGGGTGACAAACCAACAACAAAGACATTGTCCACGTGCATCCAGACTATGACAAACTCTTTCCCTTTCCTCAGTAAGTACAACAAAGGTTCCAGCTCCTGCGCGTCAAACCCCAGTCTGGACATCATCCCATCAAAGAATTTCCACCAGCATCTGGCCGCCTTCTTGGTGCCATACACTGCTTTCTTCAATCACATCACTAGGCCTTCCCATTGTGGACAGACTTTTGTTGGAGGCTGGACATACAACTCCTCACAGATGGGACTGTAAAGGTAGGCGGAGCTTACATCAAATTTTGCCATTGGCAGGTCCATGTTGATTGCCAACAAGATGAGCAGTCGGAGGACGTTGAGGCTGGCGGTTGGTGCGTAAGTCTTGTGTACATCTTCACCCATCCGTTGATTAAACCCCTTCACAACCAATTGCAACCTGCGTTCAATCAGGTGACCCATATCATCAAGTTTTTTAGCCAGGACCCATCTCATTCCAAGCACTTTCATCGCCGGGTGTGGCTTGAAGGGTTCCCAGATGTCCAGCTCATCAAACTTATCAACCTTGTACGTAGCCAAAGCAAGCCATTATTTACCAAACTCCCCTTTCAATGCCTCCGGTAACAAGCAGGGAAGATGATGGTCAATCTTCACAGGCATGGATTGAATGAATGCACGCTCTGCTTCCGCAATTTCATTGGTCTTTTCTTTGCCAAGATGGAGTGTCAGCTGGTTGAGTATAAAGTTGATGCTCGCCTTGTCGGGTGTTGACTTGACTGACAGATTCTGGAAGTCTGGAAAAAAAGCCAAGGTTGAGTGAATGACCCGGCGTTCAGCTGGTGACCAGAAAGACCAGGCAGCTCCAGCGACGGGGTAAGCCAGTAAACAACAGTGTTGGCCCCGCTCCTGGAGTTTAGCATCCCTTTTTTCCTTTGGAACCTTTACAATTTCCCGGGCGCCAAAGGGGTAGAGTGCATTTGGATCACATTCAACGCCAAACAGAGCCTTTAGGGGTGAGATGCCGTCTGTGCGAGTGTTTGGAAGCCGGTTGTGAATGTATGTAGCCTTATATAACTGTGAGAATTTTTTTTATTGACTAACCAACAAGCTGAGAAACCAACGCATGAGAAACATAACAATCATAAGAAACAATGGATGAATATAACAATATAATCATGGCAAAGAAATACCAACACCGTAACTGAGATGCCCGGATTGGTTATTATTGAGTGGCTGGATGGAGGATGAGCATCGTGGTCTGGACGAAAGATGATGTACTCTTGAGTTGAGAGTTGACGTCAAAGGCGTTTAATTGGAATAGCAGATCTTACCAGTTAGACGTTGAATGGATTGTCTGATTGAGGGTCCTTGGTCATGGTTGGTGAAGGATTGTTTGCGGGGATTCAGACAAGTGAGGAAGAAATATGGCACGAGACAAGTAGAGGTAAAATGAGATGAGAAGATTGGAGATGAAAAGAGGAACAACCAAAAGATCAAATTGCCATGATGGAGACTGAAAACAACTGAGGACTAGATAATACTGCGTCTCCCTCTCCCAGGAGTATCCACAGCAAGACCATACCCGCGGGGTGAATCTCAGTCCCCGCGGAGTGATCCGTTGCGCACTCTCTTGGCTTAATGACTCTCTTAGCTCTACACTCCCCTTAACTGGAGATTGAGCCTATTCCTTTCTGAAAATAAGATCAGTGAACTTTGTTAGCTGTTTTTCATTTACTGCCTTAGTTAGTGGGTCTGCAAGCATCTGAGAAGTTTCAACCAGTTGTACTGTCAGTGATCCTTCTTTGAGTTTGTCTCGAAGGCCTTTTGTTTTGACATCCATGTGTCTGGTCTTAGCATTGGAGCCAAATTTCTTTAGTTTGTCCTCCAGCCCTTTGTTGTCGACAAGGTGATTGGACAACAAGAGCTCTTCTTGAAAGATTTCCTTCAGTAAATGGCGAAGCCATTTTCCTTCTAAAAAGGAGTCTAGTAGCGGGTTGAGTTCAGCTTCTGTGGATGAATAGTTTATATTCCGCTGCTTGTAACTATTCCAGGAGAGAAGGGAGCCAAAGGACAGACACAGGTAACCGGATTGTGACTTGGGACTGGTGGGGTCCTCTCCCCAGGAGGCGTCACTGTAGCATTCTAGCGGCCCCTTTGAATTGTCGTAGGTGAGGGTCAGCTTCCATTCCTTGATGTGGTTGAGGTATTGCCAAGTTCGCTTGAGCTTCTTCCAGTGCGTCAGTCCAGGTTTATTTTGAAACCTGGCTAGGCTAGAGACCGAGTAACTGAGGTCTGGTCTGGTTTGGCTTGCAATGTAGTTGAGAAGGCCTATGGCGGATTTGTAGTTTATGTTGAGCTTTTTGAATTCATAAAAATCCTTGTCTGATGCTTCACACAGTTGTAAGTGTGCCGTTAATGGTGTCAAGCAGGGTCTGAATTTGAGGAGCCCAAGTTCTTCTAAACCGTGCGCTATGTGTTTTGGTTGGCTCAGGAGAATACTCTCTGGCGTCCGTTCAAATCTCATGCCAAGTATGGTGTCTGGTTTGTGGGCTTGTGAGTCTTTGAACCTAGAGTTGAACTTGTCGTCAAAATTGTTCCCATCACCCACAAGGATTAGGTTGTCAACGTGAAAGAATAGGAAGGATTTGTTATCTTTGGACTTGTATAGGCAGGGGTCACTATCTGACTCCTTGAACCAAAATGATTTGATCCAGCTTGTAAGTGTGCCATACAAGTTCTTGGGAGACTGTTTGAGTCCATATAGGCTCTTCTTGAGTCGCAGATATTGACATTTGCGTTGGCATCCTTGGGGTGTTTTGATAATTACTTCTTCCCCTATGGGAGCGTGGAGAAAGGCCGCCTTTACGTTGTATTGTTGGATGTTCAGTTTGTTCTTCAGGGCATACAGAAGGATTGCTCTGAGCAAAGCTATCTTGCCGGTTGGTGCAAAGGTTTCATTGAAGTCGAGTCCATGGACTTGGTTGAATCCTTTAACGCAGATCCAAACCTTGTAGATAACCGCATCGTCATGCGCGTTTTCCTTGATTTTGAATAACCATACCGTATCAAGTGGGTTCAGAGGTGTGTCTCCTTTGTAATCTTCCCAAACTTCAAGTATTTTGCATTGATCCACCTCTTTCTTTATTGCCCCCCCACTTGAAGCTTTTGGCACACTGGTGTGCTTGATTGAAGGTCTTGGGCTCAAAATAATGATGAAATCCATAGCGCTGCGGGGGTTTGATGAGTGAGCAATCTTGGAGTGGTCTTCTAGCAGGTACTGGTTCCTCAACACCCGCGGCTCTTTGATTTGCATCTGGGTTGACAGGTTTGGATGTTGGATTGCTTGTATTAGATTCCGCTTCCAAGACTGGATCACCTTCATATGAGGAGTCCACCTTGGCAGGGGGTTCCCTGTAGTTCATTCCAGGTGCAGGATCTTCCCTTGTTGCCATGGGGAGTTCTTCATTCAGTTCAGATACATTGAAATCCAGGTCTGAAGTCAAACTGATTCCTAGGTCATCAACTGAGTTCTTCAGGAACCTAACGTGCTTGGATTGGATGATTTGCCCATTGGGCAGGAGGACTCAGTAGGAGAGGAGGTTGGTGTTATAGCCGATGAGTTTTCCTTCTCTTCCTTTAGGGCGGAACTTGTCTCCCTTTGATCTCCTTTGTTTCAGAACAATGGTTGCTATGCCAATGGGTTGAAGATAATTGAGGGGAAGTCTGCTACCTTTGATGAGTTCCCAGGGTGATTGTTTGAGGTCATCTTTGGGAATCTGGTTCAGGCCGGTACAGCAGGACTTGAGGATCTCCGACCAGTACTTTCTCGGAAGCTTAGCTGAGCTTAGGGTTGACCTTAAGCTTTCTACAATGGTTCAGTTGGCTCTTTTGGCTCTGCCGTTGTTTTCGGGATGGTAGGGCTCAGTGACTAAATGGTTGATGAACTTCTCCTTGAAGTATGTTACTAACCTGTTATTTATGAATTCCGTTCCGCCATCCGAGCAAACCATTGATGGATAATAACCACTAATATTCTTTTGCTTCTCAATGACTTCTATCAATATTGGAGTTTCCTCATCCTTTCGAGCCAGTGGAATGCCAGAGAGGTACCCAGAGAAATTATCCAAGATGGTTAGAAAGTACCTTTCATGTCTATGAGATTCTGGATTAATTGGACCCACAATATCAAGATGTATTCTATCAAAGGGTTTTGTGGCAGATTTTGAGACGGATTTGAAAGGAGACTTGCTAATCTTTCACAGAAGGCAATCTTTACATTTGAACTTGTCTTTTTCTTTGGATGTGTATCGTATTCCCTGGATCTTGGAAAGACGTCCAAGCGAGGCGTGGCCGTAAGACAAATGCAAATTCTTTAGGGTCCTTGGGTCCTCTGCACTTGTTGAGTAGCATTGCTGACTGCCAACCTTGCGGGGTGGGTCAAGAACAAAGATGTTGTTGGTGATTGTGCCTTGACAAACTTTTGTTCCATCCTTTTTGATCTCAAAGTGTCCTGATTTAGCCTTGGGTGTGCACCCTTGATCAATGAGTTTTCCTGGGCTAATTAAGTTGACAACAATGTCCGGGACATACAGGCAGTTGGAAAGAGTGATTGTGTGAGTCTTCCATTCTAGCTTGACTATTACCATCCCTTGGATGGGAAGGTCTGCTCCAGCTTTTCCAGTGGTAACATGTTCCCCATTGTATGGTTCCAGGGTTGTGAAGAATTTTGGCTGGTTGAAGATGTGCAAAGTTACACCACTGTTGATTAGTATATTCTTCTCAACTCCAATCCTTGAATCTATCCATCTCTTCACAAAGGCGTGGAAGTGAGCCAAGTCTGGAGTTTTCTTTTGCTTTTCTTTCCATCAAGCCTGGTTTTCTCTCCACCACTCAGGAGCCTTGTTGGGGTGAAGATGATAGCACTCTGATTTGGAGTGGTTCTTATCCTGCTTTGGATTGTGATATCCTTTGACACATTGATTGGATAGTTGGTTTTTGACCTTGGTCCTCATCGTGGCAAGAACGGTTTCAGTTGTACTTTGTTGGATGCCTTTTTTGGTGACTTCAGCTTTGATTTTGTTGTGGTATTGAACAAGATGGTTGCATACAAATTCGACCAAGATTTTCTTGTCTGAGTGCATGAGTTGCCGCTTGAGATCCTGGAGATTTGATGGAAACTTGAACATAGTTAGGTATGCCAAGATGTCATCCGGTAATTCAATACCTATGATGATCATTTTCTTGATAGCAGTTTTGACGTCGGTGAAAAACTTCAGGATCTTGTCTTCTTTGAAGTTCAGATGCAAGAAATTGTTGAAGATTCTGGCTTGATTAGACGCTTGAGAGGAGGAGAATTGTTCCTTGATGGCTACCCATATGTCCTTGGAAGAGTTGATATTGGCGGAGCTGATCACATTATTGTGGGTGACAGAATCAACCTTCAAAATGAGCAGTAGCTGGATTTTGTCGTTGTCTTGAGGTGAGAGGTGGTTTGAGGCTGATTCAAGTGTGTCTAACACTCCTCTTAGCTTGAGTAAAGCTTTCATCTTATCCATCCATATACCGTAGTTCTCTTCTGTCAGCAGCAGGGTGGTTTCCAGGGCCGTCTTGAGCATAGCTTGACAGAATGAGTCCAACAAGAAGCCCAATCCCAATGCCATGGTCCTAAGTCTTTTTGGTTGCGGTAGAGTTTGGCTTTTAACCGTATAACTGTGAGAATTTTGTTTATTGACTAACCAACAAGCTGAGAAACCAACGCATGAGAAACATAACAATCATAAGAAAAAATGTATGAATAGAAAAATATAATCATGGAAAAGAAATACCAACACCGTAACTGAGATGCCCGGATTGGTTATTATTGAGTGGCTGGATGGAGGATGAGCATTGTGGTCTGGACAAAAGATGATGTACTCTTGAGTTGAGAGTTGACGTCAAAGGCGTTTAATTGGAATAGCAGATCTTACCAGTTAGAAGTTGAATGGATTGTCTGATTGAGGGTCCTTGGTCATGGTTGGTGAAGGATTGTTTGCGGGGATTGAGACAAGTGAGGAAGAAATATGACACAAGACAAGTAGAGGTAAAATGAGATGAGAAGATTGGAGATGAAAAGAGGAACAACCAAAAGATCAAATTTCCATGATTGAGACTGAAAACAACTGAGGACTAGATAACACTGCGTCTCCCTCTCCCAGGAGTATCCACAGTGGGACCATACCCGCGGGGTGAATCTCAGTCCCCACGGAGTGATCCGTTGCGCACTCTCTTGGCTTAATGACTCTCTTAGCTCTACACATTATGATAAGTGTAACTCCAATACTGGTTCGCCATCTGACTTTTGTTCAAGATTGTCCTGGCAACGTCCCCAATTGTTCTATTTACCCTCTTGGCTTCACCGTTTTGTTCTGGTTGAAATGGCGGAACGGTCGCAAGTCTGACTCCAAGGGGTTCCAGCTTCTTCTGGAGCATTCCAGTGAATTCTGCTGCATTTTGTGACCTGACAAAAGTCGGCATAAGACCTGTCCCATTGCGTAGATTCTCAATCCAGCTTAATATTTTATTGGGCACCTCACTCCTTGACTGGAGAGCCGCTCCAAAAGTATAAGTGGTGGCATGGTCTCGGAAGGTCAACCAAAAACGGGCCCTGTTAAGATCTTTCTCAAATGGTCTGGAAACGTCTGTGAAAAAGAGTTGTAGAGGCTCTTGGAATTGGATTTGAGAATCAGCAGCAAGTGTTTTTTGGTTGATGGATTTTGACAAGGCGCAGCGTTCACAAAAGTAGGTCTTCCAGGTTCCCGTAGGTTGCCTATGAAAGTGTGATTCCATAAAGGACTTCATCACACGCTCGGATGCGTGTCCCAGTCTTAAGTGCCATAAGTAAGGATCTAATGAGGGTTTTTGGGTAATAGCTAGACAGGATTCATTAATTTTCGGCAGTATCATCCAACAATAGTTACTGAAAGAAGTATTGTATTGTCTCCCTTGTGGGTCTTTAATTGACAAGTCTGTCCCGCTATAAGTAAACTTCCAACCTTCCTGAACCAAGCTACCAGTTGACAGGATAGTGCCTCTCACTCCCTTGCAGAAGTACACATTATTCACCTGCAGAGTCCCCATCTTGGTTGGCATTGTCAACCTGCTGATGTAACGCACAATAGCACAGTTTGACGGAACGGCCATTGTCAGACTTATCGGAACCTTCAGACGTTCAGTTATTTTGAAGAACCTTGATCTTCCACTTACATGTGCCGTAGATCCCAAGTCGAGGAGAATTTGGCCCTCAGAGATTGACTCAACGTCCAGTTGTCTAATCTGCCCGGTTGGTCTTGGGACATTTCATGGCCGGGGCGGGGGAACGTATCGAGAGCCTCTGTTGGCATGGCTTGCTGGTGGGGGCGGGATCACACCCATTCTGACATGATCCCAGAAATGATCACAGTTGGCATACCAGTGGTCTGGTTTGCCGCAGTAATGACAGGAACATCCATACTTGCGCAACAAGGAATTGTTGGGCAAGCGTCCCTTGAATTGGCTTGCCTTGTCAATGGAAAGCTTACCCTGAGTTGCAGGTTGTTGCTTGCTATTGGTTTTAATTCTGCGGGCAGGAGTAACATACTTTGCATGCGGGTGGTGTTTTACTGCTTGTACCACCATCTCAACATCCCAAGGTAGTGTTCCAGCAGACAGGGTCAACCGCCATTTGAGTTTATTAAGGCACATCTGAATCACTGTTGAGACCTTGGTGAAAGTCGGAGGAACAACTGCGTCATGAGGCTCTGCCCAACAGCATACTCAAAGTTCTGCAAGTCAATACCTGGCGTTGGTATTGTTCTGCCTTAGACGACTAGGCCATAGAATTCACCCAGCGAGACTCCCACGCGGCCAAGATCAGCTATAATCTTATGCCAACCAGCTATCCAAAGATTGTTGGCCCCACTTTTGTCGTTAACTGCCTTAAGGAATCAATCAATGATAGCTAGTTTGTGTCTCCAATCTGTCTTGCTACATTGCTTCTTTAGGAGGTCTATAAGTGCTTGGGCGTCCTCTGTCCCCAATCCTTCAACAAAACTGAGCAAGGTATTGTTGATGGTGTTCCAAATGATGATTGTGATAGACTCCTTGTGGTCTCTCAAAAGACAGTCAATTGCCCCGGGGTTGTTCATAAAGCTGCAGTCGCAACAAAGAGATCTCCTCAACGTACAATCTAGAGCAGCTTCCCATTGGGAATAGTTGGAACCATCAAACAGTAGTGAGACCCGTTTTGGGTTCATAGTATTGTGGATGGCGACTGGATCCTCCAGGAACTTCTTTGTCACCGGATCAAGACTGTTGAATTCCTGGGTTTGTGATTGGAAGTGTGGTAAGTTACTTTGTTCTGATTGCTCAACCCGCGTCTGCAGGTTTTTTATCACTTTGAGAAGTGATTCAATGGTTGGTGCACTCATGTTAGTGCTGTCTGGCACAAAACGCTCTTCACAAGCTGAGTAAAGTGAGGATTCCTCTGACCCGAGTTGTGTTCTGGGCACGTCATATTTGTTGCTGTCTTCAAGTATGTTAAGAAACAAGGCCATCCACTTACCAGCAGACTAGCTACTAGCCTACCAGCAATTGACTCAAGTTGGTCCCTTGGAGTGGGAGGCGAGAACGGGTAAGCCAGCTTTTAACCTATTGTAATCCCTTTTGTTTGGGTGATCTGCCCAAATTCCCAATAGCATGATATCAGCTGATCTGGCCGCCATCTTTGACTCAAACTCTGATGATGAATTACTAACCTTCCCAAATTCCCAATAGCAAAATATCAGCTGATCCCGCGGACGTGTTTGACTCAAACTCTGATGATGAATTACTAACCTGCCCAAATTCCCAATAGCACAATATCAGCTGATCCCGCCGCTGTCTTTGACTCAAACTCTGATGGGGAAGAGTCTGTCTGGATCGGCGGGTCAGGTTAGATTATATACATGATGATTTTCTCTAGTAGCATAGTTTGTCAAATATGTTTATAATCCATGATATGTGTGTGGTTGTGGTTATGCATTTAGTTAATTTGTAAAACGTGTGAGTATGGTTCATTACAATTATTATTCCAAAAGTAAACACTTAGAGGCTCAAATAAATGATATAATAAGAGCGGTTGCAAGGTTTAATTGGTTTTTTAATAAAAGGTTTTCAATATAATATAAAAAAGGGGCCACATTATTATACTAATGGGGGTCTTTACAGACAAAGCAACCTCTCTTCAAGGGGCCTCCTTAGGCAGTTTAAGAACCTTGGAATGAAGATGGGTGCCTTAGAAAGGGCTTATTCCACTAATGGCTGGTCATAACAGAACAATGGCCAGGATAAGAAGGGAAACACTCACTCTGAGCACTTTAAAAAAAAAATCCTGCAATAATAGGAAGGGTTTCAGAGCAGATGGGGTGGATTGCCTGACTAAACCTCAAGGGTTAATTGGTTTTAAGAAATAAATAATAATACTACAGACTTGGTCATAAATCACTTGCTTAGATTCTTCATAAGCACTTGGCTAACAATGAAATGGTGTCTGATTGATAATAATAATTCCTGGTAAAATGATGATGGAATAATGGATCCAAAGAGGTCTGCATAAATACTGTTTTGGGGTGATTTTGAGCTTCTCACGAAACGTAGAGAGGGTTCTGCTCATGGGCTGAGGCTGGAAACCCATTCAGAGCAGGATTAGCACGTCCAATTGGTGCGTTTAATCATCTGAAATTAGATCTGTTGGATTTCTGTACTATTTTAGCCACAGGATCTGTTGATCTATTATGGCATAAATTTGATCATTCTGCACTCATCCTTCATTTTTACTACTAGTATTGCTTTAAAGTGAACAGATGTGGACTTTTACTGATTTTCCATCATCTGCCGATCCCGTAGATAATTTTTAATAATTTGTATGAACACTCCTTGTAGTGTTTTGTGGTCTTCAAAGATCAGAGTCAATGATTTAAATGGTAATCCTTGATCTTTGATTTATTATTAAAAAATGTTCTAAACTTAATTTTTATTAATTTTCTTTAATTTTTGATCTTTTTAGACTATTGCTAATTCATATGTCAACTTGTTACATATGCCAGGCAACCCTAATTAGGTTGTAGCTCTTCTGAGCGGTACCTGGTTGTCAGATTAGTCACGATGGATGCAGACGTGGGGATCAGTCAGTACAGATGCGCGTGGGGTAGGATCCTCTGCGTGCGTGGCAGAATTAGCTGCACGCTGGTCTCTAGTACGCGGGAAACAGCTACTACAAGTACGTAGGGGTATGTAATGATGCGGGGCTGCATGCGGGAATTGTGAAATAACACATTTCCGTGTGTAACTCCTAAAATATACACAACACCTCAATTCTGAGTGAATTTTAGGTGTAAACCCTATACGTGACAACATGTGTGAAATGTCAAAATGGCCAAAAGGTGCCGTACTGTTGTTGTAATTTTTGGTACTTTTCTTTTTAAATATTTTAAAAATGTAAGGACTTGAATTTCAAGGGTGGGGTCAGTGAGTGAGCCTACCTAATTTTGGGTGAGGAATCCATTTCTGTAATAATATTTATGGATTTCTCACTCCTTCTTTTTTTAATTTAGATACTCTTATTTTTTATAGTTTTGTGTTGCTATGACAGGTTTCTCTGTACATAGTAGCAAGCTGACATGCCACTATTTTTTTTGTGGTGTTGACTCATTTCCTTTCCAAAGCATTTTATAATACACTGACCAAATTTGTTTTATTTTTTTGTATAGATACTCTGTGGAACTACAACTTTTTTGTGATATCAACAAGAAGTTCATATCCCTCCATGCTGGCCTCCCGGGTTCTTGTCATGATTCATATGTTTTAAATTGTATGTGGATTTCCAAACAACCAGAGAACTACTTTTACCAAGATCAATACCTTCTGGCCATTTCAGCTTATGCTAGTGGGAAATATGTGGTTCCAGTACACCAGAATGTTTTTTCCAAAAATCAAGGAAAAACCAATTTCAACTATCATCTTTCCCAATCACAAGTTTGGATTGAGCATGCCATAGGATTCCTGATGTTGGAGTCAATGATCAGATCATGGACTCTTACTCAACTTTGGAAAGTTGAGGACCGAAGTTGAAAGAAACAAAGTCAATGAGTTAATTGCAAGGTCCTGGAAAAGACCAGTTTAAATAGACAACTAGAGAGCCCCTCACAGGGGGCCTAAGGACTTGATGACTAATCAACCAAGACAGAAACAATAAATGAAAAGTCAATGAGTTAATAGAGCACTAGGCGACATGTATTAATAGGATTCTGTGACAGAAGGGATCAAGGCTAGCAGCAGAAGACATTATACTCCAATACCTGAAAGGAAGATGGTCCAGCTTAAGTGAAATGAAAAAACAGCTTCAAAACCCCAAAGAAATGAAGTTCCTCATCAACTGGATTATTGATTGTGTAATCCTTCACAATCTTTTGGCTGAAATCAAAGATGAATGGGACAAAATATTTGAAGATGATATTCCTGATCCGCCTCAAGTCATCCCTTTCTCATCTGGTCCCTCATCTTCTTCTATGAGAGAATGGATTCTTCCTCTCATCTTTGCTTGCTTTCATGAGTAATGTTTGATTTCAAATTAGGTAAAAAATCCCTTCACCAAATTTTTTTGGTTTTGGTTGTTCACCCAAGATTCCTAGGCTGAGTCAGTTTTTTTTTCTCATTTGGTGGGGTGGACTTTGGAAAAAAAGACTCAAAACTTCCAAACTCCCCACCTCACCCAAACAAACCACCAGGCGGTCCACTCCTTCCTCCTCCTCATCCACCAACTCCCCTCCTCCTTTGGTTTGAACCCCTGGTAAGCTTCCCCCCTCCTCCTCATCCTCCTCCTCATCCTCCTCCTCATCCTCCCGATCATCTGATACTCATCCTTTGATTCAACCACCTCCATCCCCCTTCAGGCCCCCCACCCCCTTGGTTGATTCACCAGATAAGCTCCCCCCTCCCTCCTCCTCATTCCCCTTTTCCCTCCCTCTCACCCCCTCTAAACCCTCCCACTCACTCACCAACGCCCCCCCTCTCCCCCTCCCATCTTGCTTGGCTTACTGTCCTCTCCCTCCCTTTCTCTGGTCTGCCTACCCCCTCCTTGTTCCGGTCTTTCCAGCCCTCCCCTTTCTCCGGTACGCCCCCCCTCACCTTTTCTTTCTGGCCCCGCCCCCCCTTGCTCCACTCTGCCCACCCCCTCCTTGCTCCTGTCTTGCCAGTCCTTCCCACCCCCTCCATGCTCCAGTCTTCCCGGCCCTGCCCACCCCCTCCTTGCTTGGCTTGCCGTCCCCCCCCCTTCCCTTGGGTCGCCGGCCCCCCCCCCCCACCCCCTCCTTGCTCCGGTCTTGAAGGCCCCGCCCCCCTGCCTCCAGTACACCCACCGCCTCCTTGCTGCGGTCTTGACAGCCCTGCCCCCACCTCCCCCCTTGGTCTACCTTGGCTTGCCAGCCCCACCCCCTTCCTCACTCTCATCTGCCCCCCCTTTGATCCCCTGCAAGCCAGCCCCCTCCCTTGCCTTGCTGCTGGGCGCCATCCCCCCTGGCCCACCTAGCCCAAAACAAGGCCACCCAAATCCCAGCCCAATTTGCTTTCACCCTGGTATTTTTTTTTTTTGGTAATAAGCCTGGCCCAATTAGCTCATGCCCACACCCAGCAATTTTTTATTTTTATTTATTTATTTTTTTTTGGTGATCACATGACTGAAATGTTTTTTTTTGTAAACCTTCTTTGACCCCTTTTCCTTCAATTCTATCCCTTCTGCCATTGCACTCACAATGTTATACTCCAAATTCAATCCCTTCTTGATCCTCACCCCAAGAGGAGAATTTGCCTGGGAGGGAACAAGATATAAGGATATGAGGTGAAAAACATAAAGGGAGGTGGAAAGAAGAGGGCTTTGAAGCAAAATAAGGATCAAATGAGGGCATCAGAAATCTAGTTGGAACTTGCAGAGGGGGGCATCCATGAAAAGGTTGTATGGTCTGGACCAAAACTAGAACCTTTGGATCTGTATCCTGCCATCACTGCCAAAAAGAAAAATAAAAATTGAAAACCCTCACCCACTGAGTTTGAAAATGCCAAGCAGACAATCAAACAATTCCATTTCTTCAGCCATGGAAAAGTAATTTTTCTCAATAAATCGGATCATAATGGTCTTGTTGAAATAATTGAATTTTTCCCGTTGGAGAAACTTTCTGACCAAGAAAAGAAGGACATCAACTTTGTGACAACTTTCCTTCACCAGTCAAAACAATTTGTCAACAGTGTGGGTCCCTCAATCTCTTGGGGTGGAAAAATGTGGGCAATTGGATGGCAAAAATTGATGGACCCCTTTGAGTTATTTGGACGCTATGTGAAGAAATCATCTATTCAATGTTCCCTTCAAGATTATGCTTTTTTCAATCTTAAGGAAAAAGAATTCTCTTTAATTTTGGGACCAATGTTCTGGAAATTGACCATACTTTCCTTTCAGTAATGGGTAAATAATGAAGTACAACCACATCCCCTCCTTCTCATCAATTGAATTTGGTTCTTGGCCTACTCCCTTTGACTGCTCTCCACATGTCACTTTCACATCCAACTCTTTTTACAACTCACCTCACATTAAAAAAGGTGGAATCTCTGAGTATTCCTTTTTACTTGCAGTTCCAACCAAAAAATCAAATGGACAAGTTATTGAAACTACGGATGAATATGAAGTATCAGAAGGCCAATTTTTTTTTCTTGACCTTGGCTTTGGAATTGATTTCAAGAAAAAAGGTATAGTCAAAATGGTTTGGGCAGCCAATAAGTACAAGCACTGTATTCTTCCTGCTGTGGAGACTGCCACTCATACAAGAATGGCAATTTAAATGCAAATAAGAAAATAAAATCAAAACACTTTCAGGGACTTGGGGAGTGGGAAAATATACTCCAGGAAAAAAAATATAACTAAAAAGAAAGAAATATTTTTTATTGGTGGGGTTAAAAATAGTCTTAAGCATTGTTGTAATCAAAAATTATTTTTTTTTACTTTTGAAGTTGTTCATCAAGGAAAATATATTTACAAGCCCAGAATTTGAGTAATCTGCTATAATTCATCTACTTTTCTACTACTACCAATGTATGCCACAGCCATTGATCACTTATCCTTTTTTTCTGTTCCCAGTCATTCCCTTGCCATTTACAGTTGTTCTTGCTGTTTATCCTTCTCCTTTTCCTCTTTTTTAAATTCTAGCTCAGCATGTTTTAACTTCAACTCAGCATCCCATTTTTGTTGATGAGCCAAACTATTGGCTTTCTGCTTTTGCAACTTGATAGCCAGTTGACAATCACACTTCTCCTTTTCAAACTGAAGTTTTTCAGATTCAATTTTTGATTTCACTGGTTTTTAGAGGGGAATGGGAATGAGCTTGATTTTAAAGCAAGGAGAATAAAATGGGCTTATTTGAATCTTGCTTCTCCATTATCTCCTCAAAGTCCAAAAAATTTGAAGTGTTTCCTCTCTTTTGAATGATATTGGGTGAAGTGTTTCCTCTCTTTTGAATGCTATTGGGGTTGATGTTGATGGAATTGGAGGCCTTTTCCTTTCCCTTTGCAGAGGAGGTTTGTGTAGGAAAATTATTGCTCTCATTTGAAGGGGATGTGGGAGGCCCCATTGGCTTGAGTTTTGTCCATTCAGGAATGGATGAGCCTGTTTCTTTTGAATATAAATCATTCAGGATTAACCAGACAGAAGAGAAAAGAACTTGGTTTTCAGCCTCCTGGATGCCAAGATCCTTGCTATCCTTTAGCTACCAGAGGTGATAGAATAAATAATAAATATATTATACAATAAATGCAGCAAAAATCTGAAAAATATTTGGATAAAGCTTATTGCAAGGTTGATTGGTTTGGATAAGGTTAAATGTTATAAATAAATATTAATAAATTGATTATTGAATAAATTAACAGAGGGGCCACAATTATATTGGGGATCTTTAACACCTCTATTCAGGGAATTCAGTATGAAAAAATGTAGGCCTGGTTACTTTGGAACCTTTAATTTATATTCTTAAAGGATATATTTCCCAAAGATGATATGTATATAAAATACACGGTGGAGTGGCAGGGCCTTTTAACCAAGCTTCCACAACAGAGAAAGGATAATAAGTCTCACTGGTATATTATTAAATCCTTTGGGTACCTGTTTGGGACATGCACTGATGGGTTAAAGCGGTTTACTGGGGTTATAAGGTTGTTCAGCAGTTTAAATTGATAAAAAGGGTTGGGGACAGATTTTATTCATCAGACTAAAGCCATGAATCACTTACTTATCTCTTACAAGTATTTGATTACCTTGGAACGGTGTCTGGATTTAAATATAACTGGGTCTCTGGGTATCAATCACCTCAAAAAGGCTCTTTATTGATAGCTTTTTGAGTCCAAATAGTGTCCTTCTGAGGGATACAGGGGCTCAAAGGGAAAGACACTGGGGCTAGCAGGGTAAAAAGTGGTATTCTGTCATGTTTTCTTGGTGATGTAGCACGTGTAGCATCTAATTCCACAGGGTATGGGAATTATTCTACTTTATAATTGATGTTTGGATGTGTGAATAACACTAATCTGTCCATTTTATTTATTATTTAATTAATTATGCTTAGTAAATGTTCCCAGTAAGTTAATAATTATTTTAATAGAAATTCCTACGGATAGTCTGATGTCATGTGAGTTCTCATTTTGTATTAAATAATTGGAGTAAATTCATGATATTGATTTTAATCCTTATTTTCAAATTTCATTTGATTTACTAAAATAATTACTTATAAATATAAGTCATGGGTATTCATGTAATATTTTTACATCATTAGTTTTCTTAGTAGTTGACAAAAATATTGATGTCTAGAAGTTCTCATAATTGTGTTATAATTATGGCCAGAAATTAGCTTAGGCAAATGAGCAGTATTTAAAGCAAAAGAAATGCTGGACAGCTTGTGTCAATAATTGCTTGATGGGCTCTCACTGTTGAGGGATGACTGACTTCCCCAAGTGATATCCCCGCTCTACCCGCTCTGACCTCAAATGAGAAAACTTCAAATCTAGACACAAACTCCAACAACCCTCCATCCTACTCTCTCCAATCCCATTTCCAAATAACTACCAGATCCTCTCATTCCTCCCTTTCCCTAATCCAACTTATCACTTATTTCTCATAAATACTCCTTCCACTCCATGTCCCATCTCCTGCTCCTCATCCATCATCCTCCAATCCTATCTCCTCTCCCTCCTCCTCATCAATCCATATCTTACCCACTCTCATCTATTCCCTTGTTCCCAATCCTCAACTTGTTGTCCTTGATTCTATTAACTCCTCAACCTTACTCCTGTTGAGGATGTAATTCCTGTTGAGGGAAATATAAGAGCAAATATTGATTTTAACAATTCAACTCCATTTCCAATGGAAAGAGGAGAACATTTGAATCATGATGAAAAAAAGAATTACATTAATATGGTTAATAACATGGAAGTTATTAAAGATTCAATTCCTGTGAAACACAACACAGGAATGTCACAGAGAGTCAGTCTCATTCCAGTGACTCCAGAAGGAAACCTGATGATGGCTCCAATGAAGAAAAGCAAAGAGATAGAATAGATGCAATGCACCTATTGAGTAAGAATGAAATTTATAAAGGAAATGCTAAAAAGAAAGTAAAGAAACCATACAAAAAATTAAAAGCAAAAGAGAAATGCCTGAAGTTTTTAGGTTCACCGCTATTCCATTTGTAATAACTAGAAAGAGAAAGGTGCATTCCAAGAAGGCTTGGAATAAAAAGACCCGCTCAATAAATGCTATTGAGCATTTTAAATTCATAGCAGTCCCGGTTGTCACTCCAAGGAAGAGAGTGATAAATAGTGCTATTAAGACAAAAAGGAAGAAAGCAAAGTTGCTTTAATCCTCATGTTGTAAATGTCTTTTTAAGTCTCTCCTCTTATTGTAAATAGTTCTCATCTTGTGTTCATCTTGTGTGTCCCCATGTCTTCAATGAGAGGTCCCTTCAATATAAAAGGACCCCTCATCCCACCCTCATTTGTATTGGATTGACTTCCACATATACACACACACTTGTTATCTTACCAATCAATATTATTATTCTCAATTATTTACTTTACCAATTGTATTGCTAATTGCGATAACTCCAACCATCCAAATCTCCTCCAACTTGTCATCCTCAAATATCCTTTTCCTCAACTCGTCGTCCTCAAATCTCCATGTCCTCAACTTATTGATCTGACCATCAACTTTCAATCATTCAATTCATCACTCATCTCCAGTTCTGTCTAGCAGTGAGGTCTCTTCTCAATCCAACTCATACGCTATCTTTCAACCCCCAATTTCCTAACTCTCATTTCTTTTCCTCATTCTATTCTTGTAATTAAAACTAATGCACACTCTTGTGCTTCTTCATCTATTGGTCCTTTGTTGCAATCAATTCATTCACTTCTTGAATCAGAATGGGGCAACACGTTGGATGATATTGTTTATGAATTTAATTGGATGATGAATGGATGGAAAACAGCAGGGAGAAGAGCTCCTTAAGTACAAAAAACTGGCCTCTTGTGAGCCCATGATACAACAAGCCAAAAGTCAATTTTTCCGCCCCAAAAGAGCTCTACAGGCTCTACAGGCCTTGTTACTTGGTTTGGGCTACATCAGCCCACATGGAATCAGTCCCTGTACCCTTACAACCAGCCTATTCCAGTTGTTTCTGGTGTTTCCACCTCAATGGGGCTGAACCCGCCCCTGTGCTGTTCAAGCCCTGGGCCAGTTGTCTGTTACAACTGGTCCTATTGCCTCACACACTGGCTGGTTGCCTCATGCAACCAGCCCCTGGCCATACAAGTGGCAAGGTGGGACCCAGGACACACCTGGGTCCAGTCTCAGACTCTCATGGGGGGGATGTGACCAGCGGACATGCTGTCCCCCCCCCTCTTTCTCTCAGATCCCTGGAGGGGGCAGTCAAATCCCCCTACCAGGGGCCCTGGGGGTTGATACCCCCAGGGCGGTGTCAATGGAAGTGGGCTGGGGGGTGGTCAAATCCCCTCAGCCCCATTGCTCCTCCCCCTTGGTAAAGGGGTGGGGAGAGCACCCCTGGTCTCTGCATCACTTTGATGGTGGAGGGGTGGTCAGGTCCCCCCCACTGCTGGTTGCTTTGTTGTGACCATCCTTGTCATCCCCTGGGCAAGGGGGTGATGAAATACCCCCTGCCCTGACTGACCACCTTGTTGCGGTTGGTTGCTGGCTGGTTCAACCCAGCCAGCCACCCCCTTTCCCTTGCAATGGCAAGGGAGGGGAGGGGGAGGGAGCCGGGGTCGCTGGCCCTTGCTCCCACAGTGGTGGCCACAATTTGCGATTGGCTGGGCCCGCGCGGGATCCCTTGGCCGCTGCAACAGCCCCGCGCAGGCTGTCAGGCCCTGCATGGTCCAAACCAAGGGATACAAGCGGCCCGGAGCGGGCCGCCGCATGGGCAGCAGCCCCACGGGGGCTGTGACACCGGTGGCAGCCCCAATGGGCGGCCCCAAGCCCAAAACCTGAGACAAACACACTGTAACAAGGGCTGCTGACATGCAAGCAGGGCTTGGCACAGATGGGTCTCTACCCACAGTAGGCTTGGGGGCATTGATAGATGGAGATTTAAAGTTAGCAGAGGTTCCATGGTCAGCAGGTTTAGAAAGATGAGTCATTGCAGTGGTCATTTGCTGAAGAATGGCCAGCAGGGCAGGGTCAGTTGAAGGAGCCTGAGTGGTGGAAGGAAGGTTGGTGTGTGGGAAGGTGAAGGGACTGCTGTTGCATTAGAAGTTTGACTAGGATTACCCTCTGGGGATGGTGAACCCAGGCCACTCAAGATTCTGAAATTGAATCCTGAGTCTTCATCCTCTTCATCTTCCTCACCTTCTCCTGGGATTGGGACCATGCTTGCATCATAGGCAGGAGAGTCCAAACCACGGTAAACTGGGCTTGGAAACTGACCTGTGATCCTGTGGAGGATAGCATTGTCAGAAGAAGGAATAGTAGAAACGGATACTTGGGGAATAGGTTCCAATAAACCTGTATCCATAGGGGTGGAAGTGGTAGCCACTGGTTCAACCAGGTTAGAAAAGGTCCTACCTGTTCCACGAGATCTAGGGGTAGAATGGTCAGTAGGTTCAGTGGTACCTCTCCCCCTAGAGCTGCGGGTGACTGCTGGGCTAGAAATGTGAGAAAAAAGAGCACATTGTGGGGGCATTCTTACTTCTAAGAATAATTAGTTACCCCAAACTTGTTCTTCACCTTGGAGCAAGAATAAAATGATTAAAAAAGGAATTTTTTCTTCCTCTGATTACCTTTATGGCACAGTCAAATACTGGTTACTATACCTTGTCTAAGTGTTGAAGTGTTGAAGCGTCAAAGCGTCAAAGTGTCAAAGTGTCGAAGCGTCAAAGCGTCAAAGCATTGCAGTGTTGAAGTGTCAAAGTGTTGAAGTGTCAAAGCGTCAAAGTGTCAAAGTGTCAAAGTGTCAAAGCGTTGAAGTGATACTTAGAGGATGGAGAGCTGGAGCTCTGAGTAGGTTTGACAGTAAGGTAAGGGAAGCAATGAAAATGGCCACAAATCAAATAGCAAAGTTCAAGGTTGGGACAGAAATAAAGCAAACAAAAATTGCCACAACTCAATAGCAAGATTCAATGCTGTCTCAAAGGATAGGGAGTGTGGTTGGTGAAGAAGGGGTTATTGGGGAAGAAATCAGTTTAATGTCACAAGGGCTGCTGACATGCAAGCAGGGCTTGGCACAGAGGGGTCTCTACCCACAGTAGGCTTGGGGGAAAGGTTACTGAAGGAGGCTAACAGGAGCAGAGGAGGATTGGGTTGAATGGTGCTGAATGACACTTGCTGGGAAAGATCTCCTAGTAAGAAGTAGTAAACTGATTTCTTGGGGAAAGCATCAGGAAGAGGAAAGAGGAGGCTTATTAAATAGACAAGAGGTTGGAACTACAACAGAGGTACAAGTGATTGGGGCTCAGATTACACACATGATGTCATGGGAACAGTCTAAGTAACAGAGAGGGCTGATCAGGGATGCTACTACATTAGGTTAGGCTGCTTCTACATTGGGACAAGATTCCAGGTCTGAGCTGTCTAAGTTGGGAGAGTACAGTTGAAGGATGTACAGTGTACATGGGAGTCATGACACTATGTACTAAGTAGAGAGAGTATGTAATACAATCTGCAGGAGGAGGTACATAAAGATTCCCAAAGGATAAACCACACAGAGGAGGTATGGGTTAGACAGAGAGATAACCCAAAGAGGTATGGGTTAGACAGAGAGGTAACCCAAAGAGGTATGGGTTAGACAGAGAGGTAGAGTAGAGCCTGGGAGATTGAGTATGTGCAAGCCTATGGAGTCTATCTGTGTATAGTATGAGGTTAGACTATATGTAGATATGAACTGCATGAAGATCCTGAGGTATATAGTTACTGGAGACATATTGATGTAAGTCTCCTGAGCCCTGAGGTTGAAGTTCCTAAGAAAGTGGATCAGGCCTGAGGGTTAGACTGAGGTTAGACTGAGTTTGGTGTCAGTATGACACACACTTTGGCGGGCCAGCCCTTCTGGCCAAGTATGTCTAAAATAAACCCTGGGCCTAATTATGCCCATAAAAGCCCATCTGGCTGTATTTGTCCATATCTCCCACCGGGTCCGTTAGGGCCCGTGTAACAATGAGCCTGTTTCAAGCATTTTGAGGCCATTTTCCCCAAATCAGTGACATCCACACAGGTCCATATGGTCCGTGTGAGTGTCCACTGGGCCGGTGTAAGACTCCAAACGGTGCTAGGCTGTGGCAGTTCTGTGGAGGGGAAAGTTGCTGTTTAGGCTGCCCTCCTGAGTGTTACAAATATATTTTAATGTAACCAAGATCAAGGTCCAGAACCTGGTAAATGAGGAATCAGGGAGTTGAGGATAAAGATGACAATAGTTTGGTAGCAATGGAACAGCACTATCTGAGACAAGATTATGCAGGGAAAAAACTTGAACAAAAGAAGTTAAAGTATTTTTAGAGTTCAAAGAACAAAAGCTGTTGTATGTAAACAACGCCCACAAGCTAATAACTATGGTTGTCAGCAGAAGATTGGGGATGATCAACTCAAACCCAAGCAACCTCCAGGTTCTCAATCAACCTGCCCAACTCTCCGCAATCAAGTGCTTCAAGGGTACCAGATAACTGAGGGTGGCTGTACAAGACAAAGCACAATGTTTGAGAAGCTCCAAAGCAAACAGTAACTGATTTTGAAGCAAGGATAACCTCAACACTTCTCAAGGGACTCAAGAATAGGCTGGCAGAATGCAACTCCAAAGAAAATAAAGGGAGGTATAACACTCCAGGTCTTAAGCTTAATAAGACCTCTTCAATAAATCGTGATTGGCTCCAGAAAGGTGATCAGGGATCAGGACCAGTATGGTCAGAGAAAGGGATCAAGGAGTGGTATAACACACTCAAAAATTCCAACAGGAAGAATTTTTCTTCAACCAGCAAGGCTATTGGTTGGTGATAAGGATCAGGCCACAGAGGGGCAAAGACTTAGGGTCAAAAAATGGATCAGGGGGAAATCAAAGATATACCCAGGATAAGGATCAGGATTAAATTTCATGATGATGGGGGACACAGGCACACACCCCTATGGATCAATTTCTATGATGATGATATGATGATCTTTATGCTACAAAAAGCAGGGGAGAGCCCCTCCTTTTATAGACCAGAGGCCTGTAGACTATTTACAAGAGAGATTTACAAATGGGAGCGGAATTTTTTTTTTTTTTTTTTAATAATTCCTATGAATGATGAAAAATCACAAAAAGATTAAATTCTCCGCACTGGCCAGGGTGTCCAGGATGGGGCACCACATCTCTCCCCAACTTACAGACTTTCCCTAGTCTGCACCCAAGCTTGATGCCATAAAAAGAGAAAGGAAAAAAGATGATTGAAACCAAGGAATGGCCATTTTGATCTTGAGAGTGAAAAAGAATATTTCAATCAATCCAAAGGAAAATCCTAGAAGTGGCTGAGATAAAATGAAGAAGGCGTCCCAGGTGCTCATGTGCGTGGCATGAAGTAGAGTTTCACAAAACAACAAGGATCTTGCCCAGATGGTGCACAATTGGGAGGACTTACTTCTAGACCAAGTTGCCTCCACAAGAATGGAAGTTCTTGACCTGATCAGCAGAGAACCTTCTGGCCATCTGAGTGCCATCCAGTTCCTCCAAAACATATGATCCACCCCTAACTTTATGGACTACTTGGTAAGGACCATTCCAGCAGTGAGAGAAAAGCTTTCCCCACTGAGTCTCCAAGGAACAATTATAAGCCAATACCAGATCACCAGGGTTTAAAGGGTCCTTGATTTGATTTAGGTGTTTATCTTCCCAATAATGAACTGATTTTGCTCTTGATTCCATCATCTTCTGATAAGCTTTGTTACAAATATCTTCACTCCGCTCCAGTTGCTTTGATCTGCCAACTAATAGGTCAGTAGTTGAGGAAACTTGTTCTTAAGAGATGCCCAAGAAAGACTCCATTTCAAGATCAAGAGGAAGAACAGCCCTCTGACCAAAGATAATTTCATGAGGAGAGTAACCAGTGGTTTGCTTGGTGGAAATTTCATCAGAGAAGAGGACCAAGGGGAGAAACTTCCAACAATTCTTGCCACTTTCACCAGCCAATTTAACCAGAGCAGCCTTCAAGGGCGCATGGCCTTTTTCCACCATGCCTTGTCCTTCAGGGTAATAGGGAGTAGTAACTCTATGTTGTCCAGGGAGCAATCGGATCATTTCAGCAAGTTTTCCACCAAATTCCAAGCCACCATCCATAGAATAAGATTGAGCCAAGCCATAGCGCATTGTCCAAGTCTCATAAAGGAAAGCTGCTACTGATTCAGAGCTGAGGTTCTTAAGAAACTTTGCTTCAAGCCATCCAGAAAAATCATCTCTAGCCACAATGAGGTACTTAGCTCCACCAGCCTTAATGTGAACCACATCCATAGCAATCCTCCCAAAGACAGTGGACTCTCCAGTGGGGTAACAAATTTTGGCCGGGCGCCTAAGATCACATTTCTGGCACACTTCACAACTCCTGGACCATTGAGCAATGAATTTCTTCAGGGATGGCCACCAAAATTGTTTGGATATTTGTTGATAAGTTTTGGTTTCCGCACAATGACCAAGGCCTTCATGGAGACTTTCCAGGATCAAATCTTGCTTAGAAGGGATAGTGACCACAACAAGTGCACAAGGAGTTGCTCTTTTCATAAGCCTAGAACCTTGGACAAAGAAGTTGGAGGACTTCCTTTTAAGGGACCAAAATTCTTTGGCAGAAAGATCAGGGGGTCTTTGGAGAGTTGAAAGGTACTGCTCTAACTTAAGCCAGAATCCTTTCTGGAAACCAGAGTAATTTTGGGAGGAGAAGGCAAAGACAGGGCGGACCAAGGGTTCTTCCTCGTCAAAATCCATTCCAACCTCTGATTCATCATCTCAAATAGGGCGTTAAGATAAACCATCAGGCAGGGTGAAAGATTTTCCAGGCCTGTGAACAATATCAAAAGAGAACAACTGGATGAAAGCCACCCAACAAGTCATTGGAGCATTTGGAAGGCTGGGGGCGTTGATCATTTCAAGAATGGATTGTGCATCAACTGGTAACTCAAAGTGTTGACCCCAAAGGACAGTCTGGAGCATTTTCAACATTCGGGCCACACTGCATAGTTCCAGTTTTGGATGGGAGTACCTGGATTCCACATCTGAGAAAAGAAGAGATTCATACAGAGCAGGATGATCAAAACCATTATCATCTTCCTGGGTAAGGACTTCCCCAACAGATTGATAACTCGAGTCCACTGCCAGCTTGATACTTCCGGCTCTGGGTCCATAAGTGATCTTTTTCAAAACAATGTCTTTCCCAAAAATTGTTTTGAGCAACTGAAATGATTGTTTGCAGTCTTGGGTCCAAATCCATTCAGCATCCTTCCTGGTTAAGCAATGTAAGGGAATACAGATTTTGGATAATGGGGGAATGAAGATCCTGACATAAGTTAAAACAAATAGGAAACCTCTAACTTCCGTTGGATTTATTGGGGTAGGAAAAGAGATGATTTTGTTGACTTTAGAGGGTGCCATCCTTCTTCCTTCCTTGCAGACTATATGACCAAAGATTTCCAAGGCAGGGACACAGGCCGCAAGTTTTGATCCAGAGACAGTAAAGCCAGATTCCTTGATTCAAAACAAAATTCTTTCCAAGACAGTAGCTTACTCCCAGATAAATTGTTGGATTCCTGAGTGCCAAGGTAAGAGCTCATTATCATAGTCAGAAACTGGACCTTTAATCCCACCATCATCAATAAAGATACCCGCATGATCTGGGATTTTGTCCTGGAGGATCCACATCATCTGAGCCTGATAGACTGCAACCGAGTTGGTGGCACCTTGAGGCAATTGAGTCAGCTGAAATCGGCCAAGGGGAGTATTGAAAGTAGTGAGGGGATGAGAAATAGGATGCAAGGATTTTTTTTCATAGCCACCCATAATCTCACCTAGACCATAGTAAGCTCTTCCAGAGAAGGATTCAACAAATTCTCCAGTGGCAGGAGGCACACCAGATTCTTTAATAGTAACTTTATTAAGAGGTTGGAGATCATGAAATACTCTAAGTTTACCATTACTCTTTAGAACACAGAAAACAGGACTGGAATAGCTAGAAGTCAATTGTTTGTATAAACCAGTTCGGACTCTTTTGCGGACCAATTTGATGAATTTGTTGACTTTAGCAGCGGGGATCGGGATCTTCTTCTTTTGCCAGGGATCATGTTCAACTACAGGGATGATTTAAGGGAGACCATAGGATTCTTTCAAGAGACCTCTCTCTTCTTCACAGAATGCAATAGATTTTTCCCTTAGAGAC
Organism: Puccinia polysora; assembly: GCA_025617555.3. Lineage (NCBI taxonomy): Eukaryota > Fungi > Basidiomycota > Pucciniomycetes > Pucciniales > Pucciniaceae > Puccinia > Puccinia polysora. The sequence goes on along the minus strand of CM062616.1, from coordinate 39,535,310 downwards.
AAGACATTTTTTATCAAATTTAACTCATCAGGAAGAAGCCATCCATCTGGACCAAATTTGGCCACTTTCAGACGTTCTTCAGTCACCCAACCAGAGGGAATAAATGGCCCAGTGAGGGATTGGGATAGACCACAGAAAGGATCTTGGCTAGAGGAAGATGCATAAGAGGAGGATTGAGGTTGAGAGGCATTGGTTGGTTGAAAAAATCTCATTCCTTTCATCCTCATTTTTTAGTAGAATAGTTGGCCCTACTGATAGTTGTAGTTCTTCTCAGCCTCAGACTTCAACTCATGGACCAACTCCCATCTTAGAGGCATATCTTTCTTTTTCCTCATCATTTCCTTCTCATCCAAAGAAGATCATAAATCAAACACATGAAAAATCCGTAAAATCCAAAAATATTTCTTTTCTGTCTGGATCTGTTGCATCTTCTTTTCCTTTTTCTTTTCAGCCTGATCACTCATCCTCTATTATAGTTTTGAATCTCCGCAATGAGTCTAAACTAGATCTTGATCTCAATTCTTTTCTTGGTGGCTTTGGTATGAAGGAGTATGGTCTTAGGTGGAGGCAATTTGGGGTCAAAGTAAGTCCTCCCAATTGTGCACCACCAAGGGCTTCTACTACTGTCGTTTTTGAAACTCTACCCTGTGCCACAAATGTGAGCAATGTTTTATCTTTTGGATCCTCTTTAATGGAGAAGGCACCTTTTAAGGATGTAGCAGAACATTGGATTTGGAAGATGTTGGAATATGGCCTCAGTTTTTGTAGTGAGGTCTCACTGGTTGACGCTTGGAGGAAGCAGGGATTCCTCTCCTTTGCCAACAAGTACAAACCAGTTGAAAAGAAGGTCCAGCCAGTCAACCAACCAATGCCTCTCAAGATCAATCCTCCTCTTATGCATCCTCCTCTATCCTGCAATCCTTACTGTGGTCTATCCAAATCCCTCACTGGTCCATTTATTCCCTCTGGTTGGTCACTGAAGAACATCTGAAAGTGGTCAACTTTGGTCCAGATGGATGGCTTCTTCCTGATGAGTTAAATTTGATCAAAAACATTTTTTCTCTAAGGTAAAAATCTATTGCATTCTGTGAAGAATAGAGAGGTCTCTTGAAAGAATCCTATGGTCTCCCTTACATCATCCCCTTAGTTGAACATGACCCTTGGCAAAAGATAAAGATCCCAATCGCTGCTGCTAAAGTCAACAAATTCATCAAGTTGGTCCGCAAACAAGTCCGAACCGGTTTATACAAACAATCAAATTCTAGCTATTCCAGTCCTTTTTTCTGTGTTCTAAAGAGTAATGGTAAACTTAGAGTACTTCATGATCTCCAACCTCTTAATAAAGTTACTATTAAAGACTCAGGCGTGCCGCCTGCCACTGAAGAATTTGTTGAATCCTTCTCTGGGAGAGCTTGCTATGGTCTAGGTGACATTATGGGTGGCTATGACAAACCATCCTTGCATCCTATTTCTCGTCCCCTCACTACTTTCAATACTCCCCTTGACCAATTTCAGCTGACTCGATTGCCTCAAGGTGCCACCAACTTGGTTGCATTCTATCAGGCTCAGATGATGTGGATCCTCCAGGACAAAATCCCGGATCATGTGGGTATCTTTATTGATGATGGTGGGATTAAAGGTCCAGTTTCTGACTATGATAATGAGCTCTTAACTTGGAACTCAGGAATCCAATGATTTGTCTGGGAGTATGCTACTGTCTTGGAAAGAATTTTGTTTTGAATTGAGGAATCTGGCCTTACTGTCTCTGGATCAAAACTTATTGCCTGTGTCCCTGCCTTGGAAATTGTTGGTCATATAGTTTGCAAGGACGTAAGAAGGATGGCACCCTCTAAAGTCAACAAAATCATCTCCTGGCCTACCCCAATAAATCCAACAGAAGTTAGAGGTTTCCTAGGTATTGTAACTTATGTCAGGATCTTCATTCCCTCACTATCCAAAATCTGTGTTCCCTTGCGTCGCTTAACCAGGAAGGATTCTGAATGGATTTGGACCCAAGACTGAAAACAATCATTTCAGTTGCTCAAAACAATTGTTGGGAAAGACATTGTTTTGAAAAAGATCACTTATGGACCCAGAGCTGTCAACTGGTTTGTACTTGGTTGCAAAGGATAGGAATCCTTGCTTCCTCCAAGCATTGACCAGTAAGACCTGACTACAAAAACTGAGGCCATATTCTAACATCTTTCAAGTTCAATGTTCTGCTGCGTCCTTGAAAGGTGCGTTCTCCATAAAAGAGGATCCAAAAGATAACACATTGCTCACATGTGTGGCACAGGGTAGAGTTTTGAAAACCACAGTATTAGAAGCCCTTGGTGGTGCACAATTTGGAGGAATTACTTCTACCCCAAATTGCCTCCACCTAAGACCATACTCCTTCATGCCAAAGCCACCAAGAAAAGAATAGAGATCAAGATCTAGTTTAGAATCATTGTGGAGATTCAAAACTGGAATAGAGCATGATTGATCAGGCTGCAAAAAAAAGGAAAAGAAGGTTAAACAGATCCAGAAAGAGAAGAAATATTTTTGGATTTTTCATGTGTTTGGGTTTTGATCTTATTTGGATGAGAAGGAAATGATGAGGAAAAAGAAAGATATGCCTCTAAGATGGGAGTTGGTCCACGAGTTGAAGTCTGAGGCTGAGAAGAATTACAACTATCAGTAGGGCCAACTATTCTGCTAAAAAATGAGGATGAAAGGAATGAGAGTTTTCTTTCTGCTTTCCTTTCAGGACAGATTTGGGAGGATGACCAAGGAAGTCTCTTTCCCAACGACCAGAATCCAAAGAACAAAGGGGGACTTCAATCTTTCTTCCATCAGCATCAGGGAGGAGAATTCTCTCCCCAACTTGATCAGAAAACATCAGGGTAGCACCAAAGTCCATTAAGAAAGGCCTTCCCAAGATCAAGGGACCATCCAGATTAGTGATCCAGAAGTGACAGGTGCCAGCAATATTTTGACCAATTCGAACAGGAATATCCTCAGCAATACCAACCAGCTCACAGGACTGATTCCCAATTCCATAAACCAGAGAGTCGAAACTGACCCTTGGGCTAAGTTTAAGCTTGCAGGCCATGGAGTCCAAAATCAAGTTGAGCTGAGAACCCGAATCCACAAGGAGAGAAACCTTTTTAGTTGAATCACCAAGATAACATGGAAGAAAACCAAGAGGACAGGAATACAGGTTGGTATCTGAAGGGGGATCTCTTCCACCAGAATCCTCCATCAGAGTACCAGAGGAGACCTTTAATTTGTCCAGACCAATCTCCACACGTCAAGGAGAAACCCATTTCTTCATCCCTTCAGCCACAGATGGAGAGATCGACAGGAGTTCAGCCACAGATAGATCAGGGATTTTAAGATCAGAAATTTTCTTTAATACTCCTTCCACAGCATTAGGGTAGTCCTTGGAGATGCCCCTCTTAAATCAAACTTTGGGATGGGTGGAGGGAGGAGGATCAGGTGAAATAGGTGCTGGAAGAGGATCTGAGGGTTGGAAAGGTTGAAGAGGGGGAAGATCAGAGTTGTCTTGGAACCTTTCCATAAGTGGTTCCCTTTCTACTTTCATGTCTCCCACATCAGAGGAAGGAGGCTCAGGTGAAGATTGACGTTTAACAGGTTTTTGCAGAATTGAGGATGGAACAGGAGGAGACTTATGAGGTTTTGGTTCCTCATGGTGTTTCCTAGCTGGATTGGATTGATAGGTGCCAGGGAAGCTGGAAGAAGTGATAGCCAGAGGATACCAAGGTTGCAGAGTTCCACAGGATGATTGAAAATCCACAGAGACCAAGGATGCCTTCTTAGGAGTTGGTGGTTGGTATGAGGCCACCACATGATGGATCGGTTGAGACAAATCAAAAGGATCCAAGCACCATTAGGAAGGAAAAAATTATTTCCCTTCTGCTCTACCAACTTCTCTTCCTTTTCCTTCTGGAGTTCAGGGCATCTACCAGTACCATGGCCTTCCCGATGGCAATAATAACAGGCTATAGTAGATTTAGGAACAGAATTAGCAGGTTTAGGAGTGGCTAAAGAGGATATTTTCTGATCTATTTTATTCTCAAATGCCTGAAGTAATTTAGTGATCTCATCTATAGTAGGTGTCTCCCGGTGGGTCTGAGGATTGGGTTTAGGTCTGCAATTGGCTTCCATCTTATTCATGATTTTGTTAGATGCTTGAAAAGAGGGGGCAAGGACTGGTTCAGTGATTTTAGGTTTTTCAAAGGTGAGAGCTGTTTGACCTTTCATCACTTTGTCCACAGTATTCCTCAGGACCATGAAAGCAGGTAGCTTGAACCAATTGTCTCTTGTCATGATCATGGATCCAGATTTCACCACTTCATCCTTAATTCTTTCCTGCACTCCTGGAGAGAAAGACTGAAAAAATTGCACTCAAATTTTGTCCAACATATCAATGTGATCGTTCTGGATAAGATAGGACTGGATAGGGTCCTAAGATTTTCTGAAAGTCTGATAGTCAGAGGCTGAGGAGACCACCATTGGAGATCCATTGAGAAACCAGGGCATCCAAGTCTTGCAAAGTAAATCTGGATACATCTATTTTTCCCCAATAGGCAAACATAGCCTCCTTCAGGAGCCTCCAGTTGTGAGTTTCAAATCCCTCAAACAATTCAATAACCTCCATAACTTTTTCAGGAGAGATAAAAAATTGTAACTGATAAGCCATATCATATTCACTGGCACCATCGACTTCCGCAGCCATCTCATAGGAGTCCAGGAATCATTCAACATTGGTCCCATTGAAGCCTAAATTTTTGTTCTGAGGTTTGATTTTGACCATCTTGGCCCAAACAGAGAAAGAGGATCCAGCAGATTCCATGTTGAAGGGTTCCTAAGAGATCCAAACAAGCAGGGTTCCAAGGTGGCTCACAAGTGTGGCAAGAGTAGATTTTCACAAAAAAAGACAAGGATCTTGCCCAGATGGTGCACAATTGGGAGGACTTACTTCTGGACCAAGTTGCCTCCACGGATCAGATCTGAAAAAAAAGAACAAAAAGAAAATGAAAGAAAAGAAGAAAAAAATTGGATTGGATTTTGGAGTTGATTCTTCAAGTTGGGATTTTAAATCCCAAGGTTACTGGTTTGATCCCGGAACGGGGGACCAAATGTAAGACTCCAAACGCTGCTAGGCCGTGGCAGTTCTGTGGAGGGGAAAGGTGCTGTTTAGGCTGCCCTCCTGAGTGTTACAAAAATATTTAAATGTAACCAAGATCAATGTCCAGAACCTGGTAAATGAGGAATCAGGGAGTTGAGGATAAAGATGAGAATAGTTTGGTAGCAATGGAACAGCACTATCTGAGGCAAGATTATGCAGGGAAAAAACTTGAACAAAAGAAGTTAAAGTATTTTTAGAGTTCAAATGACAAAAGCTTTTGTATGTAAAAAACGCCCACAAGCTAATAACTCTGGTTGTCAGCAGAAGATTGGGGATGATCAACTCAAACCCAAGCAACCTCCAGGTTTGCAATCAACCTGCCCAACTCTCCGCAATCAAGCGCTTGAAGGGTACCAGATAACCAAGGGTGGCTGTACAAGACAAAGCACAATGTTTGAGAAGCTCCAAAGCAAACAGTAACTGATTTTGAAGCAAGGATAACCTCAACACTTATCAAGGGACTCAAGAATAGGCTGGAAGAATGCAACTCCAAGTAAAATCAAGGGAGGTATAACACTCCAGGTCTTAAGCTTAATAAGACCTCTTCAATCAATCGTGATTGGCTCCAGAAAGGTGATCAGGGATCAGGACCAGTATGGTCAGAGAAAGGGATCAAGGAGTCGTATAACACACTCAAAAATTCCAACAGACAGAATTTTTCTTCAACCAGAAAGGCTATTGGTTGGTGATAAGGATCAGGCCACAGAGGGGCAAAGACTTAGGGTCAAAAAATGGATCAGGGGGCAATCAAAGATATACCCAGGATAAGGATCAGGATTAAATTTCACAATGATGGGGGACACAGGCACACACCCCTATGGATCGATTTCTATGATGATGATATGATGATCTCTATGCTAGAAAAAGAAGGGGAAAGCCCCTCCTTTTATAGAACAGAGGCCTGTAGACTATTTACAAGAGAGATTTACAAATGGGAGCGGAATTATTTTTTTTTTCCTTTTTTTTTTTAAGGATTGGGATTGGCGTAGGCAGGAGAGTAGCAAGTGAGAGGCCTGCAGACAGGCTGATGGGCCCGGGAGACAGCTGAGACCTGCGCGGGAAACAGGCAAGCTGCAGGAGACCAGCGAGCTGGAGGTTGTGAGTCTGAGGATCCAATCCAACCGGTCAGCAAGAGAGTGAGGGAGGGGGCGATGATCAGGTGATCAGCGGCCAAGAGAGTTGGATAAGCCCACTGGAACCGCAGGCTGATTAGATAATACCTGGGGATGACGCGTAGCTTTTGAAATTGGGGCCTCCATTGCAGGCTTAGGAAACGCCTTGGATGAAATCAGGCCTGATTTGGCACATCAATGTTGGGTAGAGAGCTGCTTGCGCGCAAGCGTCAACAGGCAACCAAGGAGAGTTCCAACGGTTGCAAACGGCAATGTGAGTTTGCGGCCGTTGGAAATGGATTGAGGGGCTGGTCATGGGGTTGAGCACGGCAATGACAGCTGTTGCAAGTCGTCATTGACCTTGCTGTTTGGTGTAAGACTCCAAACGGTGCTAGGCCGTGGCATTTCTGGGGAGGGGAAAGGTGCTTTTTAGGCTGCCCTCCTGAGTGTTACAAAAATATTCAAAGGTAACCAAGATCAAGGTCCAGAACCTGGTAAATGAGGAATCAGGGAGTTGAGGATAAAGATGAGAATAGTTTGGTAGCAATGGAACAGCACTATCTGAGGCAAGATTATGCAGGGAAAAAACTTGAACAAAAGAAGTTAAAGTCTTTTTAGAGTTCAAATGACAAAAGCTTTTGTATGTAAAAAACGCCCACAAGCTAATAACTCTGGTTGTCAGCAGAAGATTGGGGATGATCAACTCAAACCCAAGCAACCTCCAGTTTCTCAATGAACCTGACCAACTTTCCGCAATCAAGCGCTTGAAGGGTACCAGATAACTGTGGGTGGCTGTACAGGACAAAGCACAATGTTTAAGAAGCTCTAAAGCAAACATTAACTGATTTGAAGCAAGGATAACCTCAACACTTCTCAAGGGACTCAAGAGTAGGCTGGCAGAATGGAACTCCAAAGAAGCTAAGGGGAGGTATAACACTCCAGGTCTTAAGCTTAATAAGACCTCTTCAATCAATTGTGATTGGCTCCAGAAAGGTGATCAGGGATCAGGACCAGTATGGTCAGAGAAAGGGATCAAGGAGTGGTATAACACACTCAAAAATTCCAACAGACAGAATTTTTCTTCAACCTTGGTGATAAGGATCAAGGATCAAGGGTTTGAGTATGGAAGCTCAAGGATAAAGGGTGTGCTGATTTCATGCTGGATTATTCCATGCTCCAATGATGCATCCAAAAGGCAGGGGAGAGCCCCTCCTTATATGGGCAGGATTCCCTGTTAGACTATGTACAACGGATTCTACAAATAGAGCGAAAAAGGAAAGAAAATCATGTGGTCACTCGCGTCCGTCCATGGATGGGCGCACGCAACAATACCGGAATCACCCACCCCTTGTCCAAAGGCGGACAGGGTGGGAAAGGGAAATGAACCAAACCGGCGCGGATGTCTGCGGGCAGTAGTTGACACTCTTCACCCCTTGTCCAAAGGCGGAAGTGGGTGGGAGAGCCCCAGGAAAGGTGACAGATGAAGTTAGTGAGAGGGCGGATGGGCGGATAGGAGATTGGCTTGAGACGGTTCAGTAAATCCTGACAGGCTTAGATGGGAGATTTGACGGATCTGAGGATTTGACAAATGCTTGGGGGTGCGGTCGGGATGGATTTGGTAAATCATGGATGAGCGCCGCGCAACGGAAGCAATGAGGACGCGCGACGCGTGACGCGCAAGGATAAGGACGCGCGAGGATAAGGACGCGCGGCGCGCAACGCGCGGGGATAAGCACGCGCGGCACACGACGCGCAAGGATAAGGACGCGCGGCGCGCTAAGCGCGAGGATAAGGACGCGCGGCACGCAATGATGACGGTGCCAATGAGCCTGAGGATGAGTTGGAATTATTATTATTATTATTATTATTATTTTAGATGCCAGATGGTACGTTTGCGCAACAGTTTATGGATTGAGGTCTTAAGGTGGCCAGGGTGACCAGGATGGGGCACCACATCTCTCCCCAACTTACAGACTGTCCCTAGTCTCCTCCTGAGTTTGATGCCATAAAAAAAAGGAAAGAAAGATGATTGAAACCAAAGAATGGCCATTTTGATCTTGAGAGTGGTTGAAAACAAATGTGTCAATCCAACCAACAATCCTAGAAGTGGCTGAGATAAAATGAAGGAAGCCTCCCAGGTGCTCACATGCGTGGCATGAAGTAGAGTTTCACAAAACAACAAGGATCTTCCCCAGGCGGTGCACAATTGGGAGGACTTACTTCTGGACCAAGTTGCCGCCACAAGAATGAAATTTCTTGACCTGATCAGCAGAGAACCTTCTGGCCATCTGAGTACCATCCAGTTCCTCCAAAACATATGATCCACCTCTAACTCAACGGACTACTTGGTAAAGACCATTCCAGCCGTTAGAGAAAAGCTTTCCCCACTGAGTTTCCAAGGAACAATTTTAAGCCAATACCAGGTCACCAGGGTTTAAAGGGTCCCAGATTCAATTTAGGTGTTTATCTTCCCAATACTGAACTGATTTTGCTCTTGATTCCATCATCTTCTGATAAGCTTTGTTACGAATATCTTCACTCCGCTCCAGTTGCTTTGATCTGGCAACTAATAGGTCAGTAGTTGAGGAAACTTGTTCCCAAGGGATGCCCAAGAAAGACTCCATTTAAAGATCAAGAGGAAAAACAGCCCTCTGACCAAAGATGACTTCATAAGGAGAGTAACCAGTGGTTTTCTTGGTGGAAATTTGATCAGAGAAGAGAACCAAGGGGAGAAACTTCCGGCAATTCTTGCCACTCTCACCAGCCAATTTGAAAAGAGCAGCCTTCAAAGGAGCATGGCCTCTTTCCACCATGCCTTGTCCTTCAGGATAATAGGGAGTAGTAACTCTATGTTGTCCAGGGAGCAATTGGATCATTTCAGCAAGCTTTCCACCAAATTCCGACCCACCATCTGTAGAATAAGATTGGGCCAAGCCATAACGCATTGTCCAAGTCTCATGAAGGAAAGCTGCTACTGATTCAGAGCTGAGGTTCTTAAGAAACTTTGCTTCAAGCCATCCAGAAAAATCATCTCTAGCCACAATGAGGTACTTAGCTCCACCAGCCTTAATGTGAACCACATCCATAGCAATCCTCCCAAAGAAAGTGGACTCTCCAGTGGGGTAACAAATTTTGGCCGGGCGCCTAAGATCATGTTTCTGGCACACTTCACAACTCCTACACAATTGAGCGACGGATTTCTTCAGGGATGGCCACCAAAATTGTTTGGATATTTGTTGATAAGTTTTGTTTTCCCCGCAATGACCAAGGCCTTCATGGAGTTTTTCCAGGATTGAATCTTGCTTTGAAGGGATAGTGACCATAACAAGTGCACAAGGAGTTGCTCTTTTCATAAGCCTAGAACCTTGGACAAAGAATTTGGAGGACTTCCTTTTAAGGGACCAAAATCCTTTGGCAGAGAGATCAGGGGGTCTTTGGAGAGTTGAAAGGTACTGCTCTAACTTGAGCCAGAATCCTTTCTGGAAACCAGAGTAATTTTGGGAGGAGAAGGCAAAGACAGGGCGGACCAAGGGTTATTCCTCATCAAAATCCATTCCAACCACTGATTCATCATCTCCAATAGGTTGTCAAGATAAACCATCAGGCATGGTGAAATATTTTCCAGGCCTTTGAACAATATCAAAAGAGAAAAACTGGATGAAAGCCACCCAACAAGTCATCAGAGCATTTGGGAGGCTGGGGGCGTTGATCATTTCAATAATGGATTGTGCATTGACTTTTAACTCAAAGTGTTGACCCCAAAGGACAGTCTGAAGCTTCTTCAACATTTGGGCCACACCGCAGAGTTCCAGTTTTGGCTGGGAGTACCTGGATTCCACATCTGAGAAAAGAAGAGATTCATACAGAGCAGGAAGATCCAAACCATTTTCATCTTCCTGGGTAAGAACAGCCCAAACAGATTGATAACTTGAGTCCACTGCCAGCTTGATCTTGCCGGCTCCGGGTCCATAAGTGATCTTTTTCAAAACAATGTCTTTCCCAAAAAATGTTTTGAGCAACTGAAATGATTGTTTGCAGTCTTGGGTCCAAATCCATTCAGCATCCTTCCTGGTTAAGCGACCCAAGGGAACACAGATGTTGGATAGTGAGGGAATGAAGATCCTTACATAAGTTACAACACCTAGGAAACCTCTAACTTCTGTTGGATCTATTGGGGTAGGCCAGGAGATGATTTTGTTGAATTTAGAGGGTGCCATCCTTCTTACGTCCTTGCAGACTATATGACCAACGATTTCCAAGGCAGGGACACAGGCGGCAAGTTTTGATCCAGAGACAGTAAGGCCAGATTCCTCGATTCAAAACAAAATTCTTTCCAAGACAGTAGCTTACTCCCAGATAAATTGTTGGATTCCTGAGTGCCAAGGTAAGAGCTCATTATCATAGTCAGAAACTGGACCTTTAATCCCACCATCATCAATAAAGATACCCGCATGATCTGGGATTTTGTCCTGGAGGATCCACATCATCTGAGCCTGATAGAATGCAACCGGGTTGGTGGCACCTTGAGGCAATTGACTCAGCTGAAATTGGTCAAGGGGAGTATTGAAAGTAGTGAGGGGACGAGAAATAGGATGCAAGGATTGTCCATCATAGCCACCCATAATGTCTCCTAGACCATAGCAAGCTCTCCCAGAGAAGGATTCAACAAATTCTTCAGTGACAGGCGGCATGCCTGAGTCTTTAATAGTAACTTTATTAAGAGGTTGGAGATCATGAATTACTCTAAGTTTACCATTACTCTTTAGAACACAGAAAACAGGACTGGAATAGCTAGAAGTTGATTTTTTGTATAAACCGGTTCGGACTTGTTTGCGGACCAACTTGATGAATTTGTTGACTTTAGCAGCAGGGATTGGGATCTTTATCTTTTTCCAAGGGTCATGTTCAACTACGGGGATTATGTAAGGGAGACCATAGGATTCTTTCAAGAGATCTCTCTCTTCTTCACAGAATGCAATAGATTTTTCCCTCAGAGACAGAATTTTTTGATCAAATTTAACTCATCAGGAAGAAGCCATCCATCTGGAACAAAGTTGACCACTTTCAGATGTTCTTCAGTGACCCAACCAGAGGGAATAAATGGACCAGTGAGGGATTTAGACAGACCTGTTGAGGATGTAATCCCTGTTGAGGGAAATATTAGGGCAAATATTACTTATATCAATCCAAATCCATTACCAAAGGAAAGGGAAGTAAATTTGGATCATAATGGAAAAAAGAATTATGTAAATAAGTTTAATAACAAGGGAGTTATTAAAGATTCAATTCCTGTGAAACACAACACAGGAATGTCACAGAGGCTCAGCCTCATTCCGGTGACTCAAGCAGAGGAGCAGGACTACGGCTCCAATGAAGAAAATCAAAGGAAAAGAATAGATGAAATGCATCTATGGATTAAGAATGAAATGTACCAACTAAATATTGATAAACCATACCAAGAAGGGAAAAGCCAAAGCAAAGTAGAAAAGCCTGATGTCTTCAGGTTCACCGCTATTCCAGCTGTAAAACCTAGAAAGAGAAAGGTGCATTCAAAGTGGGCTTGGAATAAAAAGCACCGCCCAATAAATGCTATTGAGCATTTCAAATTCATAGCAGTCCCGGTTGTCACTCCAAGGAAGAGAGTGATACATAGTGCTATTAAGACAAAGAGGAAGAAAGCAATGTTGCTTTAATCCTCATGTTGTAAATGTCTTTTCCGTCTCTTCCTCCCTTATTGTAAATATCTTTCATCTTGTATTCATCTTGTGATTCCAGTCTTGTTGATGAGAGGCCCCTTCAATATAAAAGGACCTCTCATCCACCCACCATTTGTATGGGGACACATTCGTGATCTCTTGTTACATTATTATTACCAATCAATATTATTTAGTATTTCATTATTAACTCCTCCACCGCCCAAATCGCTAATCGCGACAAGACCACAGTAAGGATTGTGGGATAGAGGAGGATGCATAAGAGGAGGATTGAGGTTGAGAGGCATTGGTTGGTTGACTGGCAGGACCTTCTTTGCAACTGGTTTGTACTTGGTGGCAAAGGAGAGGAATCCCTGCTTACTCCAAGCATCAACCAGTGATACCTTACTACAAAAACTGAGGCCATATTCCAACATCTTCCAAGTCCAATGTTCTGCTACGTCCTTCAAAGGTGCCTTCTCCATAAAAGAGGATCCAAAAGATAACACATTGCTCACATGTGTGGCACAGGATAGAGTTTCAAAAACGACAGTAGTAGAAGCCCTTGGTGGTGCACAATTGGGAGGAATTACTTCTACCCCAAATTGCCTCCACCTAAGACCAAACTCCTTCATACCAAAGCCACCAAGAAAAGAATTGAGATTGAGATCTAGTTTAGACTCATTGCGGAGATTAAAAACTGGAATAGAGAATGAGTGATCAGGCTGAAAAAAAAAGGAAAAGAAGATACAACAGATCCAGACAGAGAAGAAATATTTTTGGATTTTTCGGATTTTTCATGTGTTTGATTTATGATCTTATTTGGATGAGAAGCAAATGATGAGGAAAAAGAAAGATATGCCTCTAAGATGGGAGTTGGTCCATGAGTTGAAGTCTGAGGCTGAGAAGAATTACAACTATCAGTAGGGCCAACTATTCTGCTAAAAAATGAGGATGAAAGGAATGAGAGTTTTCTTTCTGCTTTCCTTTCAGGACAGATTTGGGAGGATGACCAAGGAAGTCTCTTTCCCAACGACCAGAATCCAAAGAACAAAGGGGGACTTCAATCTTTCTGCCATCAGCATCAGGGAGGAGAATTCTCTCCCCAACTTGATCAGAAAACATCAGGGTAGCACCAAAGTCCATTAAGAAAGGCCTTCCAAAGATCAAGGGACCATCCAGACTAGTGGTCCAGAAGTGACAGGTGCCAACAATATTTTGACCAATTCAAACAGGAATATCCTCAGAAATACCAACCTGTTCACAGGACTGATTCCCAATTCCATAAATCACAGAGTTGAAACTGACCCTTGGGCTAAGTTGAAGCTTGCAGGCCATGGAGTCCGAAATCAAGTTGAGCTGAGAACCCAAATTCACAAGGAGAGAAACCATTTTAGTTGAATAACCAAGAAAACATGGAAGGAAACCAAGAGGACAGGAATACAGGTTGGTATCTGAAGAGGGATCTGTTCCACCAGAATCCTCTATCAGAGTACCAGAGGAGACCTTAAATTTGTCCAGACCAATCTCCACACGTCAATGAGAAACCCATTTCTTCATCCCTTCTGCCACAGATGGAGAGATTGACAGGAGTTCAGCCACAGATAGATCAGGGATTTTAAGATCAGAAATTTTCTTTAATACTCCTTCCACAGCATTAGGGTGGTCCTGGGAGATGCCCCTCTCAAATCAAACTTTGGACTGGGTGGAGGGAGGAAGATCAGCTGTAATAGGTGATGGAAGAGGATCTGAAGGTTGGGAAGGTTGAAGAGGGGGAAGATCAGAGTTGTCCTGGAACCTTTCCATAAGTGGTTCCCTTTCTACTTCCAAGTCTTCTGCATCAGAGGAAGGAGGCTTAGGTGAAGATTGATGTTTAACGGGTTTTTGCAGAATTGAGGATGGAACAGGAGGAGACTTATGAGGTTTTGGTTCCTCATGGCATTTCCTAGCTGGATTGGATTGATAGGTGCCAGGGAAGCTGGAAGAAGTGATAGCTGGGGGATACCAAGGTTGCAGAGTTCCACAGGATTATCAAAAATCCACAGAGACCAAGGATGCCTTCTTAGGAGTTGGTGGTTGGTATGAGGCCACCACATGACGGATTGGTCAAGAAAAATCAAAAGGGATCAAAGCATCATTAGGAAGGAAAAAATTATTTCCCTTCTGCTCTACTAACTTCTCCTCCTTGTCCTTCTGGAGTTCAGGGAATCTACCAGTACCATGGCCTTCCCTATGGCAATAATAACAGACTATAGTAGTCTTAGGAACAGAATTAGCAGGTTTAAGAGTGGCTAAAGAGGATATTTTCTGATCTATTTTATTCTCAAATGCCTGAAGTAATTTAGTGATTTCATCTATAGTAGGTGTCTCCCAGTGGGTTTGAGGATTGGGTTTAGGTCTGCGATTGGCTTCCATCTTATTCATGATTTCATTAGATGCTTGAAAAGAGGGGGCAAGGACTGGTTCAGTGATTTTAGGTTTTTTAAAGGTGAGAGCTGTTTGACCTTTCATCACTTTATCCACAGTATTCCTAAGAACCATGAAAGCAGGTAGCTTCAACCAATTGTCTCTTGTTGTGATCATGGATCCAGATTTCACCAATTCATCCTTAATTCGTTCCTGCACTCCTGAAGAGAAAGACTGAAAAAATTGCACTCAAATTTTTTCCAACTTATCAATGTGGTTGTTCTGGATAAGATAGTACTGGATAGGGTCCCAAGAGTTTCTTAAAGTCTGATGGTCAGAGGCTGAGGAGATACCACCATTGGAGATCCATTGAGAAACCAGGGCATCCAAGTCTTGCAAAGTAAATCTTGCCACATCTATATTCCCCAATAGGCCAACATAGCCTCCTTCAGGAGCCACCAGTTGTGAGTTTCAAATCCTTCAAACAGTTTTATAACCTCCATAACTTTGTCAGATGAGATAAAAAACCGTAACTGATAAACCATATCATATTCACTGGCACCATTCACTTCTGCAGCCATCTCATAGGAGTCCAGGAATCGTTTGACATTGGTCCCATTGAAGCCTAAATTTTTGTTCTGAGGTTTGATTTTGACCATCTTGGCCCAAACAGATAAAGAGTATCCAGCAGATTCCATGTTGAAGGGTTCCTAAGAGATCCAAACGAGCAGAGTTCCAAGGTGGCTCATAAGTGTGGCAAGAGTAGAGTTTCACAAAAACAACAAGGATCTTGCCCAGATGGTGCACAATTGGGAGGACTTAATTCCGGACCAAGCTGCCTCCACAGATCAGATCTGAAAAAAGAACAAACAGAAGAAGAAAGGAAAAAAATTGGATTGGATTTCGGAGTTGATTCTTCAAGTTGGGACTGTAAATCCCAAGGTTTCTGGTTTGATCCCGGCCCGGGGGACCAAATTTAAGACTTCAAACGGTGCTAGGCCATGGCAGTTCTGCGGAGGGGAAAGGTGCTTTTTAGGCTGCCCTCCTGAGTGTTACAAAAATATTTAAATGTAACCAAGATCAAGGTACAGAACCTGGTAAATGAGGAATCAAGGAGTAGAGGATATAGATGATAATAGTTTGGTATCAATGGAACAGCACTATCTGAGACAAGATTATGCAGGAAAAAAACTTGAACAAAAGAAGTTAAAGTCCCCTTAGAGTTCAAAGAACAAAAGCTGTTGTATGTAAACAACGCCCACACGCTAATAACTCTGGTTGTCAGCAGAAGATTGGGGATGATCAACTCAAACCCAAGCAACCTCCAGTTTCTCAATGAACCTGACCAACTTTCCGCAATCAAGCGCTTGAAGGGTACCAGATAACTGTGGGTGGCTGTACAGGACAAAGCACAATGTTTAAGAAGCTCTAAAGCAAACATTAACTGATTTGAAGCAAGGATAACCTCAACACTTCTCAAGGGACTCAAGAGTAGGCTGGCAGAATGCAACTCCAAAGAAGCTAAGGGGAGGTATAACACTCCAGGTCTTAAGCTTAATAAAACCTCTTCAATCAATTGTTATTGGCTCCAGAAAAGTGATCAGGGATCAGGACCAGTATGGTCAGAGAAAGGGATCAAGGAGTGGTATCACACACTCAAAAATTCCAACAGACAGAATTTTTCTTCAACCAGCAAGGCTATTGGTTGCTGATAAGGATCAAGGATCAAGGGTTTGAGTATGGAAGCTCAAGGATCAAGGGTGTGCTGATTTCATGCTGGATGATTCCATGCTCCAATGATGCATCCAAAAGGCAGGGGAGAGTCCCTCCTTATATGGGCAGGATGCCATGTTAGACTATGTACAACGGATTCTACAAATAGAGCGAAAAAGGAAAGAAAATCATGTGTTCACTCGCGTCCGTCCGTGGATGGGCGCATGCAAAAATAACGGAATCACCCACCCCTTGTCCAAAGGCGGAAGAGGTGGGAAAGGGAAATGAACCAAACTGCCGTGGATGTCCGCGGGCGGTAGTTGACACTCTTCACCCCTTGTCCAAAGGCGGAAGTGTGTGGGAGAGCCCCAGGAAAGGTGACGGATGAAGTTTGTGAGAGCATGGAAGGGCGGATAGGAGATTGGCTCGAGACGGTTGAGAAAATCCTGACAGGCTTAGATGGGAGATTTGACGGATATGAGGATTTGACAAATGCTTGGGGGTGCGGTCGGGATGGATTTGGTAAATCATGGATGAGCGCCGCACAACGGTAGCAATTAGGACGCGCGACGCGCGAAGCGCGAGGATAAGGACGCGCAACGCGCAACGCGCGAGGATAAGGAAGCGCGGCGCGCGACGCGCGAGGATAAGCACGCGCGGCGCGCGATGATGACGGTGCAGATGAGCCTGAGGATGAGTTGGAATTATTATTTTTTTATTTTTTTTTTTTTAGATGCCGGACAGTACATTTGCACAAAAGTTTAAGGATTGAGGTCTTAAGGTGGCCGGGGTGTCCAGGATGGGGCACCACATTGGTTGGTGCGAGGTTGGTCACAGGGAAGCTGGCAGGGCGAATTGGAGACGGAAGCTGGAGGAGTGGTGCTAAGGTCCATTGTAAAGATGATGACCGGAGAAGAAGAATCAATCTTCTACAAGCCTGGTGGTGGTATGGCAATGGCAATGTCAATGAGGATGTATTGATGGATGATGGTGAGATGGGAGTGGGGTGGATGGTTTTTTTTTTTTTTTTTTTTTTTTTTTTTAATAATGCCTATGAATGATGAAAAATCACAAAAAAATTAAATTCTCCGCACTGGCCAGGGTGTCCAGGATGGGGCACCACACCAGAGAGGCCCATATGTGCATCCCATGTTGGATTACACTTATACATAGCACACGCATAAGTGAATATGTATTTTAACAAATTGTATATTAAAGTATTTTAATATTTTTCTAGAAGTAATCATTATCTTATTTTCGACATTTTTGGTACTTCAAATTATATTTAATAAAAAATATGTATAAAGGTTATTTAGGTATTTTTATATAAGTTTATGTTTTTTTAGACTATCTACTTTCCGGGGGAACATTTATTACATATGTACAATGTTCCCGTGTAGGTTGTAGCATGTTTACACAATACCTAGGTTTCTCAGGCTGCCTGTCACTTTGTCAACTTGTAGTTCTGCAGCTGCGTACTTTTCAGAGCCCCTGGGCTGTGTACACGGCTTTGACAGGGTGAGAGTGCT
Organism: Puccinia polysora; assembly: GCA_025617555.3. Lineage (NCBI taxonomy): Eukaryota > Fungi > Basidiomycota > Pucciniomycetes > Pucciniales > Pucciniaceae > Puccinia > Puccinia polysora. Next base: position 39,517,663 of record CM062616.1, on the reverse strand, counting down.
GTAGCTCTGCTGTGCGCGGGTGTATTGGCTTCCGCGGCTGCGTGCGGGAATTGTGACATAACACATTTCCGTCTTTAACTCCTAAAATATACACAACACCTCAATTCTGACTGGATTTTAGGTGTCAAACCTATCTGTGAAAATACATGTGCAATAATTAATTGGCAAAAAGTACCATTATGGTGCCGTGGCATTTTGGTCTTTCTTTCCTTAATTATTTAAAAATATAAGGAGTTGGATTTCAAGGGTGGGTTCATTGAGTGACCCCACCTAATTTTTGATGGAGAATTTTTTTCTGAAATAATATCCATAGTTTTCTTACTCCTTCTTAGCTTAATCTTAATATTATTATTTTTATGTTGTCTCTGTTACTTTTGCAGCTTGCTCTGCAATAGTAGCAAGCTGACATTACCCACTCCAAGATATGGCCATATCTGAAAAGAATCTGGAGCATGTAGGGGAAAAAAATTAATTCCATGTGTGTTTCAGTTCCTTTTTCTGGCTCTGTAGTTTCTAAGATGTATTGTTCCATCAGACATATTATTCTCTGATAACCATTCATCTTTGTCTGCAGATTCTACTTTATATCTTACTAAGTGTAGTCTAACATCTTTTCCTTGCACTTTCTCTTTCTTGTCTCTCAATATCCTGCTGGCTTTCCCTTTTTCTTTCACAGGTTCAGACTCTATTGGGATCATTGCTGGAGGGAGATTGCTACCTTCTCTTGGTTGAAAGGTTTTTACTAGGCTAACAGGAAATACTGGGTGTTTTCTTGATAATTCTTCACTCAAGATTACTTCTACAGAATTTTGTCCATGCATCTTTTTGATAACAAATGGTCCAACAAAGGCTGGTTTCAGCTTTCTGTTACCTGCTAAATTTTTGAAATTGGCAGTGGATACAAGATCTGATCTCCCTTGTTAAAGTCAGGTTCTCTGTGTGATTTGTCCCATCTTTGTTTGTTGTATTCTACTGCTTCTTCTACAAATTTTTGAGCATGATTATTTGCAAGATCTATCATTTTCTTGAAGTTAAGAGATGTTGAATGAATGGTGGCTAAGTTACAGTTGAAGTTATTCCTAGGAAGTTTTGGAATCCATTCTCTTTCTAGTATGTAAGGGGCTTCTTTGGTAGCAGAATGTTTACTGCTGTTATAAGCCATCTCTAGAGCTGGGAGCAGGCTTACCCAATCATGGCAATAACCATCTGAGTTTTTCTATTTTAGACCAAAGCTACAGAAACTTCTTAACATATCTTCTAGGGTCTTTATCATTCTTTCAGCTAATCCATCAGTTTGGGGATGGTATGCTGTAGAAAATGCTAAAGTAGTACCCAGTATATCATTTATATTCCTCCAAAACTAAGAGGTGAATTTGGGGTCTCTGTCACTGATTATAATCTTGGGTATACCACCATCAGCTATGATCCTATTCCAAAATAGTAGAGCTACATCCATATCACTATCTTCTTTGTGGTTAGGTAAGAATTTTGCCTTCTTAGAGTATCTGTCAACTATAACCAGGACAGAGTTATATGAATGAGTAACTCCAGGGGGGAGGGCGGTGACAAAATCCATATTAATGATTTACTATCTAGTTTTTGGTTCAGAGATCTTCTGTAGGAGTCCAAACCTTTTGCCAGTAGTTTTATTAGATTTTTGGCAAGTCTCACAGCTAGTAACATACTCAATAGTGATTTCTTTCCAGTATATCCACCATGCAGTTTGTTTTACTTTCTCCAAGGTTCTTTTAGTGGATAGATGCCTTAATGAACAGTTGTCATGGCATTCCTGGAGTATGTGTTGTATATTTTCTTTGTTGCTTAATACTAATACACTGAAATGTTGTTGTCTTTAGTAAAGGAGACCATCCCAAAAGGTAAACCTTCCTGATTTTTAGGGTTTAATTAATGAAGCAGGTAAACTATTTATCAGAGATGCTGCTTGGTATTTGCATTCCATAATGGTAATCAGCAGCTTGATGTCAGAGGAGTAGTTGTCCCTCACTAGATTGAAGAAAGCAGTATCCAATTCACATAAGTGGATCCCCATGATTGGAGCATCTAATGCAAAAAGATTGATGCTCAAAATAGGAAAGATATCTTGATCCTCAGGGTCATATGCTGGATTGCTAGAGTCATTAGGCAAAGCATTCCTACTTAGACTATCAGCATTCTGGTGGTTAGCTCCAGCTTTATGCACTATAGTCATCTGACCTCTATACTGTTGTATAGCAATTTGCCACCTGAGCATATGTCTGCTGGGGGTTTTCATTTTCATGAGAGTTCTTATAGCATTAAAGTCTGTGATCACTTGGAAAGTGGTGCCTTCTAATTAATAGTTTAGTTTTTCTAAAGCCCATACTAGATCAAAGCATTCCATCTGACTGGCTCCATATCTCCTTTCTGTGTCTTTGATCTGTCTAGATATAAAAAGTACTAGTTTCTTCACTGGTTTTTCTTCTTTTATTCTTTCTTTATGTAGAGCAGCTCCTAAACCTTCCATACAGGCATCAATGTAAACCTTAAAGGGTTTGGGGTAATCTGGTTGAATGAGTAGAGGAGTAGAGGTCATAGCTATTTTTAGGTCCTCATAGTTTTTCAATCTCTCATGTGTCATTTCAAAGAGAGTGTTATTGTTCCATATTTCATACAGACTTTTAGTTAGCATAGGAAACTGTTGGATGTACTGTCTGTAGTAACTTCAAAAACTAATGAAAGACAGTAACTCTGTTTTATTTAGAGGCATGGGTCTGTTCATGACAGTAGCTATCTTATTTCTATCAGCAGCTAGAGTTAGAACAAAGACTATATGCCCTAGAGCTTTCAATTCTCCATATCCAAAGTTGCATTTCTTCATGGATACTTTTAATCCTGCTTTAGAGATATTTTGGAGTACTTATTTTGATTTGGTTTATATGAGTATCCCAATCATCAGAATATATGATAACATCCTCTATATATACCATCATCTATCCTTGTCTGATGTAGGTGACTAGAACTGTATCCATTGTTCTCTGGAAGTTTGATGGGGCATTCTTTATACCAAAGGGCATCCTAAGATATTCATATATTCCCAAATGAAAAATTATTCTCATGAACTGTCTACTTTCAGGGCTTATAGGTATCTGGTGGAAACCTTTGAGCATATCCATAGTAGTGATATATTTAGCCTTGGAAAAGTTATGTAGAGCATGATCTATCCAGGGTATAGGATAATAATCTACCTGAGTATAATTATTGAGCATTCTGAAGTCTCCTACCATTCTTGACTTGTCATTATGCCAAGCTATGATTACAGGTGTGGTCACATCTACCTGCTCATTGTGCCCTACTTTCCTTAATATTTGTAAGTTTATCAGTTCTTGGATATGTTCCTCAAGAGCTATCCTAGACTTAGAACTAGAGGGATAAGCTTGTCTTCTTAGGTTTGGAGGATAAGGAGGCTTAATAGTCAATTTTAATACCATTTCATGTCCTTTGATATCACCAATGGGATGATATTTAGTACAAAAATCGTTTTGGTTCTCAAAGCAGACAGTCAATATATCCTTCTTCTGTTCCTCAGAAAGTTTCATGTTTAGAGCTGCTTGAGAGAAATATTCTTGATTAAATTCTTCTAAATGCTTTTTTTGAGTGGAAGAGGGGCAGTTAGATTGGATAGTGCATATCTTAAACTTCTTGTCCCAATTACCACCCACGGTAAAGTATCTCCCTTTACTCTGGAACACATCTATACCATATAGAAATAAAGCATCATTCCCTATTATCAGGTAGTGAGATAATCTGTTGAGCAATACCACAAATTCCACTTGTATTCTCAAAGATCCTTTGGTATGGGGTAATATTATAGGAGCATTACATACTTCAAAAGCATTCATGGTAGAGTGGCAAGAGCTAAACTTGGCTTTTGGGATGGGCAGAAGGTGTTCTTTACAATTGGGATCCCATTTGTTTAAGAATTCAGTACAGACACATGAGCAGAAAGCTCCACTATCCAGTAATAACCTTATAGGTCTGTCTTTATAAAATCCTGTTGCATAGCAAGTTTGACCAGTATTATAACTCTTACCACTCATAGGTTTAACTGTTAGGGGTTTAACATCCTTGATATGTCTAGGAATTATGGTAGGATCCCATTTTTGGGGAAAACCAGAGTCCCCATGGATGTTATTGATTTCTATAGAATTTCCTATATCTCCTTCTATAACATTACAGGTTTGGTCAAGATCAATTCACATTCAGAAAGGGATACTTCAGTATCAGCTATATCTTCATAGTTCTGATACCTTTCAACCTCCTGCTCTCCTTCCAAGACTGCTATCCTTCTTTTTGGTAATGGGAAGTCTTTTCTCATATTCCCTGTCTTGTTACAATTCCAACAAGTTCCAGGCATTCTCTCTTTATCCCTGTTATCATTAGGTTTCTTATTGTCAGAGATATTTATCCAAGGGGGTTGTTCTCTAGTTTTGTTATGTTGAAGTTCTCTTTAGGTCTAGAAGGGACCTTCTTTTCTAACCAATTCATGTCTTTGACTTCTTCTAACACATTGATTAGAGTTGGTAAGTCAGCATCCATACTCATCCTGCATCTTACACTATGGTTAAGATTTCCAGGTCACAAGTTGAGGAGTCTTTCATTTAATTCCTCTTTATCAGCATCTGGATAGAAGAAATCTAGTCTTCTTTTCTGTTTCAAGCACAATTTGTGAGGCTTATCCTTGAAAGGATCAAATGAGGAATTTTCGAAATTTTTCATCATTTTTCTTATCCACATTCTAGAACCAAATTGTTCTTTAATTAGAATTTTCCAAGAATTCCATGGTAAAGATCCCACTTCTTCCCTTTGACTAATAAACCAGTTTAAGGCTACTCTTTCAAATATTCTGGGAAACCTGACTACAGCTATAGCGTCTGGTAGGTCATAAGATTTTATGGTGTAGTTCATAAATTTAATTAGATTTATATGATTGTATTGTCCTTCACTGGAGAACTTAGGCCATTCAGAAATTGGGGGTAAATGTTTGAGGGCTTTTTCAATTTCAGGAGTAGGACTAGGCCTGAAGTTTTCACTCATATGCATTTCTAGTAAGGTTCGTGCCTAAGGAGTAGTTGTTTATCTGGGAGATTTTGGTTTTTCTGTGGTACTACCCAAGGGGTTGGTCAGACAGACTTTTAAGTCTCTAAGATCATTCTTGATCAGATTAAGTTGCAGGTTCACTTTATTATTAAGCAGATCTAATTTCTCTCCAAGGGACAGAATGGAGCTGTTAGTTGTATTTACCAATTCTTCTTTTAAAGGTTGAAAAGACATAATAAAATCTTCTTGGATACCTGATAACATATTCTCAATTGTTTTAGTTTGTATAATTTTACCTTGATTAATTTTCTCCAATAATTTTTCTGTATGCTCTTTAATATCTTCCATTCCTATAGCTTTTGTTTGGTTATGAATTAATTTGGCCACTACTGAGGTTAACTTATCCATTTTGTTTTAAACACCATCCAAATTTCCATAGCAAATCTGGAAATTATGGCAAATATCATTAGAGAAGGAAATAATTACATCAGAATTTGGTTTATACAAGTTACTGGCTTCAGAATTAGAGGATAATTTTTGTAGAAATTTTTCCAATTTTGAGCTAAAAATATTATCTGATCCCAATCCTTCTTTCTCTTTGGCTTTGGATAGGAAGAAGATCTCTTCTTTCCTGATCCTCTGCCTTTAAGTTGGGCTAATTGATCCCAAGGATTCCACTTTTCTATGGATTCTACCTCTTTCCTTGGAATCATTTTCTGAAGAGCTATCTGGGTAGCTTTTGCCTGGGAGATTATCTTTTTCATAGATACCATGTCCTCCTTGGCTTGGGCTTCTTTGAACTCTTCCCAATATTTCACATGCTCTCTGACTAAGTCTTTCATCCTGGCTTACTTGGCCAGATTCTTCTGGGGTGGCTGCAGGGAACCTTCTTGTAATGGAGGGGGGCTTAATTCTACTACCTTCTCCGTCTCGAGGTTGGGGGAGGGCAACAGTGCTTTGGGCTGTTCCTTGTCCACCAACATTTGATTCACAGGTTCCAGTCCCCTCATGGTTGTCATTACTGGTGGTCTCACAGTTACTGGGGACTCCTGGCAAAGATCCATAGGAGGGAATTCTCCCTGAGGCTCTTTTTTTACGTCTATTCAAATTGAATAAAATGTTCATAAGTATTTTTCTAAAGATAAATCCATAAAAATAAGTTTAACTTAAGTTTATATTCAAAGGTACCAGGAATTTATTGGGATTAAATTGGTCCTTAATAGGTAATCCTATGGGGTCTTGGTGTGTTGCAATGAGGTCTTCACCCTTCCAATCAATATTTTCAGGGCGTCCAGGGATATCTGGGACTTCTTGATCCAAGAAATCAGCTTCAGTGGCGGTGGTTTCTGGTATAGGAGGGTTCACTGATGGTAAAAGGATATTTTATTGGTCAATAAAATATATTAATATTATTTTAATAAAAATAATATGGAAACACAATTGTTATACTTCCTTTTATATTTTTGAAAGTAATTTATATGGTATTTCTTCCAAGCTTTATGTTTCCTTAATAGGTCCTGGAAGTTGATATGCCTCTCAAGATCTTCTTGTTCAAGGAGTTTTTCTAGGTGTTTATGTGCAGAAGAGATATTAAGTTTCTCAGCTTGAGTAAAAGGTTCCCAACCAGTTGGTTTATAATTTTTAATATATTCTTCTTTTCTTATCTTTAAAAGATTTAAATAATAGATTATTAATTCTGCATTGGTTTTTAAATCCACTTAAAAAGAATTTAATGATAAATCACTGTTAAAAATTCAGATAAATTTAAATTTTATTTAATTTTACATGAAATGTCTGGTCCAAGGTATTAAATATAATAAAATGAAATATTTCCCAACCATATCCCCAATTTTCAGCCTCCTGGATGCCAATATCCTTGCTATCCTTTAGCTACCAGAGGTGATAGAGAGATGCATCTGGTTTTGAACATTCAGAAGAACTCAAGAGGAGGGGAAGGTCACCTAATAAATTTGCACAAAATCCAAAGCTCAGCAACAAAGATAATAATTATATTATTAAGAGATGCATCCAGTTTTAAACATTCAGACAAACTCATGAGGAGGGGGAGGTCACCTAATAAATTTGCACAAAATCCAAAGCTCAGCAACCAAAATAATAAATATATTATTCAATAAATGCAACAAAAATCTGTAAAATATTTGAATAAAGCTTATTGCAAGGTTGATTGGTTTGGATAAGGTTACATGTTATAAATCAATATTAATAAATTGATTATTAAATAAATTAACACAGGGGCCAAAATTATATTGGGGATCTTTAACACCTCCCTTCAGGGAATTCAGTATGAAAACATGTAGGCCTGGTTACTTTGGAACCTTTGATTTATATTCTTAAAGGATATATTTCCTAAAGATAATATGTATATAAAATAAACAGTGGAGTGGCAGGGCTTTGTAACCAAGTTTTCACAACAGAGAAAGGATAATAAGTCTCACTGGTATATTATTAAATCCTTTGGGTACCTTTTTGGGATGTGCACTAATGGGTTAAACCTGTTTACTGGGGTTATAAAGTTGTTCAGCAGTTTAAATTGATAAAAAGGGTTGGGGAGGGATATTATTCATCAGACTAAATCCATGAATCACTTCCTTATCTCTTATAATTATTTGATTACCTTGGAATTGTGTCTGGATGTAAATATAACTGGGTCTCTGGGTATCAATCACCTCAAAAAGGCTCTTTATTGATAGCTTTTTGAGTCCCAATAGTGTCCTTCTGAGGGATACAGGGGCTCAAAGGGAAGGACACTGAGGCTAGCAGGGTAACCAGTAGTAGCCTGTCACGTTTTCTTGGTTCTGTAGCACGGGTAGCATCTAATTCCACAGGGTATGGGAATTATTCTACTTTATAATTTATGTTTGGACGTGTGAATAACACTAATCTTTCCATTTTATTTACTATTTAATTAATTATACTTAGTAAATGTTCCCAGTATTTTAATAATTATTTTAATAGCCATTCCTACGGATAGTCTGATGTCAGTTGAGTTCTCATTATGTATTAAATAATTGGAGTAAAGTCATGATATTGATTTTACTCCTTATTTTCGAATTTCAGTTGATTTACTAAAATAATTACTTAAAAATATAAGTCATGGGTATTCATATAATATTTTTAAATCCTTAGTTTTCTTAGTATGGCACGAAAATATTGATGTCTAGAAGTTCTCATAATTGTAGATTAAAGTATTTCAATATATTTCCAGAGGTAGTCATTATCTTTGTTTCAACATTTTTGGTACATTGAATTATATTTATTAAAAAAAATGTATAAGGGTTATTTAGGTATTTTTATATAGTTTTATGTATTTTTATACTATCTACTATCCACGGGAACATGTATTACATATGTAGAATGTTCCCGTTTAGGTTGTAGGATGTTTACGCAGTACCTAGGTTTCTCAGGCCGCCTGTCACTTTGTCAACTTGTAGTCACGCGGCTGCGTACTTGTCAGAGGCCCAGGGCTTTGTTCACAACTTTGACAGGGTGACAGTTCTGTAGCTTCGCCGCGCGCGGGTGTATTGGCTGCCATGGCTGCATGCGGGAATTGTGACAGAACACATTTCCGTGTGTAACTCCTAAAATATACACAACACCTCAATTCTGACCAAATTTTAGGTGTGAAACCTATATGTGAAAATACATGTGAAATATTTGATTGGCAAAAAAGTACCATAATGGTGCTGTGGTATTTTGGTCTTTCTTTCCTTAATTATTTAAAAATATAAGGAGTTGAAATTCAAGGGTAGGGTCAGTGAGTGACCCTACCTAATTTTGGGTGGAGAATCCATTTCTGCAATAAATTTCATAGTTTGCCTACTCCTTCTTAGGTTGATTTTAATATTATTATTTTTATGTTGTTTCTGTTACTTTTGCAGCTTGCTCTGCAAGAGTAGCAAGCTGAAATTGGTTCCTTACTTCAGCAGATGTTGATGGCAATGGTGATATTGGAATGACATCCTCCTCATGAGCCAAGTTCTCCAGTTCTTCCACCCCAGGAATAGAGCAATCAAAAGAAGTAAGTGAGGGGTCCAAGGTTGGGTTTGAATCATCAATCAATGCGGAAGTAGACGTGATTGGAGCTGATTTGGTTTGAATATACTCCTTGGAATTGGATACGGGATGCTCAAAGGCAAAGGTTTGATCAAGCTCCTCATAGCTAGGCTGAGCATCCCCAGCCAAGTCCTTGGCATCAACTGAATCAGATTTTGGGGTGTCAACAGCAGCTAAATGGGTGATGTTAGTCTTCTTTCCAAAGATTTCATCCATTTTAATATAAAAAGGAAAAATAGAGTCCAACTTATCAACCACTGAGTTGATTCCCTTGGCTTTGTTGCAGTCAATTATAGCAAAGCTGGTGGAGATTGACATAGAGTGGGCCTTTTTGTACTTGGCTTGATAATTCTTGAATTTCTTCCTCATCTTTTTTGATGAAAGATCCAGCCTACCTTTGGTTTTATTCTTGAGTTCATCGGACATCAGGAGATAAACATTGACCTTAGAGGATGGAGGTTGACCAACGCTTGTTTCATGTTTGGATCCAAACCAAGCATTGTAGTTGGATAGAATTTTAGCCAGTTCACCAGGATAATGTGATCAGCTCTCTTGAGCTGTCTTGAGCCTTTGGAAGCTGATGGGGGAGGATTTTTGTATGTTGAGTTCCTGGGGGATGTTTGCTTTGGTCCATTGCATTGTTTAGTGGACTGGCAGGGGGAGGATTGCTGAGGGGCCATCATGAGAGTGATGAAGCAAAGAGGATAGCAAGAGATGAGAGTGATTAAGTGACAAGAGGGATAAAGCAATGAGAGTTAGGATGTGATTGAAGCAAGAAAGCAATGAGGGTGAGGGAGTGATGAGGATAGTGATGCAATGAGAGTTAGCTGGATGAGATGTAAGTGATAAAGGGATGAGAGTGATGAAGTGATGAGGAAAGTGATGCAATGAGATTTAGATCAATGTGATGAAAGCAATAAAGTGATGATATTGATGAAGTGATGAGGATAGTGATGAATAGATGAAGAGCAATGAATCAAATTTTGTTCTGATGAGGTTGGAGGTAGAATTTTTCCAAGGTTGGAGGTGGAAAAACAGGGGTGTAAGAATTGGACAGGTGGTGGAAGCCTTTATATAATTTACTTGAAAAGCATCCCTTATTTCCAGGTAACTCTGACACATCTGATGTGAAATAATTGGGTTTTTTTGATTTTTAATGGTGGTTTTGAAACCTTCCATTAAAAAATGGATTTTTTTCTTAACTCTGATACAACCTATTTATTTATTTATTTATTTATTTATTTATTTATTTATTTATTTATTTATTTATTTATTTATTTCTTTACTCATTTATTCATTCATTCATTCATTTATTTATTTATTTATTTATCTATTTATTTATTTATCTATTTATTTATTTATCTATTTATTTATTTATTTATTTATTTATTTATTTTTTTATTTATTTATATATATATAAATATACATATATATATTTAATTTAATTGATTAATTTATTGTTTATTTGTTTTTTATTTTTTATTTTTTTATTAAAATGAAAAAAAGAAATAACAAATAAAAAAAAGTAAAAAAATTTTAAATATATATATAATATAACAAAAGGCCACAAACAACTGTTTGCAACTCAGATGGGTTGCAAAAGGAGTTGTTCCCCTGTTTGCAACCACAGGGTTGCAAATTCAACATTGCCCTAATTTAAATGATTTGATTGATAAAAAGGTCAAGATGATGAAAATAAAAATGAATGATGAGTGAGTACAGAAGAATGTGTAGTAGGGGGATCAAGGGAGATGAGGGGCTCTTTTATGGGAAAGATAAATCTAATTTGGAGACATTAAATACAAAATAAAAAACATTTAAAACATAAGGATTAAAGAAATATTTCTTTCTTCCTCTTTGACTTAATAGCACTGTGTATTATTCTTTTCCTTGAAGAGAAAAACGGAACCACTATTAAATTGAAATGTTCAATAGCCTTTATAGGCCTATTTTTCTTATTCTGATCCCACTTGGAATTCAAATTTATCTTTCTTGGTGTGACAGCCCAAATAGCATTGAACCTGAAAGCTTCAATTTTTTTTCTTTTAATTTCTTGATATTGTGTATCCATTTTATTTTTAAAATTTACTTCATTCATTTCATCCTGAAGTAATAGATGTATCACATCTGCTCTTTCTCTTTGATTTTATTCAATGGAACTATCATCCTGTTGCTCTACTTGATTTTCTGGGCTGAGACTATATCCCTGTGGCATTCCTTTGTTTTGTTTCACAGGAATTAAATCTTTAATAACTTCCATGTTATTAAACATATTTACATAATTCTTTTTTCTGTTAAGTTTTTTCTGTGTTTCCTCACTGCTGCTAGGCTTGCTTGCGCTTTGTGGGTGAAGATACTTCAATTTTTATCTCCACTTCTCTTGGGTACTCTCTTTTCTTGACTGATTCACACTCATCCTCCTTTCCATGACTCACCTTATTTTCTCTTTACTTGCTCATATCCTCTTTTCCTTCACTTGTCACTTACCCATGAATCTCCAAGAATCTCAAGCCTTTTCTGTGTTCCTGGTGAGATATTAATGTCTTTTTTGTTTCTTTTTGTATCTCTATCTTCTTGTATTGACCAACATCCTCATTCAGTCTACCCACATCATTCCGCCCTATAATACTTCAACAACTGCTGCTCCTAATTTTTCCGCAAAGTCCAGTGTCAATTGTCCCCAGCCTCATCTCATTATTCTGGATGTTTGTGTCTCACAACTACTCTTGTTGTTCTTTGATTGGATGTTGATCTTGTTTAATTTTCTTAGTTCCCAGTTTGACGTTTTATCAATTCCTCAATCAAACACGGTTAAAAGCCAAAAGACTCTCTTGCAACTCTATCTCAAACCCCGGAAAAACCATACAACTGGGAAATGGTGGGTGGATCAATCTCAGAAGGATTTAGGCAGGGAATGCTGAAGACTGATCTTGACGCAATCCCAAGATTCAGCAAGGATAATTACAGCGTTTGAAAAGACCAAATGGATTCTGTCCTGGATTTTTGTTGATGCTTTGGGCCCATCAAAATTGACTCTTTGACGCTGGAAAACAATGTTAACAATGAAATCAAACTTCTCATTATCTCTAGGCTGGAGGTGTCTACAAATGATAAAATTGTTACTCCTCAAAACAAAAATTCTGCAAAACTTCTATGGAAGGCTATCATCAACAAATATGCCTCTTTTCAATCGTCTAATTGAGCTTGAATTTCTAACAACTTCTTATATCTGCAATTTGTGTTGGAAGAGATAGAAGATTTCATTACCAAGGCAAAAGTGAGTCTAAATAAAATGTCTGAAGTCGGAATCATCCTCCCAAACATCATCCTGGCATACCATCTACTTTTTGAATTTCCAGAATCCATGAAGGATCTTAAACCTCAAATTATGCACACACACAATGAGCTTACGGTGGAGTATTTCTTCAACCATTTAACTAAACTAAATAATGAATCCTGAGCACAGACTACTCAGGATAATCAAAGTTGAGGACAGAAGTTTCTCTTACTAATACCAAACCTTCTTTGCCAAGTCACTTTGAGAAACATGGAGAAAGACAGAGATTCACCAAAGGATACCACAATTCTAAAAAAGAAAAGAATCATTCCCCTGATAACTGTTGGCATCTGTATCCTGAAGTGGCCCCCGTTTGGTGGAAAGAGGATCAAGCTAAATGGAAATCTTGAAAACATCAAACAAAAACAAACCCTGTAGCTCACTACCTTGCTCTTCTCACAATGTGGATTGATCATGGAAATCCCCATTCCAAGTTCTTACTAGATAGCAGAGCATTGATACATATGATCAATGACAGCCAATACTTCAAGGAGATTTCTCCCTGAAATGATCAAATCATCAAAACTGGAAAGAAGGGAGCAGAACTTGAGTTAAAAGGCAGAGGCAAGGCTGTACTCATCTGGGAAAACGTGACGCTCAAAATATCTAACCTTTTCTATATACCCAGTCTCACAATCAACCTGTTGAGTGCAGGAGCTCTCAATCAAGCAGGTTGCACTCTGCAGGCAAGTCAAAATTGATTTGATTTCTCAAAGGATGGACACAAGGTGTTTGGAGGGAATATTGTAAACAATTTATATTCTTTAAAAACCCCCTTTTTGATGCACTTGACTTCTTAATCACTCTGCAAATCTGGCTTTTACGCCGGAAAAGGAACTTATGGAAATTGATCACAATTAGGGGCATGCATCAATCTCAAGACTGAAAGGTTTCACAAAGCATATTCCATCCAAATTAAAGAGAAGGTTTGAGTTTATTCACTGTTTCAAGGGTAAAATCACCAAATCCTCATTTAAAGAAACTTCTACCAAGGCAGCTAAGGTGTTTGAACAAATTCACTTAGACCCAATGGGAACTATTAAGCCACAATCTAAGGGAGGCCATTGCTTCATCCTGACCTTGGTAGACAGCGCTTCTGGATACATTGGTGTGTTTCCTATGAGCTCAAAGGAGGAAACTCCGGATATTATCATTGAATTGATAGAAAAAGAGTATCAACAACGGGGATATTCTCCTTCAGAAGTATGTTCAGATGGCGGGTCTGAATTTTTCAATTGTAAACTGTAAACATTCTAAAACAAAAATCATATTTTCCAGGTTTTTTCCGATCCCTATCATCCGGAGCACAATGGAAGAGCAGAGCAAGCAAATAGGACTATCATTAAGTCAGGAAGAACCATTCTGAAGGATGGTCAAATTTAAGCTAACCTGTGGCACAAGGTAATCAAATCAAGCTCTTTAGTGCTCAACCAGATCTCCAGTGAGGATAACTCCAACTTGCCATGGTTTCAAATACATGGATATACTTTTCCTGCATCATACCTGAAACCCATAGGATGTCTGTGTGTTTACCTACTCTCACAATGCAATAAGGGATCAAAATTTAAGGCAAAATGAGAGGAAGGAATCTTAGTAGGCTTCAATCCTCTCTTCCATTTTTATTGCATCTGAACTAAATCTCATTCTGTCATCTCCACAAAGCATTGGAAGTTTTTAAAAATGCCTAATCCCCAAAACTCAATCCTGAAAATCACAACGAATGAATGGGAAGAGGGCGCTTTTAATGTGGAACCAAAAACCTCAAAGGATCAATATATGGATATCTATCAACAAAGGCACAATCCTGCCTTCACAGAATATAGATCTATTTCTGGCAACAAGTTGCACTTGGAGTCTGATTGTAATTCCTTGTCAGACTTGGAGTCATCAGAAGCAGATGCCCCAAGTTTTCACGCCAATATGGCACCTATTTTTCAACATCCTTTTACACAACCTCAGTTTTCAGAACCTCTACCTCCTACTTGACCCACTAGAAATCTCAGAGATTGCTTCTCAATAAAGCCACTTCAGCGTTACGGGTTCTTTCACTACTACAAGCCCAAGAGTTATGATGATGCTGTGACGTGTGAAAAAAGTAACAAGTGGATTTCTGCCATGGATACAGAAATTTTGTCTATCAAATTCTTTAATGTTTGGGAGGATTATGAGGGACCATTACCCTTGAACCCTCTCTGGACTACCTGGATTTATAAACTGAAAGAAAACTGCCATGGCAATCCGGTCAAGTACAAGGCTTGTCTCTGTGTGCAAGGTTTTAGTCAGATTGAGGGACTAGATTACTTTGAAACCTTTTCCCCTACAGGTAAACCATCAACTCCCCAACTGCTACTTGTGTATGCGCTGAAGTCCTCACAAAACGTTTTTCAGTTCAACATGAAAAGTGCTTTTTTACACTCAAAAATAGACAAGGAAATAATTATCCAATCTCCCAAAGGCTCAAATCAACTCTCAAATTTCCTTAAATTAAATAAATCATTGTATGGATTGAAGCAATTGCCCAAGAACTGTTACAATACTTTAACAGCATGGTTCAAGTAAATTGGTTTTTACAAATTGACTTTCAATCCCTGTCTTTACTTGTCAAAAGAAGGTAAATCTAGACTATTCTTTCATGTAGATGATTTGATCTTTCTAGGTGATGGTCAAGAATTTGAAAATAAATTCCTGCAAAAATTCAAGTGATCTACGTTTCAGGATCTGAAAACCATTATTGGGATGAAAATAGAAGTCAAAAACAACAGAATACTACTCAGTCAACCAAATCACATTCAGCATGGACTCAAAGAACTGGTTCTAGCCAATGGTAAAGGGTCATCTACACCCCTCACTTGCAATCTTCAACTTAAGCCTGCCTCTGACAAAGAACACAAAATTTTCATGTCTCTCAATATCAACTATTGGTTGGTTATAGGTTTGCTTGACCATATATCATGCTACACCAGGCCTGATTTCAGCTTTGCAGTGTTGAGTTTAGCTTGATTCAATGTTAAGCCTGGTATTACTCACTGGAATGAATTAAAGAAAACCTGGAAATACCTGAAGTCAACTCAACACTATCAACTTGAACTCAAACATGTTCCTCTATCAAATTCTTTTGAAGTGTTCTTGGATTCATCTTGGGCGGATGATCTCAATACTATAAAATATCACACTGGATACCTGGGCATTGTATTTGGAAGCCTTGTTTCCTGGAACAGCTGTAAGCAAAAGAATATTACATGGTCCTCCACAGATGCTTAATTAAATTCATTGGTAGAGTCCTATCACAAAGCAACATGGATCAAGGCCCTGATGAATGAAATCTTCTCATAATTACTAAAGATCATTCCTCTCAATATTTATAATAGTGGTTTAGACAATAAGATCCGCAAATTTGGCGCAAACTCAAAAACAAGACATCTGTACTTAAGACTAATGGAATGAGGGAGGAACTCTATGCTAATAAAATTGAAATTGAGCTCATAAAATTGGCACAAATGCGGGCCAACTCCTGAACCAAATCATCCTCCACTCAGAGTCTTTCATTTCTGTTTTCCTTTCTTCAATCAAATGCTTCTTAAATCTTCTTCTCATAATATCTCATTGGGCATAGTGAGGTGTTAAGTTTTTTCCGTGTTTCCTCACTGCTGCTAGGCTCACTGGTGAGTTGTGGGTGAAGATACTTCAATTTTGATCTCCAATTCTCTTTGGTAATCTCCTTTCTTTACTAAATCACACTCATCCTCCATTCCATGACTCACCTTATCTTCTCTTTACTCACTCATATCCTCTTTTCCTTCACTCATCACTTACCCATGAATCTCCAATACTCTCAAGCCTTATCTGTGTGCCCAGTGAGATATTAATGTCTTTTTTTGTTTCTTTTTGTATCTCTATCTTCTTTTATTGACAAACATCCTCATTCAGCCTACCCACATCATTCTGCCGTATAATACTTCAACAACTGCTGCTCCTAATTTTTCCACAAACTCCAGTGTCAATTGTTCCCAGCCTGATCTCAGTATGACGGAATTTTGTGTCTCACAACTACTCTTGTTGTTCTTTGATTTGATGGTGATCTTTTTTCATTTTCTTAGTTCCCATTTTTATGTTTTATAAATTCCTCAATTTAACATTTTCCATCATGATCAAAATTTCTTGCTCTTTCCTTTTGTAATGGAGTTGGATTTACATCAGAAATATTTTCACATGTATTTCCCTCAACATGAAATACCAACACCCAAAATCAGTCTCCACAAAAGATTAATCAGACCAAAAAAGATCTTGATTATAGATAAATTGAAATCTCAAAGAGGTTTCCCTTCCCAGTAATTTATCAGTCTTAAATTTTGGATAAACTAATTCTGTGTTTATATTTCAGAATAGAAAAGTTTGTACTAATGAGGAATTGGGAAGATTAATCTAAAAATCATATTTAAACAATAAAAGTTTTCCTGAGTGACTGAGTGGAGGAAATTATTATTATATACAGAATACAAATTCTCCTGAGTGACTGAGTGCAGGGTTTACAGGTAATAAATATATAGGATATCATTATAAAATAATTATTTTAAATCCTTATAAACTAATTATTGTATATAATTATAAACTAATTATTTTATATCCTTATAAAATAATTTTTTATATCTTCATAAAATAATTATTGTATAGTTTAATGTATTTCCCATCTCAAACATAATTTACATTATAATTATATAATGGTCTTCCATATTTCATACTTGAAATTTATGCTTCCCCTACTATTTGGAGCCAAGCATGTTAAGGGGCTGACAAATCCATGTTGAAAAAAGGGTATGAAAGATGAATTTTGTCTGTGTGGGATCCAAAACTTTCTAAAATTTTGAAGGGAACAATGGATTTTCTTCAAGCTTTCTAAAGGAATACTTGGTTTTGATATTCTTTCTGGAAAAACCAAAAAAATGGAAAATTTTCAAAGGTGTTCAATTTCCTATTGCATGGTAAGGCTTGATTTTTCTTTTATACAATAAGCAATTGAGTGGCCTGGATTGAAAATTTGCAGTTTTGCTTCATGAATATTGTGGCCTGAAGGACCTTTTATGGTTGAATTCTGGCACCCAACCTGGGGTGATTAACTATTTTCAGAGCAGAAAGGGAATTAGCCTGCTGAAGAAGAACTTTAATTAACCCATGAAATTTCTGCGCTGGCTGTTAATTCTGAAAAATCACCCTTTTCTTTAGTGAAAAAGTGGAAAATATAAGATTCTATCATTTAATTTAGTCTCCCAGTTTTCCCATCAGTTTTCAGGTGAAAGGAGGTGGAATATGAAGTGTAAATCAAGATTCAAGATAACAACACTGCTTTCCAAAATTTTGAAACAAAGGTGTTTCCATGGTCCAAGAAAATCATTCCAGGGAGGATGGGGTAAAAAATGAATTTATAACAAAAGCAGCGGGCTACGTTCTCTGATTAACTGGATTGTTTTGTTGGTATGAAGTGTGCACCCTTGGTGTGATGTTCTAAAATCACCTTAATGGATTCAAAGGGACTACTTTAAAGGAGATCAAAATAAGATCTATCCCAATAGTTTACCAAGGTCTATCTGGTGGCTCCAAAGTTTTTAGAGGGTTTTTCTTTAGCTTTATAGAAATATTTTATTGGAAAGAAGGAAAATTCTTGATGTATTCTATCACATCTTTGTCAATGGGGGGCAAATCAAACATCCTAAAGATATGATAAAGGGTATTAAAGATTACCTAGTTTCCCATCAATGGGGAGTAATTAAAGGAAGAAATTTCATTCCAGAAAAGTAAATGTAGAACAGAAGTATTCCCTCAAACCCAGAGACAACAAACCTTCCATTTTCTTTTCAGTAGTAACACTCCTTTCAATTTGGATATGGATCATATTGACTGAATAAGGTCTAGCTTCTGGTGATGGATGGAAGAATTGGTTTATATTTTTATCAAAATAATAGGTCTCTTCATATGGGATATCTAAATTGGAAGGATAATCTCTGTAAAAACTTGGTTGAAATTGGGGAAAGCTTTTTTGGGGGGGGAGGTATTTTTCTGGAATACTGATGCTGGTCTAATGAAGGGACTGGCTGTATTGAAAGATCCTTTTATTTAATGAATGATCAAGTGTAAACTGGAAATAACTAAGGATTCTGGTATTGATTAATTATCATAGGTTTTGATGATATTACTAAACATTCATTGGTGTGGCTGGTTCTATCAGACAGGTATTCATTTGAGGAAGGCTGCAATATCAGCTCCCATCACTATATTGTAAAATTTCTAGTAATCCATTGAAATTATCATGGCTCTCCAGCTTAAGTTTGGAGGGAAGGAGAGGGGGGGAATCAAAGCTTGTGGATTGGGGGGGTGTAAAAATGGCTCTCTGCAGGTTTGGGGTGGGATTGAGTTATGGGTTTTTTTTTCTTGGGTACACATGGTTTCCTGCAGGAGAATGATGGTTTTTATTTTACAATTCTTGTTAGGAGCCTGATTCCAAAGTTTTGCCCAAATAGAAACTTGATTTTTGTCCTCAGAGGTCTCATAATAAATTTGACTAAAATAAATATATAAATAATTTGAAAATCTTCAATATTCCACAGTGTCACACTTTCAACTCAAGGGTTATTGTTTTGCCACAACCTTTAAATGTCTCCTCCCCTCAGTATGATTTACCTCAGTCTAATATAATGACACCAAAAGAGCAATAAACATCATTTTCAGTCTGATTAATATTTTTTTTAACACAAGGGACCAACTGATTCCTGTAACTCATTCACTTCTTGAAATTTTTCTTGCACCGTGAATTATCATCTACAACTATTACCAACTACACTGCCCTTGGATTTAATCCCTTGCACTTCTAATTTGTGGTTTGAAATCAAATATGAGCCTAGCTATCATCCTGATTCATTTCTGTTCATCTTTTAAAATTTTATTGAACTTTCTATAGCCACTGCCTCATTAAAATACTCACCTCAATAACAAGCCCTATTATGCTGAGGATTTACTTCTGAATTTTTTTCTCAAACTCAACAAATTAAAATAATTTATATCTTTCATTTTAATCCTATTTTTCCCTATTCACCTGCATTTTTACTCAATTCATTGTATTCTTTCATCCTAGCTTCCATCTTGATGAAGTTATTTAATTTAGTGTCTTAAATTTCCATACATTCATTGCATTTTTTCTATTACTAGCTGGATCTGAAATCCATTAATTTTTATCATTTCATCCTCATAAAAAATTAGATTAACTTAAAATTCAATGCTTTCTACCTGAAGAATTTTTTCCCAGTTAGTAAATTTCATACATTCTTTCATCTTGCTAAGACTAAGTCTTTACATTGATATTTTTCATCAGTTTACTCATCCAAAAATCTCCCCTCCCACCTTTCACTTGAATTTTAATTTCAAATTCAAACTCTGAATAATAGCCTTACTACCTTTGGGATTTCTTGCTGCATTGGTCATACTCTCATTTATGAGATTTCCACCTAATTCCTTGACCATCTCAGTACATGGGGTGTGTGGGTGCCACACATTTATTGATAATGAAGTAAGCCAGATTCAGACTAAGCATGAATCCATTTTTAAAAAAATGAGACCAAGACACAGATTAAAGGATAAAAAATAGACCATAATTAATTGCTTATTCAACAACAGAAATGCAAATAAAAACCAATCTAGACAAGTATTTGAGACTGGATTGAGGAAGATAGACCAAGGAATTTGGTTAATAGTTGAGAAAGATACAAAGAACTTTCATAGACTAAAAAAATTGATGTATTAGTTTTAAATGAATAATGTGACTCAAATAATTGCTGAGAAGATTTAAATGAGTGGAATATTTGTAGATAACGGTGTAAGACTCCAAACGGTGCTAAGCCGTGTCAGTTCTGTGGAGGGGAAAGGTGCTGTTTAGGCTGCCCTCCTAGGAGTTACAATAATATTTAAATGTAACCGGAATCAAGGTCCAGAACCTTATGGATGAGAAATCAAAATAAGGGAAGAGGATAAGAGTTGTTGGTAGCGATGGAAACAACACTATCTGAGGCAAGATGGTGCAGGTAAAGACTTGAACAAATAAGTCAAGGTTTGTTCAGAGTTCAATAGAACAAGGCAGTTGTAAGTAAAAACGCCCACAAGCTAATAACTCTGGTCGTCAGCAGCTGATTAGGAAAGATCAAATCAATCCCAACCAACCTCCAGGTTCTCAATGAACCTGCCCAACTCTCCGCAATCAAGCGCTTGAAGGGTACCAGATAACTGTGGGAGGCTGAACAAAACAAAAGCAATTTGTTTATGAAGCTCTAGAAGCAAATCAATAACAAATTTGAGCAAGAATATCCCAACACTTCTCAAGGAACTCAAGAATAGCGTGGCGAAATTCAACCTCAAAGAAGAAGGGAGGTATAACACTCCAGGTTTTAAGCTTAATAAAACCTCTTCAATCAAACGTGATTGGCTCCAGAAAGATGATCAAGGAGAGATCAAGACCAGTATGGTCGGAAAAAGGGATCAGAGTGGTATAACACACTCAAGAATTCAGGCAGACAGGAATTCTTCTTCAACCAGCAAGGCTATTGGTTGGTGATAAGGATCAAGGTCACAAAGGACAGAGTTTGAGTATGGAGGCTCAAAGGATCAAGGGGCAATCATAGATATACCCGGATAAATGGCTCAGATAGGTGGGGAAGGATGCCCACAGATAAGTTGATTACTGATGATGGTCTGATAGGATGATGGGATCCTCTGATGTTCTGGGATGATCCGATGATAGGAAAAAAGGCAGGGGAGAGCCCCTCCTTTTATAGACATGAGGCCCTGTATACTATGTACAAGAGAGATTTACAAATAGGTGCGGGAAAAAAAAAATGAAAACATAAAAAAATGAAAAATAAAAAAAAAATTACATGAGAGAAAAAAGAGATGTCGCCCGCGTCAAGAATGACCACGGGCAACCAGATGGACACCCGCAACAGCGGTCGCGGGTGTTGACAACGGTTGTCGTTGCCCGATTGGCGGCAACAACAGGGTGAAAGTCCCGACGGCTGCAAGCGGTCGGATTGGATGATGAGGATGAGATGGTCAATGGGGGAGATGACTTGGGGCGGAAACAGTAGGGGAAGCAAGGATGAGGAGCTGGTGTGGATGGTTCATTGGAGGAGATGAGGAAGGAGTGCTTGGGAGGAAGATGAGATGATGATGATGATGATGGATCAAACTTTGAGGTTAGTTGGAAGGGTAGATGGTGATGAGGTTCATAGTCACTCGGGGAGGGAGGAGGACGGGCTTTGATGTACTCAGATCAATTGGTCACATTGTTGAAGGGACAATGATCACAAGTGGGGGAAGAGGGTGAGGAGGAGGCGACGCGCTCGAGGAGTTTCTGCTGCCTGGCACGGAGGGCGATATTGTTTTTGAGTAAGGATTTACCGATCGAAGCGGCGATGCCGAGATCTTGTTTGGGTTTGCGGATGACCTGATCGGCGGCCAAGAGGAGCGCTTCGAGTTCCTCCCTAGTCTTAGCACTCACCTACTCATGAGTGATTGAGTTAGGATGGTCGGGATCGTATGGAGGATTGGAGGTAGGATCGGTGGTGGATGGGATTGTTGAAAGGGGTTTGACGATCGCTCGCGTTGCCAAAAGTCAGGGCCGCGAGCGCAAAAAGTGGGAGTTGAACATAGGAAGAGGGAAGCGAAGCGGAGGGACAGGCAAGAGGCCTGTCCTAGACCGCTAGGACAGGGAAGAGTTGAGAGATGGGGGGGAAATGAAGGTAACCATAGGGGTACAACTGAAATCCGATTTTTTTTTTTTTTTTTTTTGCCGTGGTGTCCCGGATTGGTCACCACATATCTCCCCAACTTACAGACTGTCCCTAGTCTGCATCTAAAATTTGAAGGGATTAAAAAGAGAAAAGCAGGGAACAAAAGAAATTGAAGCAAAGATTTGCCATTTCTTGATCTTGAGAGCAATTGAAGAGTTGAGGAAAATATCTTGATTCTTCCAAATGAACCCTAGAAGCGGCAGGAATAGAACAAGGAGGGCGTCCCAGGTTCTCACATATGTGGCATACAGTAGAGTTTTACAACAAAAACGCAGCAAATGACCCTGGTGGTGCACAATTGGGAGGACTTACTTCTGAGATAAGTTGCCCCCACGACAATGAAAATTCTTGACTTGATCAGCAGAGAACCTTCTGGACAACCGAGTACCATCCAGCTCCTCCAAAACATAAGATCCACCCCTAACTTGATGAATCACTCAATAAGGGCCATTCCAACAATTAGAGAAAAGCTTGCCCCACTGGGTTTCCAAAGATTGATTATAAGCTAAAACTAGGTCACCAGGGTTCAAGGGCTCCCTGATTCAATTAGATTGCTTGTCCTCCCAATACTGGACGGATTTTTCTCTGGCCTCCATCATCGTTTGATAAGCTTCATCACAAACATCTTCACTTCGCTCCAGTTGCTTGTATCTAGCAACTAACAGATCAGTGGTTGAGGACACCTCTTCCCAAGAGATGCCCAAGAAAGATTCCATTTCCAGATCCAAAGGAAGGACTGCTCTTTGACCAAAGATGATTTCATAAGGTGAGTAGCCAGTAGTTCTTTTGGTTGAGATTTGATCAGAGAAGAGAACAAGAGGAAGGAATTTGCGACAATTCTTGCCACTTTCACCAGCCAGTTTAACAAGTGCAGCCTTCAAAGGGGCATGGCCTTGTTCCACCATGCCTTGGCCTTCAGGATAATAAGGAGTAGTAACTCTATGTTGTCCAGGAATGGATTGGATCATTTCAGCAAGCTTGCCCCCAAATTCAGAGCCACCATCAGTATAGTAAGATTGAGCCAGGCCATAAAGCATTGTCCAAGTCTCGTAGAGGAAATCTGCCACTGATTCAGAGCTAAGGTTCTTAAGAAATTTTGCTTCAACCCATCCAGAAAAATCATCTCTAGCCACAATGAGGTACTTAGCACCACCTGCCGTAATATGAACCACATCCATAGCAATCCTTCCAAAGACAGTGGACTCCCCAGTAGGATAACAAATTTCAGCTGGGCGCCTAAGATCACGCTTTTGACAAACTTCACAACTCTTGCACCATTGGGAGACAGATTTCTTCAAAGATGGCCACCAGAACCGTTTGGATAGTCGTCGATAAGTTTCAGTTTCCCCACGATGACCAAGGCCTTCATGGAGACTTTCAAGGATAGAATCTTGTTTAGAGGGAATAGTAACAACAATAAGAGCACAAGGATTGCCTCTCTTCATAAGTCTAGAACCTTGAAAAAAAAAATTAGAAGACTTTTGTTTAAGAAATCAAAATTCCTTAGCAGAGAGATCGGGAGGTTTTTGAAGAGTTGAAAGGTACTGCTCTAATTTAAACCAGAAGCCTTGTTGAAAGCCAGAATAATTTTGGGAAGAAAAAGAGAAAATAGGTTGAATTAAAGGTTCCTCTTCATTGAAATCGGTTCCAACATCAGATTTGTTGTCCCCAAGAGGTCGTCGAGATAAACCATCAGGCATGGTGAAAGATTTTCCCGGCCTGTGAACAATATCAAAAGAGAAAAGCTGAATAAAGGCCACCCAACAAGTCATAGGAGCATTGGGAAGACTGGGAGCGTTGATCATTTCAATGATGGATCAAGCATCAACTTGCAATTCAAAATGTTGGCCCCAGAGAATGGTTTGAAGTTTCTTCATCATTCAAGCCACACCACAGAGTTCCAGTTTGGGCTGGGAGTATCTAGATTCTACATCTGAAAACAACAAAGATTCATAAAGAGCAGGACGGTCCCGACCATTTTCATCTTCCTGAGTAAGGACAGCCCCAACAGATTGATAACTAGAATCAACAGCCAGCTTGATCTTGCCAGCTCCAGGTCCATAAGAGATCTTTTTTAAAACTATGTCTTTACCAACTATCCTTTTGAGTAGCTGGAAAGCACATTCACAATCTTGGGTCCAAATCCATTCAGCATTTTTTCTATTTAGACGACGCAAGGGTGCACAGATTTTGGATAAAGATGGGATAAAGATTCTAACATAAGTGACAACACCTAGAAAACCCCTAACTTCAGTTGGATTGATTGGGGTAGGCCAAGAGATGATCTTGTTGACTTTGGCTGGTGCCATCCTTCTTCCTTCCTTGCAGACCACATGACCAACAATTTCCAGAGCAGGGACACAAGCCGCCAGTTTAGATCCAGAGACAGTAAGGCCAGATTCCTCGATTCGAAACAGAATCCTCTCCAAGGTAGTAGCATATTCCCCGATAAAACGACGAATTCCTGAATGCCAAGGTAAGAGCTCATTATCATAGTCAGATACTGGACCTTTAATTCCGCCATCGTCAATAAAGATACCAGCATGATCAGGGATTTCATCCTGGAGGATCCACATCATCTGAGCCTGATAGACTGCAACCAAGTTGGTGGCTCCTTGAGGCAATCGAGTAAGTTGAAATCAACCAAGAGGAGTATTGAAAGTAGTGAGAGGACAAGAAATAGGATGTAAGGATTGCTTGTCATAGCCACCCATAATATCCCCTAGACCACAGCAAGCTCTTCCCGCAAAGGATTCAACAAATTCTTCAGTAGCAGGAGGGATACCAGAGTCTTTAATAGTAACTTTATTAAGAGGTTGAAGATCATGAACTATTCTAAGTTTACCATTACTCTTGAGGACACAGAAGACAGGGCTGGAGTAACTAGAAGTTGACTGTTCATACAGGCCAGTTCAAACTCGTTCCCGGACCAACTTGATGAATTTGTCAACTTTAGCAGCAGGGATAGGGATCTTTTTCTTTTGCCAAGGATCATGTTCAACTACAGGGATGATATAAGGGAGGCCATAGGATTCCCGCAAAAGACCTCTCTCTTCTTCACAGAAAGCAATAGATTTTTCTCTTAGAGATAAGACATTTTTGATTAAATTTAACTCATCAGGAAGAAGCCATCCATCTGGACCAAAGTTGACCACCTTCAGAAGTTCTTCAGTGACCCGTCCATTAGGCACAAAGGGGCCAGTAAGAGATTGAGGAAGACCACAGTAAGGATCGCGAGATAGAGGAGGACGCATAAGGGGAGGATTGAGGTTGAGAGGCATAGGCTGGTTGACTGGTTGGATCTTCTTAGCAACTGGTTTATACTTAGTGGCAAAAGAGAGAAGTTCTTGTTTTCTCCAAGAGTTGACCAGAGATACTTGATTACAAAAGCTGAGTCCAAGTTCCAACATCTTCCAAGTCCGATGTTCTGCAATATCCTTGAAGGGTGCCTTTTCCATAAAAGGAGAACCAGGAGATAATACGTTGCTCACATGTGTGGCACAAGGTAGGGTTTTGAAAATGACGGTAAAAGATTGCCCTGGCAGTGCACAATTGGGAGGACTTACTTGTACCCCAAATTGCCTCCACTGAAGCCCATATTCCTTCATACCAAAACCACCAAAAACGGAATTGCAGTTAGGATCTAGTTTAAGCTCATTGCGGAGATTCGTACCGGAACTGAGAGAAGATTGATCAGACTCAAAAGTAGAAGGAAAAGAAGACACAACAGATCCAGAGAGAGAAGGAGATGGAGAAGAAATATTTTTGGATTTTTCTTTTTTGATATGTTTTTGTTTTTTAATATTCTTGAGCTCAGAAGAGAATGATGAAAGGAATGAAAAATAAGCCTGAGGGATGGGATTTGACCCTTGAGTTGCAGTCTGAGGCTGAAAAGAACTACAACCATTGGTAGGATCAACTATTCCCCTAAAAAATGAGAGGAACTAGAGTTATCCTTCTGCTTCCCCTTAAAAGATGATTTGGGAGAATGACCAGGAAAATCTCTTTCCCAACAACCAGAATCCAAGGAGCAAAGAGGAACTTCAATTTTTCTGCCATCAGCATCAGGGAGAAGAATTCTCTCCCCAACTTGATCAGAAAACATCAGGGTTGCACCAAAGTCCATTAAGAAGGGTCGTCCCAAGATCATAGGACTGTCCAAACGAGTGATCCAAAAGTGGCAGGTTCCCACAATATTTCGACCAATCCTGACCGGTACATCTTCAGCAATACCAACCAGTTCACAAGCTTGATTTCCTATCCCATACACTGCCAAGTTGAAGCTGACCCTAGGACTAAGTTTGAGCTTGCAGGCCATAGCATCCAAGATTAAGTTAAGCTGAGATCCAGAATCCACAAGAGGAGAAACAGTTTTAGCTGAGTCACCAAGATAACAAGGAAGAAAGCCAAGGGGACAGGAATAAAGATTGGCTTCTATAGAAGGACTGGTTCCACCAGAGTCCTCCATTAAAGTGCCAGAGGAGACTTTGAGTTCTTCAGGGCCAATTTCCACACGTCGACAAGAGACCCATTTCTTCATTCCTTCAGCAACAGATGGAGAGATTGATAGGAGTTCAGCCACAGATAGATCAGGAATTTTAAGATCAGAAATTTTCTTTAATACTCCCTCCACAGCATTGGGGTGATCCTTGGAGATGCCCCTTTCAAATCAAACTTTGGGGTGGGTGGAGGGAGGAAGTTCAGGTGACGCAGAATCTAAGATAGGATTAGAAGGTTGAGGTGAGGGAGAAGGATCAGGGTGATCTGGGAACCTTTCCATGAGTGGTTCCTTTTCCACCTCCATGTGTTCTACATCAGAGGAAGGAGGCTCAAGTGATGATCGACGTTTAACGGGTTTTTGAAGGATTGAAGTTGGCAAGGAAGGAGCCTTATGAGGTTTAGGTTCCTCATGTCGTTTCCTGGCTGGATCAGATTGATAAGTAGTCCCAGCAAGACTAGAGGAAGAAATAGCTGGAGGATACCAAGGTTGGAGGGTACCACAGGATGATCGAAATTCAAAGGAAGCAAGAGATGCTTTCACAGGGGGTGATGGCTGGTAAGAGGCCACCACATGTCGGATAGGACGAGACGAGTCAAAAGGGATTAGGGCACCATTAGGGAGGAAGTAATTTTTTCCCCTCTGCTCTACCAACTTTTCCTTTAGGTCCTTCTGAATTTCTTGACATCGTCCGGTTCCATGGCCTTCCCTATGACAGTAGTAACAGACCAGAGTTGATTTGGGGACAGAAGAAGGAGCTTTAGGCGTAGCTAGCAAGGAAATCTTTTGATCTATTTTGTTCTCAAAGGCCCTAAGTAACTTGGTGATTTCATCTATAGTAGTAGGTTCCCGATTGGAATTAGGATCTGCTTTAGGCCTACAATCTGCGTCCATTTTAATCATAATATTGTTTGACTCTTTAAAAGAAGGAGCATGGACTGGTTCAGTAGTTCTAGGCTTTTCAAAGGTAAGAGCAGTTTGACCTTTCATGAATTTATCCACAGTACTCCTAAGGGTAAGAAAAACAGGGAGCTTGAATCGATTATCCCTGGTAGTAATCATGGATCCAGATTTGACCAGTTCTTCTTTAATCCTTTCCTGCACAGCCAACAAAAAAGATTGGAAGAACTTTGCTTGAATTTTGTCCACTGTGTCAATGTGATCGTTTTGGATAAGATAGTTTTGAATGGGATCCCAAGACTTTCTAAAAATCTGATAGTCAGAGGCTGAAGAAATACCACCATTGGAGATCCACTGAGAAACCAGAGCATCCAAGTCCTGCAGAGTAAACCTAGCCACATCTATTTTACCCCAGTATGCCAACATAGCCTCCCTGAGAAGCGTCCAGTTGTGGGATTCAAATCCCTTGAAAGACTCGATTACCTCCATAACTTCATCAGAGGAGATAAAGAATTGCAACTGATAAGCCATATTGAATTCACTAGCTCCATCCACTTCAGCAGCCATTTTGTAGGAGTCCAAGAATCGCTCGACATTTGTACCGTTGAAGCCTAAGTTCTTGTTCTGGGGTTTGATCTTTACCATCTTAGGTCGAACAGAGGTGGTTGGAGTAGCGGGAGATGCCATATCGAATAACAGAGTTCCTAGGGGATCCAAAGAGCAGATTTCCAAAGTGGCTCATGAGTGTGGCAAGAGTAGGGTTTCGCCAAAAACAACAAGTATCTTGCCCGAGCGGTGCACAAATTGGGAGGACTTACTTCTAGACCAAGCTGCCTCCACGGATCAGATCTAAAAAAAAGAACAAACAGAAAAAGAAAGAGAAATCGGATAGGATTTCGGAGTTGATTCTTCAAGTTGGGACTGTAAATCCCAAGGTTGCTGGTTTGATCCCGGCCCGGGGGACCAAATGTAAGACTCCAAACGGTGCTAAGCCGTGGCAGTTCTGTGGAGGGGAAAGGTGCTGTTTAGGCTGCCCTCCTAGGAGTTACAATAATATTTAAATGTAACCGGAATCAAGGTCCAGAACCTTATGGATGAGAAATCAAAATAAGGGAAGAGGATAAGAGTTGTTGGTAGCGATGGAAACAACACTATCTGAGGCAAGATGGTGCAGGTAAAGACTTGAACAAATAAGTCAAGGTTTGTTCAGAGTTCAATAGAACAAGGCAGTTGTAAGTAAAAACGCCCACAAGCTAATAACTCTGGTTGTCAGCAGCTGACTAGGAAAGATCAACTCAATCCCAACCAACCTCCAGGTTCTCAATGAACCTGCCCAACTCTCCGCAATCAAGCGCTTGAAGGGTACCAGATAACTGTGGGAGGCTGAACAAAACAAAAGCAATTTGTTTATGAAGCTCTAGAAGCAAATCAATAACAAATTTGAGCAAGAATATCCCAACACTTCTCAAGGAACTCAAGAATAGCGTGGCAAAATTCAATCTCAAAGAAGAAGGGAGGTATAACACTCCAGGTTTTAAGCTTAATAAAACCTCTTCAATCAAACGTGATTGGCTCCAGAAAGATGATCAAGGAGAGATCAAGACCAGTATGGTCGGAAAAAGGGATCAGAGTGGTATAACACACTCAAGAATTCAGGAAGACAGGAATTCTTCTTCAACCAGCAAGGCTATTGGTTGGTGATAAGGATCAAGGTCACAAAGGACAGAGTTTGAGTATGGAGGCTCAAAGGATCAAGGGGCAATCATAGATATACCCGGATAAATGGCTCAGATAGGTGGGGAAGGATGCCCACAGATAAGTTGATTACTGATGATGGTCTGATAGGATGATGGGATCCTCTGATGTTCTGGGATGATCCGATGATAGGAAAAAAGGCAGGGGAGAGCCCCTCCTTTTATAGACATGAGGCCCTGTATACTATGTACAAGAGAGATTTACAAATAGGTGCGGGAAAAAAAAAATGAAAACATAAAAAAATGAAAAATAAAAAAAAAAAATTACATGAGAGAAAAAAGAGATGTCGCCCGCGTTGAGAATGACCGCGGGCAACCAGATGGACACCCGCAACAGCGGTTGCGGGTGTTGACAACGGTTGTCGTTGCCCGATTGGCGGCAACAACGGGGTGAAATTCCCGACGGCCGCAAGCGGTCGCTCGCGGTTGTCGGTCGGATTGGATGATGAGGATGAGATGGTCGATGGGGGAGATGACTTGGGGCGGAAACAGTAGGGGAAGCGAGGATGAGGAGCTGGTGTGGATGGTTCATTGGAGGAGATGAGGAAGGAGTGCTTGGGAGGAAGATGAGATGATGATGATGATGATGATGGATTGAACTTTGAGGTTAGTTGGAAGGGTAGATGGTGATGAGGTTCATAGTCACTCGGGGAGGGAGGAGGACGGGCTTTGATGTACTCAGATCAATTGGTCACATCGTCGAAGGGACAATGATCACGAGTGGGGGAAGAGGGTGAGGAGGAGGCGACGCGCTCAAGGAGTTTCTGCTGCCTGGCACAGAGGGCGATATTGTTTTTGAGTAAGGATTTACCGATCGAAGCGGCGATGCCGAGATCTTGTTTGCATTCGTGGATGACCCGATTGGCGGCCAAGAGGAGCGCTTTGAGTTCCTCCCTAGTCTTAGCACTCACCCACTCATGAGTGATTGAGTTAGGATGGTCTGGATTGTAGGGAGGATCGGAGGTAGGATCTGTGGTGGATGGGATCGTCAAAAGGGGTTCGACGATTGCTTGCGTCGCCAAAAGTCAGGGCCGCGAGCGCAACAAGTGGGAGTTGAACATAGGAAGAGGGAAGCGAAGCGGAGAGACAGGCAAGAGGCCTGTCCTAGACCGCTAGGACAGGGAAGAGTTGAGAGATGGGGGGGAAATGAAGGTAACCATAGGGGTACAACTGAAATCCGATTTTTTTTTTTTTTTTTTTGCCGTGGTGTCCCGGATTGGTCACCACAACGGTTGGGGAGATGTTGAGCAGGGGTGGCAAGCAGTTTCATTTTTATCACTATTTCTACATTTCATATGGGAATAATTTTTTCCATGCCCCCAATCCTTATTTTTTTGTGGTTTTGAAATCCCCACAACATCCGCCATCTGCACCGTTTTTCACAGGTATGAAAATTTTTGAGAAGTTGCAAGAAAAAACAAAATCACATAGAGGGTTATCTAAAACCTCTTCAATAGGGCATATCAAAGTTAGCAAAACTGCCATTAGAAAATGGCCTTTTTTTGACCAAACCCACCATTTTTAATGGGGGGATTTCTGAAATACACATACCCTCTAACTGGTGTATTTCAAAACCCCTAACTGGTGTATTTCAAAATGGCTGTTTTCATGAAAATGGCTGGTTTTAAACATCAAACCCCCCCTTATCATCCATCCACCATCCATTTCATGAAAAACACCCATCCACACCTCCACCTCAGCAAATCCATACTGATCCCATCTCCATCCCATCACACCCATCTCATCTCCATTGCTTCACATCTCCATCACATGAATCACATCCCATTTCATGCAAAAAACCCATCCACACCTCCACCTCAGCAAATCCATACCAATCCCATCTCCATTTCATCACACACATCTCATCTTCATCACTTCACCACCACTTCACATCTCCATTGCATCACACACATCCCATCATCATCTCATCACCCCACATCACATTGCCATCTTTCTCAACATGTCCAATGAAACTTCCCAGCAGCAATTTGAAAATGCAAAAAAAGCTGAATAAACATTTTTTATTATTTGACTCTGATTCAGAATCTGATTCAGACTCCAATTTGGAATCAACTTGGTTAGCTTTGAATTCTCTATTGGAAAAGAAACACATTGTTTCACAAAGACACACTCTCCACAACCCTATGTTTGAAATGCAAAAGCTTCATCTACTCCCTGACTTAAGCTTCAAGCAACTGTTCTAAACTTTATTGCCTTCATTCATGAAACTTTTGGAGATGAGGGAAGACCACCACATCTTCCAGAACAATTCTCAGAATCCTCAATGCAATCCATCTATCCAACTGGCTGTTGCTCTTTGTAGATTGGGATCAAATGAAAATGGAGCAGCAATTCATCAATTAGAAAATCTTTTCTCAGTTTTTGCAGAACCATTGACTTATACACCAAAAGAGTGATCATTTCTATCCTATCTTTCTGTTTCTCAGTCCTTTGTTGGAAAAGCAAAGAAGAACGCAAGGAGATATCTCAAGTAATGGGGACTGAAGGCTTTCCCGGTTGCATTGGTTTTTTTGATGGAACCACTATCCCCTTGAGTCAAAAACCCAAGATAGATGGCAACCACTATTTTGATTGGAAAAAAAGGCAATTGATTCATTTCCTTTCCAAATCCTTTGATAATACACTGACCAAATACTTTTTATTGGTTTGTATAGATACTCTGTGTCACTACAGCTTGTTTGTGATAACAACAAGAATTTCATATCCCTCCATGCTGGCATTCCTGGTTCTTGTCACGATTCATATGTTTTCAATTGGATGAGGATTTCCCAACAATCAGATAACTAATTTGAGAAATATCAATACCTTCTGGTCAATTCAGCTTATGCTAGTGTAAAATTTGTGGCTCCAGCATACCACAATTTTTCATTCAATTATCAAGCCAAAACTGATTTCAACTATTATCTTGCCCAATCAAATGTTTGGATTGAGCATGCCATAGGAATTGTGAAAGGAAGATGGGCCAGCTTACAGGAGATGCCAAAACAGCTACAAAATTCCAAAGACATTAAGATACTCATCAACTGGATTATCAATTGTGTAATCCTTCACAAACTTCTTGCCAACATCAAAGATGAATGGGAAGAAATATTTTAAGAAGATATTCCCAATCCTCCTCAAGTCATCCTTGTCTCATCTGGTACCTTATCTTCTGCATTTAGAAAGCAGATTCTAACCCTCACACTGGCTCACTTTGATGAGTAGCATTTGGATGTTAAATAGTTGAAATATCACATCACAAAATGTTTTGGCTTTGGTTGTTCAAATCCTAGGCTGACTCAGTTTTTTTTTTGCTGGACTTGGAAAAAAAACCAAAACTTCCAAACCACCCACCTCACCCCACCAAACCACCGGTACACTACTCCCCCCTCCTCACCAAACCACCTCACCCACTGCCACCACCTCCCCATCCACCTCCACCTCCAAGTTAACCTGTTCATCCTCCTCCTTATCCAGGTCCCCTTGTTATTTTCTCAGCTCCCCAGGAAAGCCCCCCCCCCTCCTCCTCCTCCTCTTTTAGGAGGTTTTTCATTGCTTGTTCCTTGCTTGGCACCTCTGGTAAGCACCCCCCCTGCTCCTCCTCCTCCTGCTCCCCTTCATCCTCCCCCTCCTCCTCCTTGTCAATCAATTGGCAATCAAACAATTGTTTGCTTGTGGTTTGATTGATCAATCAAAGGGAAAGCAAACAATTTTTTGTTTGGGGTTCAATCAATTGATCAAATGGCAAATGAACAATTGTTTTCTGTTTGATCAATTGGATTGAACTGCAAACAAACAATTGATTGTTTGTTGTTCAATCAAATGATCAAACTGCAAGAAAAAAAGTCTTTTCTCACAGATCAATCAACAAGGAGGAGGAGGGGAATGATTTCCTGCCCCCCCCTTTAGCTTCTCCTCCTGATCCCTGATGATTAATAGGCTACTGATTTTTTTTTTTTTGGATAGGAATCCACCAGTATTGTTTTTTTATTTTCTATTTTTGTTGATCATCTATTTTGATTATAAAGGTCTAATGAATGTTTTTTTTTTGGGTTTTTTTTATTCCATGCAATGCAACACATGTTTCCATCACTTTCTCTGTCTACAACTGTGATTTTCCCTGCTGTCCAATTCTTCTCCCACCAAACTCAAAATTCTAAACAATCACTTGAATCCTTTCTTGATCCTCACCTCAATTGAAGTATTTGGATGGGAGGAAATGATTCAATAAGCATACAGAGAGGTGCAAAGAATAAGGCTTGTCAGCAAAAGAGGGATCAATACCAAGATTCTGAAATCTCTTTGGAGATCAAAGAGGGAGGCATCAATGAACAGGTTGTGTGTTCAGAGCCAAAACTACGGCCTTTGGATCTGCATCCTTCCAGAACTGCTGAAAAAACAAAAAAAACATCAAAAACCTGCCCTGAAGATTTTGAGCAGGCAAAACAGAAGATCAAAACAGGTCCAGTTCTTCTCCTCTGGAAAATTATTAGTTCATGAAAAATCCAATCATGAGGCTCTAATTGCAATAATTGAATCTTTCCCTTTGAATAAACTCTCTGAGAAAGATAGGAATGACATCAACTCAGTCACAAACTTCCTTCACCAATCCAAAAAGTTTGTCAACACAGTTGGTCCCTCAAGATCTTGGGGTGGGAAAATGTGGGCAATTGGATGGCAAAAATCAATGCAACCTTCTGAACATTTTGGAAACTATTTGAAGAAAGCAGCTATTCAATCTTTTTCCCAGGAGCTTAAATTTTTGAGCCTTAGTTCTGACAATTTTTCACAAATTTTAGGCCAAATTATCAGAAAATTAGCCAGAATGGAACACAATTCCAACCGTGAAACCATGCTTGAAAACAATATCCCCTCTTTCTCTTCATTGGAATTTGTATCCCGGCTCACTCCTTTTGATTGCGCCCCCCACATCACCTTCACTTCAAATTCCTTCTGAAATTCTCCACACATTGACCATGTTGAAATCTCTTCCTATTCTTTTCAACTGATGGTTCCAACCAAAAAATTTAATGGACAAATTATTGAAAACAAGGACAACTATCAAGTATCTGATGGCAAATTTGTTTTTTCCTGACTTGGGATTTGGCATTGATTTCAAAGGAAAATGTATTGTAAAAATGGTTTGGGAAGCAAACAAGTACAAGCACTGTACCTTTCCTGTGTTGGAGACTGCCACCCATACTGGGATGGGTATTTATTTTAAAATTAACAAGACTACTCTAAACACTTGAAAATATTTGAAAAGAGGTCAAATATAGTCTAGAACAAAAAATTTAAATCAAAATAAAAAAAAATTTTCATTGGTGGGGTTAAAAATAGGCTCAAACATTGTTGTATTTGAAAATAATTTTTTTGTTTTTATTTTTAGAATCTTTATCAAAGCAAATATTTCACAAGTCAAGCAATCAATTAATTTCCTTCATTTCTTCCACAGTTCTACTGCTACCAATACATGCCTTGGATACAGATAACCTATCTTTTTTTTCAATTTCCAGTTGTTCCCTCTCCTTTTCCAATCTCTCTTCCTCTTGATCCTTCTCCTTTTCATCTTTTTGGAACTCCTGCTCTGCCTTTTTTGATTTCCACTCAGCACCCAATTTCTGTTGATGAGCCAAACTCTCTTCTTTCTGCTTTTGATAATCAATAGCCAGTTGACAATCCCACTTTTCCTTTCAAATTGAATTTTTTCAGATTCAGTTTGTGATTTCACTGTTTTTTGGAGGCAGAGGGGAATATGAATGAGCTTTATTTTGAAAGCAAGGAGAATCCAATGTGCTCACTTGAATCTTGCTTCTCCATGATCTCCTCACAGCCAGAAAAATTTGAAATATTTCTTCTCTTTTGACAGCTATTGGGGTTGATGTTGATGGAATTGGAGGCCTTTTGCTTTCCCTTTGCAGAGGAGGTTTGTGTGGGAACGTCATCACTCTCATTGGAAGGGGATGTGGGAGGCCCCATTGGCTTGAGTGTTTGGCCATTCAGGAATTGATGAGCCTGTTTGTTTACAATCTAAATCAGTCGGGATTAACCGGACAGAAGAGAAAAGAACTTGTTTCCTTACTCGAGCAGATGTTGATGGTAGTGGCAATACAGGAATAGCTTTCTCCTCATTGACCAAGTTGTTAAGTTCTTCAACCCCAGTAATAGAGTGATCCAAAGAAGGAAGTGAGGGGTCCAAGGAAGGGTTTGAATTTTTGACCAATCCTGATTTAGACATGATTGGAGCTGGTCCTGTTGGAATATCCTCCTCCACATCAGATTGGGGCCACTCATAGGCTTCATTGGGGTCATCATTGCTAAGCTGAGCATCCACAGCCAGGTCCTCAGCATCAACTGAATCTGATTTTTGGGCATCAAAAGCGTGTAAAGGGGTGATGATGGCCTTTTTTCCAAATATTTCATCCATATGAATATAAAAAGGACAAATGTAGTCCAACTTATCAACCACAGAGTTAATTCCCTTTGCTTTATTGGAGTCAGTGATATCAAATCTGGTGGTGATTGACAATGGTTGGGCCTTTTTTTTAATTGGTTCAATAGTTCTTGAATTTCTCCCGCGTCTTTTTTGATGAAAGATCCACCCTACATTTGGTTTTATTATTCAGTTCATTGGCCATCAGGAGATAACCATTAACCTTAGAGGATGTAGGCCGGCAAACTTGTGTTTCATTGTTGGATCCAAAGAAAGAATTGTAGTTGGATGGAATTTTGAGCCATTTTACCAGGATGATGTGATCAGCTCTCTTGAGCTGACTTGAGCCTTTGGAAGCTGGTGGGGGAGGATTGTTGGATTTTGAGTTCCTGGGGGATGTTTGCTTTGGTCCATTGGATTTTTTAGTGGTCTTGCGGGGGTTGATTGCTGAGGGGCCATTTAAAAAGAGTAAGAGGGATGAAGTGATAAAGTGATGAAGGGATGAATGGATTTGTTGGAAGGAGGGATGAAGTGATGAAGCAATGAGAGTTAGGATGTGATGAAATTGGGATGAAGCAATGAAGTGGTGAGAGGATGGATGTGATGAAAGCAATAATTTGATGAGGTTTATGAATCAATGAGAGAATTAAAGTGGTGAGAGTGATGAAGTGATGAGGGGATGAGAGTGATGAAGCAAAGAGGATAGGAAGAGATGAGAGTGATGAAGTGAAAAGAGGGATAAAGCAATGAGATTTAGGATGTGAAGAAAGTGAGAAAGTGATGAGAGTGATGAAGCAATGAGAGTGATGAAGTGATGAGGATAGCAATGAAGAGATGAAGAGCAATGAATCAAATTTTTTGGATGAGGTTGGAGGTAGAATTTTTCCAATGAGGTTGGAGGTAGAATTTTTCCAATGAGGTCAGAGGTTGAAACCAGGAGTTATCATGTGGAATGATGTTTTAAGGTGGTTAAAGCCTTTAAATACTTTATTTGAAAAAAACCATTTATTTTCAGGTAACTCTGACACATCTGATGTGAAATACGTGGATTTTTTGATTTTTAATGGCAGGTTGGGTTAACTTTGATACACCCTAATAAATTTTTGATAGTTTTTGGTCAATTTAAATTCCTTCAAAATTAGAATCCAAAAATTGAAAAAAAAACCTATACATCTCAAATTTTTTCACTTTTTTTGATTTTTTTTTCTAATTATCTTGGAAAGTCTGAAAGAAAATCAATTTATCAAATCTAAAAGGTAATTTGAATATGATTTTCCAAGATTTTTAATACTTCATTTTCCTGCCATAAAATGGGATTAACATAAAAAATAAAACTTTTTTCCAATTTTTTTTCCTTATCTTTCAAAGAATTTTCCAAATTATGAGCTTAAAGTATTTGAGTGTGCATTGAAAAGGGAAAAAATAAATTATTTGGATAATCTTAGGATAAATCATTTGCCTCAAAATAGTTGATGCATCTGCAAAAATAACAGAAAATGGCTGTTTTGGGGTGTGTTTTGCAGCCATTTCTGATGCTAGTTGGATTCTTTTTATGTAAAATCTCAAGATTTGATAGTTTATGGGAAAGTGGTTTTAGATAAGTAGAATTTATTTCTGGCCATAAATTTGAAGATTGCAGATCAATACGTCAGGAAATGAGGAAGGAAATGGAATCAGACTCTCTCTTCAAGGATGAAACTTTTATGGATCAATGCTGGGATGGAAATTTTGACAAAGCAAGAAAACAACTCAAAAACCCCTGTGTGCCTTCCCCTCCAATTTACTCAATGAAATTTGCTTTCCCTGGTTTCCTGTTGGAAGGTAAATAGAAAAGGCTAATTTTACTTTTATCTAAGTTTATGCCATCAACTTATTTGACCCTCAATTCCCCTCCAACTGCCAATTCTCAAAATTCTCCCACATTTTTAATTATTTTGGAATATTTTAAGCAAATAGTTTCTTTCCACTTTACTTCTGAAGTGTGGCCAGATCCCAAATTAGATCCTCTTTGGAAGGCTTTTGCTAGCAAGGAATCATAACAATATGCAAATTTGATTCATGAAAACTTGGAACTTGGTTCAAAAATCTTGTTTCCTCCTAAATCATCTGGGAATCCAATGAGGAAATTGATAGAGATTGATATGAGTTGGATCATGGTTTTTTTCCTGAATTTTTCATAATTTTCTTTCTGTTGATGATTGACTCAATGATTTAGAGAAAAAAAATGCAACTTTTGTTATTTTAATTACAAATTATTTGGGGAAACAAAACCTAAAAAAAATCTCAAAATGAATTAATTCTACCCTTTTCAA
The DNA here is from genome assembly GCA_025617555.3 of Puccinia polysora. NCBI lineage: Eukaryota > Fungi > Basidiomycota > Pucciniomycetes > Pucciniales > Pucciniaceae > Puccinia > Puccinia polysora. The sequence continues at coordinate 39,479,452 of CM062616.1, read as the reverse complement.
TTCCCACTAAAAGACTGCCAGCTCAAAATTTGGAAAATGCTTTGGAAAGATAAGGGAGAAAAATATTGACAAGAATTTCCTATTTTTATGTTAATCCCATTTTATGGCAGGAACGTGAATTACTAAAAATCTTGTAAAGTCATATCTAAATTACCTTTTATATTTGAAAACTTTTGGTTCCTTCACATTCTCCATAAGGAAAATGTGGAATTTGCAACCCATCTGAGTCTCAAATGGCCATTCACAACCCATCTGAGTTGCAAATGGATATATATATATATATGGGTAGTGTTAAATTCATGGCTAAAGGGCCATGTGGCACCCTACACAACTCAAATGAGCCATGTGGCATGCTACACAGCTCAAATGGGCTGTGTGGCATGCTACGTGTCCCATTTGAGTTGTATGGCACACTAAAAACCTAAAATCAAGTTGTGTAGCCTCCACTAAAACATAAATAATAAATAATAAATAATAAATAATAAATAATAAATAATAAATAATAAATAATAAATAATAAATAATAAATAATAAATAATAAATAATAAATAATAAATAATAAATAATAAATAATAAATAATAAATAATAAATAATAAATAATAAATAATAAATAATAAATAATAAATAATAAATAATAAATAATAGATAATAGATAATAAATAATAAATAATAAATAATAAATAATAAATAATAAATAATAAATAATAAATAATAAATAATAAATAATAAATAATAAATAATAAATAATAAATAATAAATAATAAATAATAAATAATAAATAATAAATAATAAATAATAAATAATAAATAATAAATAATAAATAATAAATAATAAATAATAAATAATAAATAATAAATAATAAATAATAAATAATAAATAATAAATAATAAATAATAAATAATAAATAATAAATAATAAATAATAAATAATAAATAATAAATAATAAATAATAAATAATAAATAATAAATAATAAATAATAAATAATAAATAATAAATAATAAATAATAAATAATAAATAATAAATAATAAATAATAAATAATAAATAATAAATAATAAATAATAAATAATAAATAATAAATAATAAATAATAAATAATAAATAATAAATAATAAATAATAAATAATAAATAATAAATAATAAATAATAAATAATAAATAATAAATAATAAATAATAAATAATAAATAATAAATAATAAATAATAAATAATAAATAATAAATAATAAATAATAAATAATAAATAATAAATAATAAATAATAAATAATAAATAATAAATAATAAATAATAAATAATAAATAATAAATAATAAATAATAAATAATAAATAATAAATAATAAATAATAAATAATAAATAATAAATAATAAATAATAAATAATAAATAATAAATAATAAATAATAAATAATAAATAATAAATAATAAATAATAAATAATAAATAATAAATAATAAATAATAAATAATAAATAATAAATAATAAATAATAAATAATAAATAATAAATAATAAATAATAAATAATAAATAATAAATAATAAATAATAAATAATAAATAATAAATAATAAATAATAAATAATAAATAATAAATAATAAATAATAAATAATAAATAATAAATAATAAATAATAAATAATAAATAATAAATAATAAATAATAAATAATAAATAATAAATAATAAATAATAAATAATAAATAATAAATAATAAATAATAAATAATAAATAATAAATAATAAATAATAAATAATAAATAATAAATAATAAATAATAAATAATAAATAATAAATAATAAATAATAAATAATAAATAATAAATAATAAATAATAAATAATAAATAATAAATAATAAATAATAAATAATAAATAATAAATAATAAATAATAAATAATAAATAATAAATAATAAATAATAAATAATAAATAATAAATAATAAATAATAAATAATAAATAATAAATAATAAATAATAAATAATAAATAATAAATAATAAATAATAAATAATAAATAATAAATAATAAATAATAAATAATAAATAATAAATAATAAATAATAAATAATAAATAATAAATAATAAATAATAAATAATAAATAATAAATAATAAATAATAAATAATAAATAATAAATAATAAATAATAAATAATAAATAATAAATAATAAATAATAAATAATAAATAATAAATAATAAATAATAAATAATAAATAATAAATAATAAATAATAAATAATAAATAATAAATAATAAATAATAAATAATAAATAATAAATAATAAATAATAAATAATAAATAATAAATAATAAATAATAAATAATAAATAATAAATAATAAATAATAAATAATAAATAATAAATAATAAATAATAAATAATAAATAATAAATAATAAATAATAAATAATAAAATAATAATAAATAATAAATAATAAATAATAAATAATAAATAATAAATAATAAATAATAAATAATAAATAATAAATAATAAATAATAAATAATAAATAATAAATAATAAATAATAAATAATAAATAATAAATAATAAATAATAAATAATAAATAATAAATAATAAATAATAAATAATAAATAATAAATAATAAATAATAAATAATAAATAATAAATAATAAATAATAAATAATAAATAATAAATAATAAATAATAAATAATAAATAATAAATAATAAATAATAAATAATAAATAATAAATAATAAATAATAAATAATAAATAATAAATAATAAATAATAAATAATAAATAATAAATAATAAATAATAAATAATAAATAATAAATAATAAATAATAAATAATAAATAATAAATAATAAATAATAAATAATAAATAATAAATAATAAATAATAAATAATAAATAATAAATAATAAATAATAAATAATAAATAATAAATAATAAATAATAAATAATAAATAATAAATAATAAATAATAAATAATAAATAATAAATAATAAATAATAAATAATAAATAATAAATAATAAATAATAAATAATAAATAATAAATAATAAATAATAAATAATAAATAATAAATAATAAATAATAAATAATAAATAATAAATAATAAATAATAAATAATAAATAATAAATAATAAATAATAAATAATAAATAATAAATAATAAATAATAAATAATAAATAATAAATAATAAATAATAAATAATAAATAATAAATAATAAATAATAAATAATAAATAATAAATAATAAATAATAAATAATAAATAATAAATAATAAATAATAAATAATAAATAATAAATAATAAATAATAAATAATAAATAATAAATAATAAATAATAAATAATAAATAATAAATAATAAATAATAAATAATTAATAATTAATAATAAATAATAAATAATAAATAATAAATAATAAATAATAATTTTGAAAAATAAATAATGAATAATGAATAATTAATAATGAATAATGAATAATGAATAATGAATAATGAATAATGAATAATAAATTATAAATAAATAATAATAAATTATAAATTATATGGAGTAGTGTATGGGCCCCCATGCGTTGAGGGGCCCTACACAGCTCCCACAGGTCGAGTGGGGCCCTACACAACTCTCACAGGCCGTGTGGGGTCCTACACGGCTCCCACACAACTGGAGCCATGAATTTAACATCACCCATAAATAAAATGAAATCAATGATCAAATTAAAAAAAATGCTATTCACTACCCAAATTTTTCGCATGGCGCGGTTTTCAAATGGCCATTCACAACCCGTCTGAGATGCAAATGGCCATTTGCAACTCAAATGGGTTGTAAATGGCCATTTGTGACCCAAAATGGGTTGCAAACTGTGCCAGGCAACCCGTTTTTGGTAGTGAACAGGGGTTGCAAGGTTGCAAATTTAACATTGGCCTTTCCAAAATGACTTCAAAATAATTATTGAAAAAATTGAAAATATTTGAGATGTAACCAGGGTTTTTTTCTCTTCAATTTTTTTCATTTTAATTTTCAAGGCATTTGGATTGAAAAAAAATCTCTAAAACATTGATTGGAGTGGTTTGAAATACCCCTTTTTGTGGTAGTATATTTTTTTAAACTTCATACAAATTTTTCAATTTAAGGGAAACCACATGGATGGGGTACATTGTGGGGACTTCAAAATGGCACAGCCATAAAGACTGGGGGCCTGAAAAAAATAATTCTCTTATTTCTTTTATTTTATTTTCTTTCCTTATCTTTTCTTTCATTTCCTTTTATTTCCTTTTGCTTTATTTTCTCTCCTTTCCTTTTCTTTCATTTTGTTTTTTTTCTTTTCTTTACCTTTTTTTTCTCTACCTCTTTATTTTCATTTTTCATTTCCCTTTTACATCAATGGATGCTATATTGTCCCTCAGTGGTGTACTTCCAACTAAATTGACATTCAATTTCACCAAAAAGTTCTAATTTAAATTCTTCAGTCCTTGAAATGCTTCACAATTTTCAATCAAATTATCCACTTCATCCTCTCCTTTTTTAACCACTATCCTCTCTCTTTGGAAAAATTAAAAATAATTCCCCTCAGAAGCCTTTTGAAACCCAGCAAAATTTGCCACTGTCAATATCAATCATTCCCTAATCCCATACTTTTATGCTTTTACTGAATCTTCATCAACTTCTACCAATTTGTTTTTCATGTTTGTTTCTTTTTTATTTTGGTTTCCTTTTCCATTTGATTTTTCTTCTAATTTCATTCCCCACCCATTATCCTTTCTTCACTTATATTTTCTGAGCCTCCAGCCTTTAGTATTTAAGTAAAATCTTTTAATCTGTTTATCACTGTTTGTCAGTGCTTAAATTACAATTCTTTGGGCTGTTTTCTAAAAAATATTCATAAATCACTTCTAAACACTCATTTCTTGATTTTGATTTTGTATTTTCTTTTTACATTTTACTTATTTTTTTAAAAATAAAACAAATAAAAATAAAAATGAAAATAAAAATTAAAATTAAAATTAAAATTAAAATAAAAATAAAAATAAAAATAAAAATAAAAATAAAAATAAAAATAAAAATAAAAATAAAAATAAAAATAAAAATAAAAATAAAAATAAAAATAAAAATAAAAATAAAAATAAAAATAAAAATAAAAATAAAAATAAAAATAAAAATAAAAATAAAAATAAAAATAAAAATAAAAATAAAAATAAAAATAAAAATAAAAATAAAAATAAAAATAAAAATAAAAATAAAAATAAAAATAAAAATAAAAATAAAAATAAAAATAAAAATAAAAATAAAAATAAAAATAAAAATAAAAATAAAACCAGCTTTTTAGACTTGGAAGTGTGTTGTTTCATAAACCCACTCACCCAAATATACTTATATATGTATCAGCAGGTGAGAATCCCTTCTATTTTCAGAAGAGAAGGACACAAAGGAGGAAAGTAGCAGGGCTTTAAAGCTACATTGGCTCCTGAGGAGGACTGGAAAAGTGAGATAGTTTTAGCTGTGGAATACATTCTTTTTAGTTTCAGATTTATGGAAAACAGAATCAATTTTCTTGTTTTTAATTTTGGAGGTTTCAGAGAATTATACTGTATAGTTCAAAAATTGGTGCTGTAGGATTGTGGCAGTTTGGAGGTTAAAGGTTTGGGAGAACTAGTTGCAGTGGTAGCAATTGTGGAGAAGGAAGACAAAAATTTCATGAATTTCCAGAACATGGTTAAGTTTGGATTTAGAAATTGAAAAATTATGAGAAAATAGTACTGGTAATTAAATTCATGTGCCAGAAAGGAAATGTTGTTGGGAAAATGGGAAGTGGAAAACCCAGGATGCCACACTTATTCTTGGGATACTATCTGAGGGTGTGTCATCCAGGTGGATTGTTGAGTAATATGGTGTATCAAAGTTAACCAAACCCGCCATTGTTTTATGGTGGTTTTCAAACCAAATCCACAATTCCAAACCCGCCATTAAAAATCAAAAAAACCCACTTGTTTCACATCAGACGTGTCAAAGTTAACATGAAATAAGTGGGTTTTTTCAAATAAAGTATTTGAAGGCTTCCACCACCTGTCCATGTCATCCACCCCTGGCTTCCCACCTCCTTCTACCTCTGACCTCATTGAAAATTCTTTTACCTCCAGCCTCATCATAAAAATATTCACCACTCTCATCACTTTATCACCCTCATCATCACTCTCATCAATTTATCACCCTCATCACTTGATTACTTACCACTTTATTGCTCTCATTGCTTCATCACTCTCATCACTCTACCTCTAACAAGAACTTGTACCTCCAACCTCATCCAAAGAATCAAATCATTGTTTTATTGCTCTTGTCACTTTATTTCTCTCATCCCTTCATATCTCTCATCAATTTATCTCGCTTGTCACTTTATCCCTCTCATCACCTTATTGCCCTTACTCTTTCCAAACGCCCCCTCAGCAAAGCTCCCCCTGCAAGTCCACACAAAAGTCCAAAACACCAAAGCAAACATTTCCAAGGAACTCCACACCAAAAAATCCTCCCCCATCAGCTTCCAAGGGCTCAAACAATCCTCCCCCATCAGCTTTCAAGGGCTCAAGTCAGCTCAAGAGAGCTGATCACATCATCCTGGTCAACTGGCTCAAAATTCCCTCCAACTATGATGCCTGCTTTGGATTGGACAATGGAGCAAGTGTTGGTCAACCTCCATCCTCTAAGTTCAATGGTATTCTCCTGATGGCCAATGAACTCAAGAACAAAACAAAAGTAGGCTGGATCTGTCATCCAAACAGATGAGGGAGTAATTCAAGAATTATTGAGCCAAGTACAAAAAGGCCCACTCCATTTCAATCTCCACCGGCTTTGGTACCACTGATTCTGAAAAATCCAAGAGAAGAAACTCAGTGGTTGATAAGTTGGAATCCATTTTTCCTTTTTATATTCAAATGGATGAAATCTTTGGAAAAAAGGCCAACATCACCCCTTTAGCCGCTTTTGATGCCCAACAATCCAATTCAGTCCACGCTGAGGACTTGGCTGGGGATGCTCAGCCTAGAAATGGTGATCCTGAAGAAACCTTTGGCTTGGAGTGCCCCCCATCCAATGCCAAGGAGGATATTCAAACGCAATCAGCTCCAATCACGTCTACTCTTGTGTTGATTGATGTTTCAAACCATACTTTGGACCCCTCCCCTCCTTTTTTGCATTGCTCTCTTCCTGGGTTAGCAGATCTCATCAACCTTGCTGATGCGTAACAAGATAATCCTCAGTCTCCATTACCCTCAACATTGGTTCAAGTAAGGAACCAAGCTCTTTTCTCTTCTGTCTGGTTAATCCTGACTGATTTAGATTGTAAAAAAACAGGCTCATCCATTCCAGAATTTCCAAAAACTCAAGCCAATGGGGCCTCCCACATTGCCTTTGAACACTAGTGACAACTTTCAGACTCAAACCTCCTCTGCCACGGGTAAGCAAAAGGCCTCCAATTCCATCAATATCAACCCCAAAATTCATCAAAAGAGGAGAAACACTTCTGGTTTTTCAGGCTTTGAAGAAATCATGGAGAAGCAAGATTCATGTAAGTCCATTGGTTGAATATCCTTTCTTTCAAAATCATGCTCATTGCTTTTCTTTCTTTTTGGAAAAAATTAAAGGCTACAGATCCAAAGGAAGCAGTTTCCCACCAGACCAGACAACATTTTCATTAATACCTTCCTCAGCAACCTCCAAAAATATTTTGGAATCTCTCATTTGAATCCTCTTTTGGTGATGGGCCCTACTCTTCCCACCTTTCATTATGTTGGTCAATCCATCTCCTTCCATCTTGATCCCTCCCATCCATATACTCTGATTGGGGTGAGGAAAAAGATGGGATTCAATTGTTTGTGTAAAATTTTGAGGGGGGTGGGGGAAGAATTTCCTATTTGATGGGTTTTTTTTGGCTGCAATCTCAATCAATGAATGTCTCTTGCTTCCAAGAAAGGGATTGTTTTCAACATTCAAAACGGTAAGCCCATATACCATGGGGCTCTTACTAATCCACACAAACAGGTAGGTCCAACCAATTTGTTGTAGGCCTTCATCAACTTTTCTGAAAGTGCCTAAGGTTTTGGTGATGGATGACACCTAGCCCAGCAGTGGCCAAAAATGTACTCCAATTTCTGGCTTTGCTTAGCCAATCTAGGTTATCCCAAAGGAACTTATCTGAAGCCATCCCAGCATTTGCAAATGTGTTTTCAAGACTGATGTTTTTATGGTAAATTGAGCTACGTGCTTCAAGAATATCCTTAGTCTGCTTCAAAATGAGGAGGTTGGCATGATTTTTACAATAGAGAAATTCAAGATAAAGCTTGATGGTCTCCTTGCCGCTCAGGATTTGTAAATCTTGCTGAACGTGGTAATTGGCAACAGACTAAATGACCAAGAATTGGTATCAGCAAGCCGCTGGGATATACCAAAGAAGTTTCCTTGCTGACCAGGTCAGAGGATTTGGCATTGCTGTCTACCGTTTCTACCGCAACTTTTCTAGTTAAATTTTCCAAACTGCTTCCAACTAGATTATTCCAAAGAACCTCCAAATACTCTTGAGTAGCAGTCTCCTCAAGATCAAAGCACAGCTGGAAATGTCAGCTTGCTACTATTTCAGAGCAAGCTGCAAAAGCAACAGAAATAAAATAATAATAATAATAAAATTAACCTAAGAAAGAGAAGGAAAACCATAAATATTATTGCAAAAATGGATTTTCCACTCAAAATTAGGTAGGTCCACTCACCGACCCCACCCTTGAAATCCAACTCCTTATATTTTTGAATAATTAAGGAAAAGAAAGACCAAAATACCACGGCACCACTATTGAACCTTTTGGCCAATTAAATATTTCACATGTATTTTCACGTATAGGTTTCACACCTAAAATTCAGTCAGAATTGAGGTGTTGTGTATATTTTAGGAGTTACAGACAGAAATGTGTTCTGTCACAATTCCCGCACGCAGCCGCGGCAGCCAATGCACCCGCGCGCAGCTGAGCTACAGCTCTGTCACTCTGTCAAAGTCATGTACGCAGCCCCGGGCCTCTGAAAAGTACTCAGCCGCGGGACTACGGGTTGACAAAGTGACAGGCGGCCTGAGAAATTAGGTACCAGTAAACATGCTACAACCTACACAGGAACATTCTACTTATGTAATAAATGTTCCCTTGGATAGTAGATAGTTTAAAAATACATAAAATTATATAAAAATACTTAAATAACCTTTATACGTATTTTTTTATTAAATATAATTCAAAGTACCAAAAATGTCGAAAATAAGATAATGACTACTTCTAAAAATATATTAAAATACTTTAATATGCTATTGTGAGAATTTCTACAAATCAACATTTTCGTGACATACTAAGAAAACTTATGATTTAAAAATATTACATGAATACCCATGACTTACATTTTTAAGTAATTATTTTAGTAAATCAACTGAGTTTCAAAAATAAGGAGTAAAATCAATATCATGACTTTACTACAATTATTTAATACATAATAAGAACTCACGTGACATCAAAATATCGGTTGGAATGTCTATTAAAATAATTATTAACTTACTGGGAACATTTACTAAGGATAATTAATTAGATAATAAATAAATAGGACAGATTAGTGTTATTCACATGTCCAAACATCAATTATAAAGTAGAATAATTCCCGTACCCTGTGGAATTAGATACTACCCGTGTTACAGCACCAAGAACATGTAACAGGCTACCACTGGTTACCCTGCTAGCCTCAGTGTCCATCCCTTTGAACCCCTGTACCCCTCAGAAGGACAACATTGGGACTCCAAAAGCTATAAATAAAGAGCTCTTTAGAGGATATTGATACCCAGAGACCCAGTTATATTTACATCCAGACACCGTGCCAAGGTAATCAAATAGCTATAAGAGATAATTAAGTGATTTATGGCTTATTCTGATTCATAATATCTGTCCTCAACCCTCTTTTATCAATTTAAACTTCTGAACAACCTCATAACCCCAGTAAACAGGTTTAACCCATCAGTGCACGTCCCAAACAGATTCCCAAAGGATTTAATAATATACCAGTGAGTCTTATTATCCTTTCTCTGTCGTGGCAGCTTGGTTACAAAGCCCTGCCACTCCACTGTGTATTTTATATACATATTATCTTTGGGCAAAATATCCTTTAAACTAAAGGGCCCAAAGTAACCAGGCCTACGTGTTTTCATACTGAATTCCCTGAAGAGAGGTGTTAAATATCCCCAAAGTAATTTTGGCCCCTCTATAAAAATATTTAATAATCAATTTATCTATATTGATTCAAAACAATAAACCATAACCAAACCAATTAACCTTGCAATAAGCTTTATCCAAATATTTTACGGATTTTTGCTGCATTAATTAAATAATATATTTATTCTATAACCTCGGGTAGCTAAAGGATAGCAAGGGTCTTGGCATCCAGGAGGCTGAAAGGAACACAATCAGTAATTTTTCAGATTCTTGCCAATTGGATAATAGACCAATGTGAGGGTGCTTATGAGAATCAATCCCATCAATCCTCAGAGTAGTTTTGAGCACCATCTGGCCTTTAATATCATCCTGATCATTAGGTTTACTACTTGATACGCAAAATGGAGACTGACCAATGGTGGAAAATCTTCAATCCCCAGTCTTGCGCCCAATTGAACGTATGTGGTTGGTAAGAGTCAGCGCAGATATACCTGAAGCCAAGTCAAATTTTGCATCCACAAGATCAGCATCTATGAGGGAGTGGGAGAGAGGAAAAAATATACCCCCCCCCGTGGGCAATAAGGCAGCCTGAGCCAAGATTGATGACCAACCAACAGGCTGGCTGGGAGCAAATTCACCAACTTCATTGATGTTGGCCATTGCCCAATTCAAGTTTGGGAGGACGGAAATGGCAAACAATCTCTTGCCCAAACAACGGAGGCCCAATGAGAGAAATCTCACTAATGGTGAGGATGGAGCGGAAAATTATTTTCCCTACGTAAAGGAAGCCAAGTTGCACAAGCGGTTGGACAGGAAACTTAGTAGGAAGGCCAAGTGCAGTAGTGCTCAAACTCATTCTACCATCACATCTTTGACTGGCCAGGGTAATAAAAACCTATGAGGCTCAACAGGCGCTACAGATGGCAACCAGAAGGGAAATGATGACAAAGGGGAAGAGGATCAAGCTCCAGTCAGGTTTACAATGAAACTCCTACAGGAGGCTCAACTGGTCAAATGTAAACAAGCCAAGTTAGAAGCTTTCAAAACAGAGGCCCAAAAAAAGTTGGAAGAAGAGAGAAAAGTGATTCAATTCATTGCAGCACAAAAGAAGAAGTTGGATGGCTGTCATACTGACAGCAAACTCAGTCTAACCTCAGTCTAACCCTCACGCCTGATCTACTTTCTCAGGAACTTCAACCTCAGGGCTCAGGAGACTTACATCAATATGTCTCCAGTAACTATATACCTCAGGATCTTCATGCAGTACATACCTACATATAGTCTAACCTCATACTATACACAGATAGACTCCATAGGCTTGCACATACTCAATCTCCCAGGCTCTACTCTACCTCTCTGTCTAACCCATACCTCTTTGGGTTATCTCTCTGTCTAACCCATACCTCCTCTGTGTGGTTTATCCTTTGGGAATCTTTATGTACATCCTCTTGCAGATTGTATTACATACTCTCTCTACTTAGTACATAGTGTTGTGACCACCATGTACACTGTACATCCTTCAAATTTACTTTCCCAACTTAGACATCTCAGACCTGGAACCTTACCCCAATGTAGAAGCAGCCTAACCTAATGTAGTAGCATACCTGATCAGCCCTCTCTGTTACTTAGACTGTTCCCATGACATCATGTGTATAGTCTGAGCCCCAATCACTTGTACCTCTGTTGTACTTCCAACCTCTTGTCTATTTAACAGGCCTCCTCTTCCCTCTTCCTGATGTTCCCCAAGAAATCAGTTTACTACTTCTTACTAGGAGATCTTTCCCAGCAAGTGTCATTCAGCACCCTTCAACCAATCCTCCTCTGCTCCTGGTAGCCTCCTGCAGTAAACCTTGCCCCCAAGCCTACTGTGGGTAGAGACCCCTCTGTGCCAAGCCCTGCTTGCATGTCAGCAGCCCTTGTGACATTAAACTGATTTCTTCCCCAATAACCCCTTCTTCACCAACCACACTCCCTATCCCTTTTAGACAGCATCAAATCTTGCTATTGAGTTGTGGCAATTTTTGTTTGCTTTATTTCTGTCCCAACCTTGAACTTGGCTATTTGATTTGTGGCCATTTTCATTGCTTCCCTTACCTTACTGTCAAACCTACTCAAAGGATCCAGCTCTCCGTCCTCTAAGTATCACTTTGACGCTTTGACACTTCAAAACTTTGACACTTTGACACTTTGATGCTTCGACACTTTGACACTTTGACGCTTTGACACTTTGACACTTTGACACTTTGACGCTTCAACACTTAGACAAGGTATAGTAACCAGTATTTGACTGTCCCATAAAGGTAATCACAGGAAGAACAATTCCTTTTAAATCATTTTATTCTTGCTCCAAGGTGAAGAACAACTTGTGGGTAACTAATTATTCTTAGAAGTAAGAATGCCCCCATGAAGTGCTCTTTTTTCTCACATTTCTAGCCCAGCAGTCACCCGCAGCTCTAGGGGGAGAGGTACCACTGAAACTACTGACCATTCTACCCCTAGATCCCATGGAACAGGTAGGACTTTTTCTAACCTTGCTGCACCAGTGGTTACCACTTCCACTCCTATGGATACAGGTTTATTGGAACCTATTCCCCAAGTATCCCTTTCTACTATTCCTTCTTCTGACAATGCTAGCCTCCACAGGGTCACAGGTCAGTTTCCAAGCCCAGGTTACCATGGTTTGGACTCTCCTGCCTATGATGCAAGCATGTTCCCAATCCCAGGAGAAGGTGAGGAAGATGAAGAGGATGAAGACTCAGGATTTGATTCTAGAATCTTGAGTGGCCTGGGTTCACCATCCCCAGAGGGTAATCCTTGTCAAACTTCTAATGCAACAGCAGTTCCTTCACCTTCCCCACACACCAACCTTCCCTCCACCACTCAGGTTCCTTCAACTGACCCTGCCCTGCTGGCCATTCTTCAGCAAATGACCACTGCAATGACTCATCTTTCTAAACCTGCTGACCATGGACCCTCTGCTAACTTTAAATCTCCATCTATCAATGCCCCAGATAAATTTGATGGAACTAACCCAACCAAGCTTAGACCTTTCCTTCAAGCTTGTGAACTCATTTTTGCAAATGATGAGAGAGTTTTTTCTAATGACAGAAAGAAAGTATTTTTTACAGTCTCTTACCTTTCAGGAAATGCCAGTCAATGGATCCAACCCTTATTTTCTCACATTGGTAATCATGAGCCAGACTTCATACTTAACTCCTGGCTTCTATTCACTCAACAGCTTCATACCCTTTTTGGGGATTGTCTAGAAATCCAGCGTGCTGAGAAGGAGTTAACCCTCCTTAAGATGAAAGACAGTGGTTATGCTACTAACTATATCACTGAATTCAGGACAGTTATGACCAAGGTCTCTGGGTGGGGTGATAAATCCTTTTTCTTTCATTTTAGACAGGGTCTCCCAGCCAGATTACTGGACCAACTAGCTGGTTATGATGGACCTCAAGAAACCTTGTAAGACCTAATGGATATTGTTCTTAAGTATGACACTTGTTACCATGAAAGGATCCGGGAGAAGTCCTTCACTCTCCCTCAGACCTCAAGACCTGGACCCAGTCTTCCAAATCCTCAGAAATCTCAACAGACCAGCCAACCAGGTAGGTTTAAGGGGAAGGCCAAGACAACCCCTACTAATTCTACTCCAACCTATGTCCCCAATTCCAACGTGGGAGAGGATTGACACCTCAAGGCTGAAGAAAAAGCTAGGAGAGAAAGAGAGGGTTTGTTTAACTACTGTGAAGGAACTCACAAAATTAGCCTCTGCAGGAAACGTCCAGATTTTAAGCCTGGCCTGAAGCCCAATCCTATGAAACCAAAACAGGGAAAAGACTAGGTGATGGGAATGTGGTACTCCTTGACCATCACCCTCCCAATATTCGAGTACAAACTTTAGAAAGAAAAGATGCTAACCCTCCTTCTAAAGACTTACATTTTGTTTTCTTGTCCAATAACCAGGCTTACAGTGTACTTGTTGACTCTGGAGCAACTCAATCTGTTATTTCAAAATCTATGGTTTTAAAGTTTTCTCTATCACTCAAACCCCTGACCACTCCTATCTCCTTATTTACCTTCAGTCCTTCTGACTCACCTTCCCAGGAAATCACCCATAAGGTTTCCTTCAATTTCTCTTTGCCCTCTTTTCCCAACTTAGAATGGGATTTCTTGGTTGTTGATACTCCCCCCAAAGAAGACATTAATCTAGGTATTGACTTCCTCCATTTCTGGAACCCAGAGGTAAATTGGCAACTGGGATTGATCACCCCAAGACAACAACCAACTTTGGATCATTCCTCTTCCGTTGAACTCTCCTTGGCCACTACTTCCTTTCTGCCAGTGAACCTGCAGGTCACTGCTCCTGCCCCCTTTTCATAATCTATGCACTCACAACACTTTCCTTTGATTTCAACAACTACTTCTGTGAACAGGATATTCTTTGGACATTCTCTGAAATTCTTGGAGGATATGGAGGATGATCTATCCGTTCAAGTTTTGCGTATGATTATTTCCACTTCTGACTCTGACCCAAAGCAGGCTACTGTAGAAGGTTTAGATGAAGATGAGGAAACTGATGAAATTGAAACTGTGATGGAGAGAGTTCCTGATGCTTATCATGCCTTTTTAGATGTTTTTTCCAAGGTCAAAGCTGATAAACTCCCTCCTCATTGCGCTTACGACCATCATATCAAGCTGGAAGGCCCTATGCCTCCAGTTGGGCCTATCTACTCCCTTAGTCACCATGAGAAGGAGGCCCTACAAGCATATATAGCGGAAAATATAGAGAAAGGTTTCATTCGCCCCAGCACTTCCAGCACTGGAGCACCTGTCCTCTTTGTAAGAAAAAAGGATGTTGGTTTGCAATTGTGTGTTGACTATCGCAAACTCAACGCTGTGACTCGAAAGAACCGGTATCCCATTCCTCCCATGACTCACTTATTAACAGTCTTTTCTGGTTCTACCATTTTTTCCAAAATTGACCTCAGGGGTGCTAATAATCTCCTTTGAATTAAGGAAGGGGATGAACATCTTACAGCATTCAGAACTCAGTTTGGGAGTTTTGAATATATGGTAATGCCTTTTGGACTGACCAATGCTCCTGCCTCTTTTCAATTTCTTGTTAATGAAATTTTTGCAGACCTTCTGACCATCTGTGTGGTGGTATACCTCAATGACATTCTTATTTTTTCCAAAAACTTAACGGAACATACAGCTCATGTGTGTGAAGTCTTGAACAGACTTTGGAAGAACACCTTATATGCAAAAGCTTCAAAGTGTGAATTTCATGCCTCCTCAGTGGACTATCTAGGGTATGTAATTTCCAGAAGTGGCATTGAAATGGACAACTCCAAGGTCCAGAAGATCTTGGACTGGCCACCACCAACAAACAAAAAGGCCTTGTAACAGTTTTTGGGTTTTTCTAATTTTTATCGCAGGTTTATCATTAACTATTCCAGAAAGGTTCACCTCCTCACTGCTCTAACTGGAGCAGACCCCATATTTCCTTTGTCCCCAGGGGCTATGCAGCAGTTTGAGGACCTCAAGGTAGCCTTTACTAAAGCTCCTGTACTCAGACATTTTGATTTTTCCTTAAAAACCTTTTTGGAGACTGGTGCCAGTGACTATGCCCTAGGGGCTGTCCTCACCCAAGTCTCTCTTGATGGATCCAAACACCCAATTGCTTTTGACAGCAGAAATTTGGGAGTGCTGAACTGAAATATGAAATCCACAATAAGGAACTCCTGGCCATTGTATGGGCCATCAAGATTTGGAGAGCTTAACTCCTCAGTCTTTCTTCTCCCTTTGAAGTTCTCACTGATCACTTGTCTCTTAAATATTTCATGACCTCCAAAGTCTTGACTTGTCGCCAAGCCTGTTGGGCTGAGTTTCTGTCTGAATTTGACTTCACTATAGTCTATAGACCTGGAAAGCAATTGATAATGCCTGATGTCTTGTCACGTTGAGACAAAGTTTATCCCAAGGGGGGGATGCCCTATGCAGAAAAGAATCCAGCAAATATCAAACAACTCTTGAAACAGACTGACTTTGAACCTTCTAGAATTTTCCTTATCTCTGCAAAACAGGTTGACAAACAATTTGAAACCTTAATTCAGTCCCAGATCTCCAACAAATCAACCCAGAAGATTATTCAGAAGCTACATAAAAAGCAACAAGTAAAGAGTTACCTTATAGACCCAGACACTGGACTCCTTATTTTCCAAAACAGAATAGCAATCCCCAAGGAGGATGAACAACTCCAACTTTAAATACTTTGACAAAGACATGACTCTCCCCTCTCTGGCCACCCTGGACAAGACAAAACAGCTGATCTAGTCAAAAGAGATTTCCATTGGGAAAATATGACTTCCTTTATCAAAGATTATGTTTCTTCTTGTTACCTTTGCAGCAGAAACAAAGCCAGTCACCACAAAAAGTTTGGACTCCTCCAACCCTTACCAATTCCAGATTCTCCCTGGACTTCACTCTCTATGGACTTCATCTCACAACTGCCACTATCCAATGGGTTTGACTCAATCCTTGTGGTAGTTGATTGTTTTTCAAAAATGTCACTCTTTATTAAAACCAGAACTGATATCTCCTCTGTGGAGTTGGCTAACCTACTAATTTCTCATGTTTTTACTAAACATGGCCTCCCAACTGACATTTTCAGTGACAGAGGATCTTTATTTGTTTCTTCCTTCTGGAAAATTGTATGTGAAAAATTACAGATAAAAAGAAATCTTTCCACAGCTTATCACCCTGAAACAGATGGACAGACGGAACGAGTAAATCAGATCCTAGAACAATTTCTTAGGATGTATGTCAGTTATCACCAAGACAACTGGTATACCTGGATCCCCCTTGCTGAATTTGCTTACAATAATTCCACTCACACTTCTACTAAGCAATCTCCTTTTTTCACCATCTATGGACAACATCCCAACTTTGACAGTCTCCATGTAGTAGATGATCAACCTTCCAGCCACTACATAACCCAGATTCACCAGAATCAAAAGTTATTGGTTATTGAACTAGAAAAGGCAATTAAAACCTAAAAAAGATATGATGACCTAAAAAGAAGTGACTTTCCTGCCTCATTTGCTGTTGTAAACAAAGTTTGGCTCTCTTCTAAAAATATCAAAACTAATCATCCAACTCATAAGCTCTCAGAGCAATGGTTAGGTCCTTTTTTGATTACAGAACAGATTGGAAAAATTTCATTCAAGCTTCAACTCCCTCAACAATGGTCCACCATTCACCCTGTATTCCACTCCTCCTTACTCAAGCCATATCAGGACAACTCACTATCCTCTAGGAACCAACCACCAACTGAGCCAGTCAACATTGATGGTGAAGAAGAATGGGAAGTGTCTCAGATATTGGATTCCAAACTTAAGAGGGGGAAATTATTTTACTTAGTTGAATGGAAAGGCTTCCAGAATGACGAGGAACGCACTACTTGGGAACCTCACTCTAATCTTACCAACTGCCCTACTTTACTTCAAGACTTCCATACACTCTATCCCTCAAAACCAAAGTCATCCTTAAAATAAAACAATATAAACCATATTCTCCTTTTCAAAAAATAAATAATAATAAATAAATAAAAATTCTTTCTCCTCTTCCCTTTTTCAACCTTAGCAAAAAAAAAATCAATTACTCCCTTCCAAAGAAAATATAAATTAATAAGTAATAAAATAAAAAAAAAATTCATACAAACAACTTTTTAGATAGCTTCACACATCAATTCTTCCAACTCTTTTACTCTAGACATCCAAGTATTTACTAATTTTAACTTGGCAACTTGATAAGAATTTGGCCCCCTTATAGTAGTCCCTACTTCAAAAGTATGCCCAGCTAAAGCCACAATATCAGCTAGTCTTTTCTTTATCTCTAAAACTTTTTTCTTTCTAGCTTCTGAAAACCCATACTTCTCTTTTCTTATCTCACTAACCCAACCCTTCTTTAAACCTTCCTGAAAATTTGAATTTAAAGTCCTAGAATTCCTACTATAAATCTCCAAAGAATGATTAACTTGATCTTCATTTAAAACAGAATCTTCTCTGAATCTTCTTCCTTCCATCATCTCCAATAACCTTTCTCCATTTTAAAATTCCTCCAACCAGACCTCAGTTTCACCTCTTTTTTCAATTCCTTTCCTTCTATTCCTCCTGTCTTCCACCACCTTCATCTTCACCTCCAAATCCTCCATCTTGTTCCTTAAATATTCTAACTCCAAAGAGTCATCTGATCTGCCCCCTTCTTTAAAAATGATCTCCCTCCCTTTTCCTTTACCTATCTCTTTAGTGGTTCCTCTATCTTCATCCCTATCACTCAATTCCATCTCCAAACTCCCTTTGGCGTCTTCATTGTTGTCTCCACTTTGACAATCCGCTTTGACGCTTTGACAATTTGCTTTGACGCTTCGACGTTCGACGCTTCAACGGTGGTCTTTGACGCTTAGACGGTTTACTTCGACACCTCAACATTCAACGCTTTGATGGTTTTCTTTGACGCTTCAACGTTTGACGCTTTGACGGTTTGCTTCAATGGTTCAACAAATCCCTTTGACGCTTTTACAAACCCCTTTGACGCTTCAACGATTTCCTTCAACGGGTTTGACGGACTCCAGAATACCCTTGTTTTGTACCCTTTTTGGGGGGACCTCAACCACCTCCTTGTCCAAATCTACGTGAGGGGTTCCCCATTGTATAAATGCCTCACCGCACTCCTCCTGCGGACGCCTCAACGTACCATCTATGGCCAAATTGCCAGTTTGACGCAGTGCCTCCCTCTTTTCTTGCATTTTCTTCAACCTCTCCTGCATCAAACGGACTATTGCAAAACTTGTATCAGCGCTCCAGCACCTCCAATACTAAATCCAGAAGCACTTACCTGAATATTCATCGAGTCTGGATGAGTAACCCAGGTTCATGGCATCATCATCTGGAGCCTCTTTCACTTCAAAAGGTTGACTCTTCTCCAGGACCCATAAGGTTGGCCCCAAGGCCTTTCTGCCTTGCTTATCCATATCACACATTCTTCCATACTGCCTACAACTTTCACATTTGGCAGAATTGTGCTTGATACTGGTGGTGCAGATTCTTCCAAGCTTTACGTACCTATCACAACTTGGGTAGTATTGCTGGACTGGATAATAATTGTTGGTCTTCTCCATTGGATAGGTTGGTGTAGGTGATCTGGTGTAAGGAGATAAAGGTGGTAATGGGGTGGATGGTGGTGATGGTTGTGGTTAAGGGGAAGGAAAACTAAAGTTAGACATGGCTGAAGGACAACCTGGATGGCCTCTTCAACCTCTCCTTTTATGGTCATCAGGAGATGCCCTCTTCTTCATCAGGGGGTACTGTCATACTGACACCAAACTCAGTCTAACCTCAGTCTAACCCTCAGGCCTGATCTACTTTCTCAGGAACTTCAACCTCAGGGCTCAGGAGACTTACATCAATATATCTCTAGTAACTATATACCTCGGGATATTCATGCAGTACATACCTACATACAGTCTAACCTCATACTATACACAGATAGACTCCATAGGCTTGCACATACTCAATCTCCCAGGCTCTACTCTACCTCTCTGTCTAACCCATACCTCTTTGGGTTATCTCTCTGTCTAACCCATACCTCCTCTGTGTGGTTTATCCTTTGGGAATCTTTATGTACATCCTCTTGCAGATTGTATTACATACTCTCTCTACTTAGTACATAGTGTCATGACCACCATGTACATTGTACATCCTTCAACTGTACTCTCCCAACTTAGACAGCTCAGACCTGGAACCTTACCTCAATGTAGAAGCAGCCTAACCTAATGTAGTAGCATACCTGATCAGCCCTCTCTGTTACTTAGACTGTTCCCATGACATCATGTGTATAGTCTGAGCCCCAATCACTTGTACCTCTGTTGTAGTTCCAACCTCTTGTCTATTTAACAGGCCTCCTCTTCCCTCTTCCTGATGTTCCCCAAGAAATCAGTTTACTACTTCTTACTAGGAGATCTTTCCCAGCAAGTGTCATTCAGCACCCTTCAACCCAATCCTCCTCTTCTCCTGTTAGCCTCCTTCAGTAAACCTTGCCCCCAAGCCTACTGTGGGTAGAGACCCCTCTGTGCCAAGCCCTGCTTGCATGTCAGCAGCCCTTGTGAAAATGGCCCACAAGAACTAGCAAAGGGTGTTCAGTACACCAAGCCTATGAAGACCAGTTGGATCCCTCCTAGCTATATCAGAAATTGTACACTGGAGGAAAACACCAAACTGAGAGACAAGCTGGGGATCATTGTCAAGGGTGAAAATTTTCCACCACCAATCAAACAATTTCAAGCATCTATGAGGGAGTGGGAGAGAGGCCAAAATATACATTGATGAGGACAGAGAGGGTGAATTAGTGGATCAAATGAAATTTGGTTGCCCCCTACATGATTGATTTCAACTGGAGTCCATCAAGAAATGCAAAGTTGCAATGGCTTGGGTGACCTGAGCTGGAAAAAAGTCAAGGCCTGGTTAAATTGTGAATTGGCAGGGCAGGGCTCCAAAATGATATCCATAGTTCAAATTGAGGGGACACACCAATAAACACCCGGTGCAACCATAGCAAATCTGAGCGGAGGGACAAGGGGCGTGATTGAGACCTTGGGAGTAGGAGCAGGAGATAGAGTGGAGGGGTGAATTGACCAACGGGAGGGTGGGAAGGGCGTCAAACTGGCAGGAGTTAGAGACTTGGGTGTGAGATTGTTGGAATTGGACTGGTCTGATGACAAAGAATGGGGATTGTTGGTGGGATGAGAATGGATTGAGTTAAATTTCCCAAGTAGTCTATGACGTGTCTTCATTGTGCTAATCCAAACCATATCCATTGATTCCGTGGTGGTGGTGGTTGATGAGGGCAATGGAAACTGGTTTGATTTGATTGAGTTCAATTGAGTTGGGCTTGAGTTGAGATCATTTGGTGAGCCTAGTGATCTTGAGGGTAATCTGAATGTTGCGCAGGAGGGAGACAATGGACAACCTGCCAAGCAAGTGGTTGACACAAAAGCAAGCTGAGATGGAAATAGATGCAATAGATCAATTGACTAAGTGGACACTATGCTGAGTAAGTGATGGGCTGATCAACTTGAGTGGATGGAAGCTGCTGAGATCACAAGAGACTCAAGTTGCTATTTAATGGGTTGGCAGACCAAACAGGCAAGAGCAATGATGACAATGGTTTTTGTGAGTCAACCAAGCCAAGAGATGGTGACAAAGAGAGCGGGATCACATCTTGATGAGACGGATGATTAAGAATTCAGTGAGTTTATGGAGGTTGAGATGAGAGAATAATTGAGTGGTGAGGGATTACTTACAATTGAGTTGAGATCAAGATTGAGTTTGGATGGATGAGCTGATTGAGTTGGGATTGAATGGAAGAGATGATGAGGTAAAGTTGAGGATGAAGAGAGCCCATGATGGATGTTGGCTTGGAGATACCTATTTATTTAAGCTTTTGTCAGAAAGATGTGCATTTTTAGGCAACCATTACATCCTTGGTCAAGATGGCCAAAGAAATAGTTCACCACTGTGAGATGATGATGGGATTTGTGTGAAGATGGAGATTTGAAAATTGATAGAGATGTGAAGCAATGGAGATGAGATGTGTGTGATGCAATGGAGATGCAACCAGTATGGATTTGCTGATGTGGATGGGTGTTTTAGATGTGATGGATGGTGGATGGATGATGATGCATAAATGGCAGGTTTAATGGCGGGTTTGATGTTTGAAATCGGCCATTTTGAAATACACCAGTTAGGGGGCATGTGTAGTTCAGAAACCCGCCATTTTTAATGGCGGGTTTGGTAAAAAAAATGGCGGGTTTCTAATGGCGGTTTTGCTAACTTTGATAAGCCCTAATATTTTGGGGATACTGACTTGAGGGGTTTTTAAGTTGAGGTAGTTGGGGAAACAGTTCTGGAGAACTGTGAAGAAATAAATAGGGATTATGAAGGAATTTTTTGAAAGGAGTTGAAAAGTTTGAAAGATGAAAACATGCAGGATGGGAAATCATGATAGCAGAAGTATTAATGTAATTTAAATAACTGATGACCAAAGGAAGGCAGAGAGCTTTTGAATTATTTCATCTTAAAGATTTATTTTGGCTATAGTACTTCATTCTTGAAATGCATGGGGAATTTGGCTGGGGTAAAATGTTCTTTTTTTTTATGTGTGATCTTTTTTTTTATTTTAATATATAAAGGAAAATTGTTTTTTACTCAAATAAAGGCATTTCATGATTTCAGGATGAGAAGGCAGTATGAGGAATAAGAAACAGATGTTTCATCATTTGGAAGAAATGAAAATAGGTTATGATTTAAATTTTATTGTTTGAAGTTTGAGTGAAGTTGTGGAATTCTATTCTTTCAAAAGAATGGTGGTTTATTTCAAAGGATTTAATTTTATATATTTTATATTATTTATTTTTGGGGGAGCTTTAATTGAAGAAGGAAAATGAATGTATAATTATTTATTTAACATAGATTGGAGCCATAGATTTCCCTCATCAGTTATCCCTGAAAATTTGAGTAGGTTCTGGTTCCAACATTATTTTCTTTTCAGTCTCTTGAACCACAATTTCTGACATGCTTCAAACTCAAGGGTATTTTTTGAATAAAACTTTGACATTCCATCTCTCCTCAGTATCTGAATTCAACCTGAAACTGTTAAAGTAAAAGAAAAGAAAAAAAATCAGTGCATTCAGCTCACTATTTTTGGCTTCAAGCCAGGGAAAATCCATTTCTGGTAACTCAGTATTCACTTTAAATCAATAATTGAATCTTTCCATTCCTCTGACCAGGGTAAAATGGAGGCACATGCTAGCATGTGCCTGCCTGTAATTTTGGTGTTACTGAAAGAAATAACTCTGGTGCAACTGAAGGTTAAGAAAACCATATCTCCAAAATAAAAAAAATGTAACTCTTTTTCAACCAACATAAAACTTAGTTCTAATTCTGATACAATGCACATGCATCCCAGGTTTAAAAAAGGAAATTAGCTTTTAATTTCAAGGAAATTAAGTTAAAACTATTTAAAAGACAGATGATAAAAATGAAGCATAATTATGAAAACTAATAATGTTGGTTGTGCCCACAACCAGGTCTTCAATTCATTCTATCATGCCAAAAAAAATTTAACTGGTTTTTGAATTTATCCTGTTCTTTGGATTTACTTACCAAGTACTCAATTTTAGAATTGAAAAGACCGGATGGGGGCATCAATAGAATGCTTCAATTGAGACAGGAAGATGACTTTTAAATTTCTCATTCAAAATTTTTCATGGAACCTATTGTTTATCAAAAATATCTTCCAGCTGAAAAAATTCAGAAATTTATCCTAACTTTCTCACTTACTAAAAATTCCACCAAGCTTACAGATTTTTGACAGGAAAAATCCAACAGAAAACTAAAAAAAAAAAAAAAAAAAAAAAAAAAAAAAAAAAAAAAAAAAAAAAAAAAAAAAAAAAAAAAAAAAAAAAAAAAAAATCAAAGTGACTCCGAACCAGTGGAATGCTTGTTCAATTCTTGTACAACCTCAATTCACTTTGAGTTTCATCCCAGGCCTATTTGATCTTTTATTTCTTTTTTTTTTTTCTGTAAAAAAATGTATAAAAACATCCATTGATCTTTCTAAATCCAGGTTTTTGCATGCAAAGGCTTCAGAAAACAACAAAATATTCATAGCAGGGAACCAGCTTAAATCAGACCAACCAAAAATACTTTTGGACTAAGATTCCATCCCAAAAAAAAAATTGATTTATTTGGAATTTTTGTTGGACAGGAAAAATCATGTTTATTACTAATGCTGATTGAAAAAGGGGGGATCTTTAGAACTTGATTTTTTAAATGGATTGGCCAAACCAGATCAAGGACAAATTTTAACATGAAAAAATTGAATACCAATTAATGGTTAAGTTCTTAAAACAACTTGAAGTCATTTGGAATACCACATCCCAAAATATTTTCAGATGGGAGGTTGTTCAATATTAATTATTTTTGGATATTTTTTGGTTTTATGAATTCAACAGTCTTAAAAAATAATTTTGATTGAACTGGAGTATGATTTATTTGCAGAAAAAAAAATTAAATCCAATTTGGAAGAGGTTTTTGAAGCCATGCACAAGGACACTGTGTATATGCATGAAATTCTTTTTCCAACCCTAAATAAATAGTGTCCCCTAGACTTTCAGGAAAAGGTCTTGGGGAAATTTCTGTCTCAATTCTCAAGGGTTTTTGGAATTAATTCATGTTGGGAATCATTTAAACAGACAATTAAACACTAAATCCCATATTTTCAACAGGTATAACTCCATCAACCCTGGGTTTTAATTATATCTTAAAGGGCCTTAAACTCAATTTCCACAATTTTAAATACCTTGAATCTGTTTCCCCCCTTTTCCAAGAGAAAAATGGCAATTCTTTTGTCTGGATTATAAGGTTGAGAGAAATTAAAGGAAAATTGATAGGTGAATACTAAACCAACCGAATTTTACTCAGAAAAACTTATAGAAAGTTCATCATTTGGAAGGAAACTCATCAAGGTTTGTTGAAGGGTATCTTCTAGACAATATGAATAGTTGAATGGTTAAAAATTTCTATTTGAAATATTTAGCAATACTTTATTCTAAAAACACCCTGTGAAAGATATTTTATAATTTATTTGGTACAAACCAGAAGCGGTGGAGTCAATGAAAAATACCAAAAACAGATTACAACCCATCATGAAAATATATCAAAGAAAGAAAGCTGCGTGGAAATCAGGAGGGAAGTTACATAATAAAAGCTTTCAAAATATCCTAACAAATCAATTTTCTACAATGGTATCAACAAACTGGAATATTGGCCAGGGGAAAAAAATTGAAATCCATTATAGATTGGGTTAATCTTACTGACTCACTGATTATTGTACTTCACTCCTGTTTTGGGGTTTTTGAAGCTGATGATTCAGCTTTGCGTAATAAGCCAACAAGATTAACCAATAATTTTTTTTAAAAAAATTTGAAAAAATTGAGCTTCTTTGAGAAGCTCAGCTACAATATTGTGTTCATTTTTTAGTTAAATAATGAACTTCTTTGATTTTTTGTTCAGAAATTCAATCTTCACAGTCCTGACCATGACAGAAAACTAGAAACAAGAGTGTTGGTTCTATTCACTATCAACCAAAAACATGGGTAAAAAGGCTCTGAAAAAATTATAAAATTTGAGGAATATTCTGGTAGTAATAATTGTAAAAGATAAAAAGAGCTGAGCTCTAATGAGATGAAAGGATTAAAGAATGAGTGAAAGGGGTTTGTAACGTCAAGCGTAACGGACCTGAGATCAGGAGGAAAAGGACACTCTGGTTGATGTGTTGGCTGAACAGATGATTAATTCCACTTGAGAGCACCATGGTTTATATAGACTAAATACATGATTGGCCAACAAGTGGTTGAGTACAAAATGAATAAGGCAAAATTAACATAAGCAGTTTAAGTGACATGGTAAGTGAAATGTTATGCTCGGAAAGTCTGACAATCACTACTAAGAACACAGCCTAGTTATATTTTAACCATTATTTTAATACTTCAATAACAACAATAATATAAATCAAATCAATCCAATCAATGATACTTCAAAATCCAGTGAAAGAAACATATATATAAACTCAAATTCTAACACACTTGCTTGACTTGCACTGGAGGAAGTTACTGTCTGAAATGAATCTAAATCTTTTCCTTCAATTAACTTTATGTTCTACCAACTGTTGGAATTATTCTACATACAGTTTAGTGACTGATAACAAGATGAGCTGATTGACTAGTAAACTTCCTGGGGCATATTTGAATTTAACTGCTATCTTTAAGTATGATATCTACTATTTGCTGGAAAATTCTTCAGTTCAAATGTGATTGATTGATCAAGCCTGTTGATATTGAGTTGATGATTGATTGATTGATTGATTGATTGATTGATTGATTGATTGATTGATTGATTGATTGATTGATTGATTGATTGATTGATTGATTGATTGATTGATTGATTGATTGATTGATTGATTGATTGATTGATTGATTGATTGATTGATTGATTGATTGATTGATTGATTGATTGATTGATTGATTGATTGATTGATTGATTGATTGATTGATTGATTGATTGATTGATTGATTGATTGATTGATTGATTGATTGATTGATTGATTGATTGATTGATTGATTGATTGATTGATTGATTGATTGATTGATTGATTGATTGATTGATTGATTGATTGATTGATTGATTGATTGATTGATTGATTGATTGATTGATTGATTGATTGATTGATTGATTGATTGATTGATTGATTGATTGATTGATTGATTGATTGATTGATTGATTGATTGATTGATTGATTGATTGATTGATTGATTGATTGATTGATTGATTGATTGATTGATTGATTGATTGATTGATTGATTGATTGATTGATTGATTGATTGATTGATTGATTGATTGATTGATTGATTGATTGATTGATTGATTGATTGATTGATTGATTGATTGATTGATTGATTGATTGATTGATTGATTGATTGATTGATTGATTGATTGATTGATTGATTGATTGATTGAGAGTTGAGTGATGATGATGATGATGATGTTTTGGTTTGATGAGTTTTGGTGAGGATGTTGAAGGATGAGTAAGGGAGTGGATGATGAGGTATTGAGGTTGAGATGGGCGGATGAATGATGTTTTGGCTGACTGATGATGATGAATTCTCAAGATGAGGTTGGTATGAGATCCTGAGTTTGTTCTGGTCAGTCTGGGTAGTCGTTGTCGTTGTTGTTGTTGTTGTCGTTGTTGTCATTCTGGTGATTATCATCTTATCCTCCTCCTCCTTCTTCTTTTTCTTCTTCTTCTTCTTCTTGGATCCTTGAATCAACTGTGAGCCCTCATTGTTGGTCCTCCTCGGCTGGGTCTTGGTGGTGGTGAGTAGTAGTTCTGATGGGGTTGAGATGGATTGCAAGTGAGGCTGATGATGAATTGATGTGGTTGTAATCACCAACATCATCATCATCATCCCTTTGATCCTGGTCCCATGAATTTCAACAGATCATCAACTCTCAATTCAATCAATGATACTTCAAACTCCAGTGAAAGTCACATATATATAAACTCAAATTCTAGCAATAATAAATTAGCTAATTACACTCTCAATATCATTTTCCTTGGAGATAATAATCTTATGAGAAACTCTTTCAAATCTCAAAGCATTTTTTAAATATTCTTTCAATACTGGAGTTTTTATCAAAGTTTTGATGCATATACAGGCCCATCCTTGTGATTATATTAGTTCAAAGAATAGGTTTTAAAACAGGATTGAATTTTTTTTTTTTTTGACATGAATAAGGAACCAGCTTGAATGGGGTTGTTTTCCAAATTTCAAGGTCCATATCAACAGCAGTCAAATACTCCCAAGATTGATTGATTGATTTAACTTTGAATTTTTTTGGGAAAATAATTCAAAATTTTATAATGAATTTCCAAGAATGCAAAAAAAAAAATAAAATAAAATAAAAAAAATAAAATATATTGGTAGATCATCTATCAAACCAATTTTTTGACCATACATCACCAAAATATATCAGCAATTTTTTAAAGAAACCTTGAGTAAAAATTTAACCTCCTTTCAAGCATGAATGATATTTGATTGCAAATTTGTTATAGATTATTTCAAAAGAAGTTGTGGTGTGGATATTTGGGAGTTATTTGGATGATTACCTGAATTAGGACAGAGTTACAACCAAATTTTAACCAAGTTGAAACATTTTTTACAGGGTGGCACATTCTAAAATGTGCCTCAATTTTCTCCCTGGTGTCTAAAAATAGTTCAAATTGACTCTTCACTTGATCCTTTACTCTCTCATCTCCAATCTTCATCAACCACATCATTGGAACTTGGTCTCATTCAATCCTCAATCCAATTCTTTTCACCTTTGAAAAATCAGTTTTTAGCTTGCCTATTCCAACACATTGCATGTTACTCATCTAAATTAATCAATCATGTCCAGGTTGAAATCAATTAACTTGTATCTTGAACTTAGACTCACAATCATCACATGATCTTCATCAATTTTCATCCATTGAATTCCATTCCCATGGAGTTGCTTTCTATTCATCACACTCAGTCCCATATGTTAGCTTTTACCTTGATGACCTCAATTTATTTAAATCTTTAATTTCTATACATTCCTTGTTAATTCACACTAGAGTTAACATTCCTCAGTTTTTATGTTTTCCATACGATAGGGTACAGACTACCTCAAGAGCATAGACAACTTGACCCATTTTAATTCTTTCCTCCATCAGTTCATATCATAATTTCTTGAATTTTACTGATTAAAAGTTTATCAATTTGAGCAGCTTGTCTCAGTTTCTTTATTGAATTTTTTTCCCTAAACCTTGCATTTTCCTTCAAAGAATTAGGCTTTTAAATTCAGATTTACACTTCTAAATTCAAGATTCATTTTATAATTAGTCCCTTCCCTTGACACCACATCCACCTAATCCATATGCTCCTCTCAAGTATGTTGACTGGGCGTATGACAGTTTATTTAATCACTCAATTAATGAATTTTAATACATTTCTAGTCCTCTAAGATCAAATATTGATTAAAGATTTTACTTAATTGACCAACTTCAAATGCTTTCCTTGCACCTTACAATGAAAAAAAAAAAAATAACATTGATTGGTTAAGGAGATCAAAAGATTCTAGTAAAAGGGAGCCCTTAGATTCTATTTATTCTTCAAATTTCCCCTCAGGAGGAGCTCCTGATAATCCATCATCTCATAAGGTTTCACATAGAAACTCTCTTATGGATCCTCTAAACCAAACTGAGGGTTATCTAAATTCTATTCCTCCAAACCAAGACCAATCAAAGGCTTGTAGAATCAGGTAGGCCAAAAGTGTTTGAAGCATAAATTCTTCTATCAAACCTGGTGAAAGCTATAATTCAAGATTCTTTGATGGCATCTAAAAGTTTTGACTTTCCAGAATCCTGGTATGAAATCATTTCAGATAGATCCATGGTTGAACCCCCTTCAGAGAATGTTTCCATCATCTTCAATCTTGTAAACTTTAATATTTGTAGCACCCTAACAACTTCTTATCCAACCGGAACAAGTTCAAGTATGTTTATTCATTCTTGGGAGTTAGATCTGTGCATTGGTTTCATCCATACCTCAAACAATTAGATAATATTATTTCCTCTCAAATTCTCAACCATTAGAGAAATTTTGAGCAAGATATGACCCCTTTAGCCTTTTTCCATTTCCTTTCCTTTTCTTTTTTGTTTCTTGGAAACCTCCATAAAATTCAACAAGTCCATACAAAAACTTAACAACCTGGTCATCAGTGATGATGGTCATGCTTCATGATCTTATCTTTCCCAGAAGTCTCCTATCCAATAGAAAAAAGGGGGAGTTTTATGATTTCATCTTCAAAAAAAAAAAAAAAAAAAAAAAAAAAATTGAGGTTACCAGTGTATGCTTGACCAAACAACTTTCTGATGATTGGAACTTACAGCAGTTGATGGATTGGAGTCATCAAGCTTGACCATGGCTTCCACAAAGACCACCCCCCCCCCCTGATCAAGATGAAGGCCCAAGACTGGACCATCAAAAAACTAAAGAAACCTTCAAAGCAAGGATCAAAGGACTTCAAACCATTCACAATTAACTCTCAACTTGAAATCTAGCTCAAACCAAAAAAAAAAAAAAAAAAAAAAAAAAAAAAAAAAAAAAAAAAAAAAAAAAAAAAAAAAAAAAAAAAAAGAGGCAAGTTTCTTGGGGAGAACCCTACTGGGTCAATTAACAATGAGAAGAAGAAGGTGTGATAAGTGAGAAAGAGTGAAAGAAGAAGGGGATGGTTGGGTATGAGATGTGGAGAGAAGGATGACCTGCTTAGAATGTTTCTTTCTTTTCTTTTTTTTTTTTTTTTTTTTGTGAACCAACTGACTAGTTGTTAGCTTGAGAAGACTCTAATCCCCCCCCCCCCCCCCCTAAAAAAACAAAAAAAAAAAAAAAAAAAAAAAAATTAAGAAGAGAGGAGGGATATAGATTGTAGGGATTGATTTGGTAGGTTCAAAGAAACATCTACACGCACACACACACACACACATCCACCATCTAGTCAATCTTTGAAAGTCTTCTGATGAACCCCTTTGATGAACAGCTTGAGAGAGAGAGAGAGACAACTCAAGACCTCCCAAACCTGTCAATCCTTCCCCTCCTCTCCCATCAAATCCATTCCATCTAACAGTCTACTGCTTGATTTGAGGCACTAGGATCTCCTTCCAAACAAAATAAAAAATAAAATAAAAAATAAAAAATAATAAAAAATATATAAACTTTGCACGAGTTCACTCTCTCCTAACAAATAAACCTCTTGTTCTTCTACACCTTCTTCAAGATCCTCAAGTCTTCAATCTATCTAGTGAGTAGACCAACTGAGCCATCCCATCTGCTCACTCATAAGCTCACACCCACCCAAGCCCTTCAGATCCTGTAATTTCTTTCCTCCATCTGCCCAAACTTCAGATTGGGTTGATGAGTATTGTGGTCATACCTGGGATCCTCATCATCCAAGTCCATGACTTCTCAGCACACCATAGCTCAACCCTGATGACCATGGTCGTCAGAGGTAGACCTTGAACCTCTGAGGCTTAGATCCCCAGGTTGCTCTTTCTCCTGTCGAGCAGGAACTTGGTAGCCTACTCAGCACGTTCCATCGAGTTGGAATCCAAACTTTTCCTAGGAGCAGGAGATTCACCATCTCCCAAACTTTCAAACCCCATCTCATCCTTCAGTGATCCAGGAGTGACTTATTTTTTTTAACCAACTTACCTCTTTCCAGTCTCTTTCAAAGAGAATCCAGCACCCACTAAAACGTGGCTTTTGAGCCCCTCAAATCCTTTCTCATCAGTCCAATACTTTAAATTCAATCCTTAAGGGAGATGTCACAATAGAAGATTTAGAACTCATGAGCATCTTGACTTCCTGTTTATGATGACTATCCTGACATTTTCTCATCTGTAAAAGCCAATGAACTCCCTCCACACCATCCTTACCATCACAAGATTGGACTTACAGGCCAAGCTCCCCTTCCTTGTCTGGTTTACTCTTGAGGGGAGGGGGGGGGGGATGAGATGCAAAGGATGTCATGTTCTCAAGGCAGGAAGGGGGGGGGGGGAGGGAAAGAGTAATCTACTAGGATGTACATACAACCAAGCAATAGGGGGGAGATGCGCAGAATGACCTACGAACGAACAGAGGATAAGAAATGAGGACGAGATCGACAGAAACCAAGAGAAACAAAAAGGTAGAAGAGTGGGTCGAACGTCGACGAAGTTGTTCTAGAAAAAAAGAAGGAGAGTGAGGAAGTAGTCTTCTCAAGAGGATCGAAGAAGTGACCAAACGTCGGGATCGATCTGAGTAAACTGAAGGGATCGTAAGACATCCAGCACTTGGAATCTCGAGACCGAACTCCAGAGTTGATCTGATCTTAACCGTTGGAGAATTGAGGGTAAGGAGACGATCAGGTTCTCTGGTGAGTTTCTAGGATGGGTAGGATGGAGACGAGGATCGGTGGATCGCTTGAGTTCCTGGTCGAGCGTATCTCGACAAGACCTATGATTGATGATCTTGACGATTTGAACCCCCAGACTCCAGACGTTCGGGATCGTGAACGCTCGCTCGTTGGACGGCGAGATGATGATCGTTCCTTGGCTGAGTAACGCTTGGACGGATCGATGGATCAAAGCCCTTCGGGTAAGAACCTTGGTTCTCATCCTATCGCTACTTTCACTCGTCAACAAGATCGATCGGGGTCTTTTGAGCTGATTCGAACCGGTCTCAACGCGTCGATGTTGATGCTCGTTGGCTTTTCCCATCAGTCTTTCGATAAATCGCTCGAGTTCTGGATTCTCTTGTACCACATCCTCCATTGAAAACTCTGGACAGTCTAACCTTTCGGAGTTGTCAACCTTGCTCTTTAACTCTTCATAACTTATCTTCCGATGATCTTGATCGTAACGATGAATGATATGGTGGATCAAATAATTCAAATAGTTTGAGAACGTGATTTGATCAGACTTCAACTTCGATACCGGGGGCAATTTTAATCTCCTGGGTTCCTTGGCCCGAATGGAATCCTACAGGTACCATAAGCTCCAAAAGTCACAGAAAGTTAATGGGTTCATTGACAATGAGAAATCCCACGATATCGTACCAAAGTATGATTCGAAAGGTGAGACGTCGAAAATGGACGAGTCAGTGTAAGCCCATACAAGCTGGAAATATTGAATGCTGGTAGTATATGTAAGGATTGAGAGGAAGATTAAAAATCTTTTCACCTGGTCCTCCTGCAATGCCGAACGATCGGGAGGTCGAACCTGATGGGTTTGATCCAATAAGTTTAGACCATCAGGCCAAACGTTCGATAACCGGAAAGGCTGGTTGTAAACTTGAGACCGAAGATGATTCAATCGATTTCTGAATCGGATTTCGACCATGGCTTCATCCTGACCCATGTCTTGAACGATGATGGCTTTCTCAACGTCCAATACCCGTTTGGTGTTTCCAAACAATTCCCTCGGTTGCCCAATGATCTTCAAACTCAGGCCGAGCTTGAGGCTGGAATATTGGGAGATCACCTCTTCAGTCACGGCGGGTTCCCCCAGATCCTTGGTGCGTATTCCAAAAGCTTTACGAGACGTTGGGGGTGGCTTGAGAGTGACGTTTGATGAGCCATACTTCGATTGACGATCCGACGACGACAATCTTCGATAGGGGGCAAGCCTTGGATCTGATTTGGGATAGATTCGGAGGTTCTTGTGAGGTGAGTGTCGAGCGTGGATCACTGCATCTTCGGACAAGAGGGTACTTTGATCGTTCGATGGCTGAGGGACTGATGTTTCACCAAGTGTATTCTTGGGTGATTCTTCGGAGGATGCTTCGAAGGCTTGGATTAATTGAGAGAGGAGGATGTGGCATTCTAAAACGGCGGTCCCATCATCAACTATCAAAACACGCGTCAATGATCCAGCCGCTTTGAACCGAGAGAATCCAAGAGCAATTGATAGAGAGGAATTGATCCTGAGGACTGAACTATAGTAAATCAAGTACCTTTCTCTTCGATCGATTCCCACTAACCAGCCACAGATCACGAACGATTTGGCGGGCCAAGCGTGACCGTAGATCCAGCAGTCGATTCTTTGAGGTACGAGGGGGTGACGGATCGATTCACGATGGATCCGCCATCGATCGTGGGAGTAATGATGATCTAGACGATCGAGAGGTAGACCGGGAATCGATCGAGGAGGGATGATGATCGATGAACAGGTGGTGAGAACCCTAGAGGTGGGCTTTGAAAGGTAGAGGTTGAGTAGCTGTAAATCGGAGGCTAGGAAGCGCGGAGGGGATGAGGGTGATGGGTGAGTTTGAGGGGTAGATGAAGGCCTCGATGGTATTTGTTGAGACTGCTCGAGTTGAGCTGGCAGGTGATCAGGGGAGCGTGGTGGTGGTGGTGGTGGTGGTGGTGGTGGTTTGAGTTGAGGATGATCAGGACCGAGCAAGACGCTCTCGATGCGATCGGCATCGGAGCCCGAGGAGGACGACGGGCTGGAGGCAGGATGGGAGGCGGGGCGGACGGGGACGGAGAGAGGCCGGGAGCGGGGAGGACATCCGAGGGTCTCGAGGGGGGTCAGAGGCCGAGGAGAGGAGTGAGGAGGAAGGGGCAGTTCTAGGGTCAGGTCGATGAGCTCGGGGGGAGGATGGTAGGATAGCTTGGGATGGTGGTATCGCGGGGGATGGGCGGATGGATGGATGGAGGATGGTTTGGAAGGATGAAGGAGTCGTCGGGAGGTTTGGGGGGAAAGCTGCTCGAAGACGGTTGGGATCACACGATGAGGGGACGAGGGGGGGGGAATGGGACTGGGACTGGGACTGGGACTGGGACTGGGACTGGGAATGGGACTGGGACTGAGGATAGCTTGGATCGTCGGCATGGGCGGGGAGGTGGAGCACGGGTGAGATCGATGATCAGGGGATGGGCGGAGGAGGAAGGGGGGGGTTGGAGGCCAGGCAGGAGTGGAGGAGGAGGATGAGTGGCCGTCGAGGGAGGATGGGGACCGGTGGAAGGTGAAGAAGGGCGAAGGAATGAGGATGTGGGCTAGCATGGCCGACGGCAGTGCGGAAGAAAGATGGAGGCCGGAGGGAGGGAGGGAGGTGAGAAGCAGGATTGAAGTCAAACTTGACCATCAATCATCTCCGGCCATTCGTTGGCCGATTCAAGATCAGCCCAAGCAAGCACAAGCACCATCCATTCCATTCCCTACTAATCATACACTGATCAGCATCTATACTTTGACTTGTTTCAAAGCTTTGACGTATGACCTCCAAAAGAAAGAAGAGAAAAAAATTCACCGTGGAATTGGCTGCAATACGGTAACCCTGGCCACTCGAACATCTGCTTCAGCATGAAATCCAATGTTGGAGCCAAGAATAAAGCTGACACTTCTAACTTCTCTCACCCATCTATCTCCCTCTTCAGTCTTTCCAAGCTCCAACAACTCAAAAAATTTAAAGATGAATACAGAAAGCAAACTGATCTTGAGCTCTCTGGGCTCTATGGAAAATTATCCTGCTTCACTCATTCCTCAACTGAGCTCAGTTCATCACCCTCTTAAAGATCAACTCCAGCATATCAAACCATCTCAAACAGATTAGGATCTATCCAATCTAGAAAACCCACCATTTCTTTCGACCAAACCCATCATTAAAAATGCTATCTAGTCACCATGAAGGAAAGTGTCTAAACTCACCAGACTGGGTTGCAGTTGACATTTTTTTTTTTTTTTTTTTTTCTTTGAAAACTATTGGGGATTTGATTGCCTTCTCAACCCCCAACTCAGAACTGGGTTATGGATTCATCACCATCCATACACCATTCTGATTCCAACCATCATGTTCAACATGGAAGACTTAATTATTCAATACAGAATCATAGGTCCACACATTCTCAGTAGTGCTCCCATCACCCATCTCATCAGTTAAATGGCCAACCTTTCCCATACAGTATCCAGATACAGTAACACAGGTTTGCAAATTAAAAACCACGGTTAGAATGTTTGGATTGAAGATTGGAAGAAATTAGTTTATGGAATTCTAGAAGAGTGGCCTGCCTCATACTCACATCTTGGTAATTCTTCCCCATGATCACCAACCAAAAATATCAGAAGAAAGTGACAAGATTCTGTGGGAAGAGATACCTGATTGATTCACAGAGCCCAACCTTTTTCAAGCAGTTAAAAGACTCATGATACCCAGCCCATGTGATACTTTAAACATCAAAGCACCTTGCATGGATAATGGAAGTTGAAAGAAAAAATCCCCCAAAGCCTTCTATCCTAAAACAATTTTGGGTGAAAGCAGTTATCTCATATATAGAAGACACCAGAATTGACCTACAATTTCACTGAGGAGGAATCATAAAAACTTCCTTATTGTTGATCCCTTGGTTGATCCTTTAAATCCTTAACTTTTGGAAAATTACCAATGCTGCATGAACGTTAAAATATGCACAGGTATCTCTGCTGTTCAATACCTCTATAAATACCTTTAGAAGTGACATGGTCTTGTTACTGTTGATCTTAATGCCAATTTGGATGAAATGGACTATTTCCAGGATTCAAGGTAGCTCCTCTGGAGGCATGTTGAAGAGTTTCTTTCATTCAAATTCTCTGCCATCGCACCTTCTTTGATAAGGTTTGATATTCATCTTCCTGGCCATCAACATTTTTTTTTTTTTTTTTGAGCCAGACAAAGCCCTGGATGAAGTTCTTCAAAGATAAACACAAGTAAATAAAGATTCTGGAAAAAAGATTCCAAAAGAAATTCAATCAATAGTTTTTTTGAAAGTAAAATGAAATATTAATACTTTAAATAATACATCACATTCCATCCACTCAGAAAGGGATTCAGGAACTGTCTGATTGGTAATTGAATTGGGAGAATTTATACCATTCATCCTGCAGATTCAGAAAGGTGGTTTCTAAAATTTTTGGTGAATTATTTTTTTTTATGATACTTCATTGAATAACCTAAAGCAAGTCAATGAGATTTTAATATCCAGATTCCAGAGACAAATCTTTGTCCAAGTTTTTACTTGAGATAAATCATCACTTAGAAACAAGAATGCAAGAAGTTCATGAGGATCTTCACAATTTTGAACTAAGAAAGTTGATTGGAATTCTATTGGTAATTTTTCAGCTCAAAAAACTCACTTTTGAATCTTTTCCCAAGTCTTTACTTCAGGAGAATCATAAATTAGAAACCAAGTTGAAAGAAGCTGATGAGGAAATTCACCCTTTTGTAATAAGAAAGTTGTTTGGAATCCTATTGCCACTTTTTCAGCCAGAAAAACCACGTTTCCTATTGAATTCTTGATTCAATTTAAGGGTTGGAAGCTTTCATTCAATCTGGGATCACAGATCAAAGGGTCCTCAGAAATGAAGTATTCACATCAATCAACCCAATTAGATTTCAAAACCATTTAACAAAGGTTGGAAAAGCTTTTTCCAATTTTCCTAAATTTGATCAATCATTAGAGGTAACAAGAATAAACAGGAAATGGATTCTTGAAGAAAAATAAAAAAATTCTGCTATAAATGAATCAGATTTGAAAAAAAAGTTCATCTTCTTAATAATAGATAGAAGCATTTATTTGAACTCATATTCAATGCATGCAATTCTTCTCATCCCTCTTAATTATCTATTGATGATTCTGGTGGTTAAGATAACATACCTGTGACTCATATGCATGCTCTGGGGTTGGCTGACAGAATACTTGAAGATCTAATGGATTCTGATTTAAACCTTTGAGGAAAATTAGGAGTTCTGGGTGGCCATTTTAGAAAATTTTTAAATGTTTTTCAAAAGGGTAAACATCCTCAAACAGTTCATCAAATTTTGGGGAATTCTGCATGATGGAGTTATTTTTAAGTTTTTCCCATCAAATTCAATATCTGTGTTGCAGTTTATCATTATTCTCAATTTTATTTTAGTTGATTTTGGGAATGGTCTTGATATTATACAAGATTCAAATAGAATCATTATCCTTCAAAACTTGGTTATTCATAAAAATAATGAAGACCATTCTTTAGAAATATTGAGCAATATTTCATTAACAAACTTACCAAGTCACTTTAGTGATACCAGTTAACTTATTGATTGTGTTATTCTAGGTTGCAAGAATACCTAAGAATACAAGATAAATTAATTACTGCTGTATTCACTACCTGGAAACAAGGAATAGAATATTATGAATGTCCACTCAAGCTATGGTTCTCTTGAGCATCTCACTCAATACTTATACCAACAAGAGTTCTTCAATTCAAGATTTCTCCCAAAACATTCTTCTCAGAACTAAAAAGTCACAAGTTCAGAAAATTTCAAATAGGGTGTATCAGAGTTAAGCAAAGCTGCCATTTTTTAATGGCAGGTTTCAAACCAAATCTGCCATTTCAAACCTTCCATTAAGAATCAAAAAAAAAACACTTATTTCACATCAGACATGTCAGAGTTACCTGGAAATAAGTGGGTTTTTTTTTTCAAGTAAAGTATATAAAGGCTTCCACCACCTGTCCACTTCATATAACCCTGGTTTTCCACCTCCACCAACCTCCAAAAAATTCTACCTCCAACCTCATCTGAAAAAAATTTGATTTGTTTCTCTTCATCTCTTCATCACTATCATCATCACTTTATCGCTTTCATCACATCCAGATAACTCTCATTACATCACTATTCTCATTGCTTCATCACTCTCATCACTTCATCACTATCATTGCTTGATTGGTTTCATCACATCCAGCTAAGTCTCATTGCATCACTATCCTCATCACTTCATCACTCTCATCACTTTATTCACTTTCATCACATTCTAACTCTCATTGCTTTATCCCTATTGTCACTTCATCACTCTCATCTCTTCCTATCCTCTTTGCTTCATCACTCTCATCCCCTCATCACTTCATCACTCTCATCACTTCATCACTCTCATCACTTCATCACTCTCATCACTTGATCACTCTCATTGCTTCATTGCTTCATCCCTTACTCTTTTTAAATGGCCCCTCAGCAATCCCCCCCCCCCCACAAGTTCACTAAAGAATCCAATGGACCAAAACAAACATCCCCCAGGAAATCAACATCCAGAAATCCTAACCCATCAGCCTCCACAGGCTCAATTCAGCTCAAGAGAGCTGATCACATCATCCTAGTAAACTGGCTCAAAATTCCATCCAACTACAATGCTTGCTTTGGATCCAAAAATGAAACACAAGTTTGCCAACCTCCATCCTCTAAGGTTAATGGTTATCTCCTGATGGCCAATCAACTCGAGAATAAAACCAAAGGTAGGCTGGATCTTTCATCCAATCAGATGCAGGAGCAATTCAAGAACTATTTAACCAAGTACAGAAAAGCCCACTCAATGTCAATCTCCACCAGCTTTGGTATCACTGACTCCAATAAAGCAAAGGGAATCAACGCTGTGGTTGATAGGTTGAACTCCATTTGTCCTTTTTATGTTCAAATGGATGAAATCTTTGTAAAGAAGGCCAATATCACCCCTTTAGCTGCTTTTGATGCCCAACAATCAGATTCAGTTGATGCTGAGGACCTGGCTATGGATGCTTGGCCTAACAATGATGATCCCAATTAAACCTATGAGTGGCCCTAATCTTCTGTGGAGGAGAATATTCCAACAGAATCAGCTCCAATCACATCTACATCAGCATTGATCAACAATTCAAACCCTTCCTTGGACCCCTCACTTCCCTCTTTGGATTGCTCTCCTCCTGGGGTGGAAGAACTTAATGGCTTGGCCAACAAGGAGCAAGTTATTCCTGTATCGCCACCATTGTCATCATCTTCTCAAGTAAGGAACCAAGCTCTTTTCTCTTCTGTCTGGTCAATCCCAACTGATTTAGATAGTAAAAAAACAGGCTCATCCATTCCTGAATGGCCAAATACTCAAGCCAATGGGGCCTCCCACATCCCCTTTAAATGAGAGCAATGACGTTTGCGTACAAACCTTCTCTGCAAAGGGAAATCAAAAGGCCTCCAATTCCATCAACATCAACCCCAATAGCATTCAAAAGAGGAGAAACGCTTCAAATGTTTTGGGGTTTGAGGAGATCATGGAGAATAAAGATTCTGGTAAGCCCATTGGATTCTCCTTGGTTTCCAAATCAAGCTCATTCCTATTCCCCTCTGAATAACAATGAAATTATGAATTGAATCTGAAAAAATATATTTTAAAAAGGAGAAGTGGGATTGTCAAGTGGCCATTGATTTTCAAAAGCAGAAAGCCAAGAGTTTGGCTCATCAACAAGAATGGGATGCTGAGCAGAATTTGAAACAGGCTGAGCTAGAATTCCAAAAAGAGGAAAAGGAGAAGGATCGACAGCAAGCAAAACTGGAAATGGAGAGGCAACAACTGGCAACAGAAAAAGAGGATAAGTGGTCCATTTCTGTGGCATACATTGGTAGCAGTAGAACAGTAGATGAATTAAATCAGATTACTCAAATGCTGGTCTTGTAAATATCTCTTCTCTGATGAAAAACTTAAAAAGAAAAAAAAAAAGAAAATTATTTTTGATTACAAAAATGGTTACAACACTTAATACTATTTTTAACCCCACCAATGAAAAAATATTTTTTTGTTTTTATTTATATTTTTTTTTTCCTAGAGTATATCTTCCCACTTGAAAAGTCACTGAAAACTTTTTGAGTGGTTTTGTTAATTTGCATGGACATGGCCATTCTGGTATGGGTGGCTGTGTCCACAGAAGGAAATGTAAAGTGCTTGTACCAATTTGCTTCCCAAACTATTTTCACCATACCTTTTTGATTGAAATCAATTTCAAACCCCAGGTCTGGAAATACAAATTGGCCATCTGAAACTTGAAATTCATCTTTGGTTTTGAAGAAGTTGTCCATTTGATTCCTTGGTCAGAACTGCAAGTTAAAAGGAATACCCCAAGATCTCACCTTTGTCAATGTGAGGTGAGTTGTAAAAAGAGTTAGATGAGAAAGTGACATGCAGAGAGCAGTCAAAGGGTTTAGGCTGGGAACCAAATTCCAGAGATGAGAAGGAGGGGATGTGGTTGTCCTTCATTATTTCATGGTTTGATTCAAATGGAATTCTGGCCAAATTTCAAAACATTTGTCCTAAAATTTGAGAGACTTTGTATGCCTTAAGATTGAGAAAAGCATACTCTTGAGGGGAAGATTGAATAGATGATTGCTTCACATAGAATCCAAGTAAATCAAAGGGGTCCATTGATTTTTGCCATCCAATTGACCACATTTTTCAACCCCAAGATCTTGAGGGACCAACAGCATTGACAAATTTTTTTGTCTGGTGAAGGAAAGTTATCACAAAGTTGATGTCCTTCTTGTCTTGGTTGGAAAGTCTATCCAACGGGACAAATTCAATTATTCCAAAAAGACCCTTGTGATCAGAATTATTGAGAAAAATTACTTTTCCATGGGTGAAGAAATGGAATTGCTTGATTTTCTGCTCGGCATGTTCAAACTCAGTGGGTGAGGTTTTTTGATTGTTCTTTTTCTTTTCAGCAGTGATGGAAGGATACAGATCCAAAGGTTTTAGTTTCCATCCAGACCATACAACCTTTTCATTGATGCCCCCCTCTGCAAGTTCAAAAGAGATTTTTGATGCCCTCATTTGATCCCTCTTTTGCTTCAAAGCATTTGATCCCTCTTTTGCTTCAAAGCCCTCTGCTTGCCACCTCTCTTTATGTTTGTCACCTAATCTCCTTCCATCTTGTTCCCTCCCAGGCAAATTCTCCACTTGGGGTGAGGATCAAGAAGGGATTCAATTTGGAGTATGACATTTTGAGTGTGGTGAGAGAAGCAAGAGAATGGAATAAAAAGGGGTCAAAGAAGGGTTACAAAAAAAAAAAAAACCATGTCAGTCACGTGATGACAAAAATAATTTAAAAAATGAATAAATAAAAGGATGTGAAAAAAACAGGCCAGGTTCAGTGGGCCAGGGAGGATGGGGCAGGCTGGTCTTGATTGGCTGGGGAGGAGGTTGGGCTCCATTGGCTAGGCAGGAGGAGGGGGGGTGGCTTGGTAAGCTGGGCATCAGGGGGTTGGGCAGGGGCCAGCAGCAAGGTGAGGGGTGGGTGGAGCGCGTGGGATGGGGGGGGGGTGGAAGCAAGAAGGGGCTGTGGCCATTGGCATTGGCAAGTAAGGGGGTTGCCATTGGCATTGGCAAGCCAAGGGGGGGGGGTGTTAGTTGGGAGCAAGGAGTTGGGGGGGCAACTGTTGGCATTGGTGAGCAAGGGGGTTGCCATTGGCATTGGAAAGCCAAGGGGAGGGGGGCAAGAGGGGGCCGGTGACCAAGGGGGTTGCAGTTGGCACTGGAGAGCCAAGGGGGGGGGGGGCAAGAGGGGGCTGGCAACCGTTGGCATTGGCAAGCAAGGGGGTTTCCTTTGGCGTTGGCAAGCCAAGGGGGGGGGGGGGGGAATTAGTTGGGAGCAAGGGAGAGGGTGTGAGGGGCAGGGAAAAGGGTGATGAGGAAAACACATGATAAGGAGGAGGGGGGAGCTTACCTGGGGAATCAATCAAGGAGGTGAGGTGGGGGGGCTGAAGGGGGATGGAGGGGGATGGATGTCAGTATTTGATGATGGGGAGGATGAGGAGGAGGGAGGGAAGATTACCAGGTGTGCTGGTGAGGTGGTGGTGGTGGGTGAGAAGGAGAGTGGACCAGTGGTTTGGTGGGGTGAGGTATTGGGTCTGTTTTGTCTAAGTCCACCAAAAGAGAGAAAAAAAAAACAAAGTGAGTCAGCCTAGGATTCTTGGTTGAACAACCAAAACCAAAAAAATACAGTGAAGGTATTTTTTACCTATTTCAAAATCAAACATTACTCATCAAAGAAAGCAAGGGTGAGAGGTAGAATCCTTTCTCTCATATAAGAAGATGAGGGAAAAGATGAGACAGGGATGACTTGAGGTGGATCCAGACTATCATCTCCAAATATTTTGTCCCATTCATCTTTGAGATTTGTGTGAAGTGATAGAGATGTGAACCAATGGCAATATGAAGCAATGGAGATGAGATGTGTGTGATGTGACAGAGATGGGATTGGTATGGATTTGCTGAGGCAGAGGTGCAGACAGGTGTTTTGGATGTGATGGATGGTGGATGGATGATGATGCATAAATGGCGGGTTTATGGCAGTTTTGATGTTTGAAAAATGCCATTTTGACATACACCAGTTAGGGGGTATCTGCATTTCAGAAACCTGCCATTAAAAATGGCGGGGTTTTTTTTTAAAAAAAATGGCGGGTTTCTAATGGCAGGTTTGCTAACTCTGGTACACCCTAATATTAGTCTTTATGTTCAATATCAGGCTTTCACCCATGGGCAGTTAAATTCTGAATTCACAAGTTTTTGATCCAGAAGTTCAAAATGGGAAGTGGTTGAAAATAAAACTAAAAAAATTAAATTATTTGATTTGAAACTGATAACATGGCTTACCATGATCCACTGGAATGCTTCCCAGCACTGAAATTACATGCCAAAATTTCCACAACATTTATTTTTTTTAATTGCTTATATTTTTGAGATACTTGAACAATTTTTTATGTGATTATTATTTTTTAATCTGTTTCCCAAATATTTCACTTGATTAAAATCATTTAAATAATATCCCATTTGTTTATGTAATTTTTTATTTATGCAAATGGTATAACATGATTTGTTGAATTCTATGCATCACTGGAGTCACATTACAAGATTTCCATGATATCTATTTTGTTTTACTTGCTTATCCATTGA